>CM067331.1:29242500-29730000 GCA_034376525.1 Nicotiana benthamiana | reverse complement strand
ATTTCTGACCAATCTCCGACTGACATCCTGGGATTATCATTCATCCTATCGCAGCAGTAACAACAGCCATCACCGGTGGTCAATTCTGACGACTATGGTAGTGTAATTATCAATTTATAAGCTAAATGTCACTAATAATTTCTAGATAATGTAATTATTAATTTATAGTATAATCGAGCATAACATTACTTAATTAAGGATACTACTAATGCAGTTCTATTTAGGTTACTATCAATTCATAAACTAATTAATAATTAACATTTCTCGAGGTTACTTACACTTCTACTTAGTGTTATTATCAATGTAATTATCAACTTATAAGATAAACAATCACTACTATATAATATAAAGTAGTATATATTTAAGTGTATAGTATATAAGGTATATTCGATAAAACATTAGATATATTATAATGTGTGTGTGTGTGTATATATATATATATATATATATATATATATATATATATATATATATATATATATATATATATATATATAAACAATATTAAATATTATTTATTTAAAACCTCTTTATTATCACACAATATTATTAAACTTATATTTTAATTCGTATAAAAGCATTAATTATCGGTTGGTTAATTAAATATACAAAAATTTTGTCTAAACAAAAAATTCAGACGTTCCGACCAAATTCAGTCGGAAATTTAGAAATGTTTTAGTAAATATTGGCTTTTGTACATTAAGTAGAAGCTCGACATTATATTTGACCACTTTCCGACAAATTCCGATCGAAATTTTTTTAATTTATTAATAAATAAATATGTTCGTACATAATATGTAGATTGACCAAATATTTGACTAATTTCCGACCGATATTGGTCAAATTTTATTTTTGTCTGATATAATTATTACATTTTTTTACTTAAAAATTTCTTTATTATTTACACACACAAGTATTATTAAATTTATATTTTAATTTGTATAAAAGCTTTTTTTCGATCGAATTCGGTCGGAAATATTGAGTTATAATTATTTCGGCTCTTTCATGTTGTGTGCGGAACAAAAATTTCAATTTTCTGACCGAAATTGGTTGGCAATTTAGAAAAATTTTGATAAATAATTATTTTAGTACACGGTGGGGGAAATACTTGACTGCTTTCCGATCGAAACCGGTCGGAAACTTGAAAAAATATTAATAAATAATTAATTTTGTACATTATGACCAATTTCCGACCGAAATTGGTCGAAAATTTTAAAAAGTTTTAATAAATAATAACTTTTGTACATTTTATAATTGGTAAACCAAATATTTGACCAGTTTCTGACTGAAATCGGTCGAAATATTGGAAAAGTTTTTATTTGACTAAATATTTTGTGTGACTAAACATTTTGTTTGACTAATATTTGACAAATTTACGATCGAAATCGGTCGGAAATATTAATTTTTGGGCTGGCAGGAATTTTATGTTGACTTTTGCGATTGATTTCTTTTATTTTCGACCGAATTCGGTCGGAAATATTTCCGACCAATTTCAGGCGAAAATTTTTGGACCGGAATCCCCTGATTTCTAGTAGTGTAACTAACTTGATAAGTTTGACTCGACTTGATACAACGTCGCGTTTTGGTTGAATTAGACTCGAACCTTAGCCCCATTTACGACATTTTTTGACACTTCGAAAGTTCAAACCAAAAAGCTTCGGATGTTGATGAAATCCGCTTCCCGTAAAAGCACAAATAAAAGAAGGAAAAAATATCCAAAAAGGAAAAGAGAAAGGGAGAGACTTGACAAAAGTGGTCCACTTCATTTAATTCAATAAATAGTTTTAAGTACATGCTCTCACTAAATTCACTGAATCAAAAGTACAAGTTCTTTATTTCCTAACAAATTATTTTACTATTTCCCTTTCTGATATACACAATGCTTCAAACTGTACCAACTGGTACATATTCAGATAAGTATAGATAAAATTATTTAGATTCGTACATTTTTGTTGCAGCGCATTTGATTCTTGAATCTTCATCTGCGGCAGAAGAATAGGTGAAAAACAGCAAGGTTCATGGCTTCTTTACTGCGTTGTCTTTTTCCTCGAATCTATCAATGTAAATCGAACTTACTTATTTTTGCTGCAGGATGATTATTTTACTCGCTCGATCTATGTGAAAATTGTATGTTCACATCTGTTTTTCATTTTTTACGAAAATATTCTCCACTGTTACTATTTAGAGAAGTAAATAATCTTTAAGGTTCTTACATATCTTCTGAGTTCCAATATTATTATTTTTTTATTTTTTCAAACTCCTCCTAATTAAGAGGATCTATATAACACTTACACTCTAACATAACTCAAACCCAGGACCTAATAATCGTGGTTAGAGGTGTTTTTACTAACTAAAAAGTCTCACTTGTCGGTTCTAATATTATTAGCTGTAGGATTTTTGCATTTAAACTACTCTTTTGTTAACTTTTCTGTACTCTCTTTCCGGTTGTTAAGACACTATGTTTACTTAAGAGAAACATTTTTATTGTATATGCATTGATGCTTTTTCTACTTTACTGAAGAAATATAAAACCTGACCTTTTATCTCCACTGAATTATATACTAGCCTTAAGCTAATCATTCAACTTCTGCTTTAGTACATATTCCCAACAAAATAGATTAATAATAAATGCAACAACAACAACAACAATTACGCAGTATAGTCCCACAAGTGGGGTTTGGGGAGGGTAATATGTAGACGGGCCTTACCCCTACCCGAAAGGGTAGAAAGGTTGTTTCCAATCGACCCTCGGCTCAGTGAAGGAAAGGAAAAACAAAGACAAACAAAAGAGCATTCGTAACTCCAGCAGAAATAGCGAAAATAATTATCTTAACACAAGAACCATAAGTAAAATAGCATGCAATAGTATCCGACCGTAACTACCATAAATAGCTATCATAAGAGAGACACAGTCCAAGACACAAATCATCTATGTATAGCGCTGCCAAGCCTCACCCAACCCCCGATGAAAAGTACGAAAAACTCTAGGAGCCCCTATCCTACGACCTTGGTACTAGACCTCCAGACTTCCATATCAAGGTCCATGTCCTCGAAAACCTGCATTCTAGCCATGTCATGCCTAATCACCTCTCCCCCAGTACCTCTTAGGCCTCCCTCTGCCTCGCCGTACGCCGACCATCGCAAGCCGCTCACAACTCCTCACCGGGGCATCAGGACTTCTCCTCCGCACATGCCCGAACCACCTTAGCCTCGCTTCTCTCATCTTCTCGTCCACCGGGGCCACCCCGACCTTTTCTCGAATAACTTCATTCTTAATCTTAACTAACCTGGTGAGCCCGCACACCACCTGAGCATCCTCATCTCTCCAACCTTCATTCTCTGAACATGAGAGTTCTTCACAGGCCAGCACTCCGCCCCATACAACATGGCAGGTCTGACCACAGCTCTATAAAATTTCCCTTGAGTTTCTGTGGAACTTTCTTGTCACACAGGACTCCTGATGCAAGCCTCCACTTCGACCATCCCGCTCATATACGATGAGTAACGTCCCCGTCAATCTCTCTGTCCCCCTGAATCACCGACCCAAGATATCTGACATTGTCCCTCTTGGCGATGACCCGAGCTCCAATCATCACGTCCCTGCCTACTTCGCTCGGCCCGGCGCTAAACTTACACTCCAGGTATTCTGTCTTCGATCTGCTTATTTTGAAACCCTTGGACTCGAGAGTCAGTCTCCATACCTCTAACCTCTCAATAACACCGACCCTCGTCTCGTCTATCAAGACTATGTCATCGGTAAATAGCATACACCAAGGCACATCTCCTTGAATATGACGGGTTAGAGCATCCATCACCAAGGCAAACAAGAGAGCGCTAAGCGCCGATCCTTGATGGAGCCCCATAACCACTAGAAAATGGTCTGAGTCGCCATCCTAACCCTAGTCTTAGCTCTGTCGTACATGTACTTGATTACTCTAATGTAGGCTTCCAGCACGCTCTTCGCCTCCAAGCACCTCCATAGCACCTCCCAAGGGACCTTGTCATACGCCTTCTCCAAGTCGATAAGCACCATGTGCATGTCCTTCTTCTTATCCTGAACTGCTCCACCAGCCTCCTGAGAAGGTCAATAGCTTCTGTGGTGGAGCGACCCGGCATGAAACCGAACTGGTTCACAGACATAGAGGTCATCTCTCTCACCCTCACCTCGATCACCCGCTCCCATATCTTTCATGGTGTGACTTATTAATTTGATACCCCTATAGTTGTTGCAGCACTGGATGTCCCCTTTGTTCTTGTACAAAGGCACCATTGTACTCCACCTCCAATCCTCCGGCATCCTTTTGGTCCTGAAGATCACATTGAACAACCTAGAGAGCCACTCCACTCCTGACCTACCCATGCATTTCCAGAACTCCACCGGGATCTTGTCAGGTCCGGTCGCTCGACCCCTACTCATCCTACGCAAAGCCCCCATGACCTCCTCCGCCCTAATGCGCCTGCAGTACCCAAGGTCTCTATGTTGCTCTGACTGCCCCAACTCCCCTAGCTCTATGTTACGCTCCCTCTCCTCATTAAGTAAGTCTCGGAAGTACGCCTGCCACCTCTGCTTGACTTGAGACTCCCCCATCAGAACTCTACCATCCTCGCCCTTGATGCACCTAACTTGGTCAAGATCACGCGCCTTCCTTTCCCTTGCTTTAGCTAACCGGAATAACTTCCTTTCTCCCCTAATTCCTCATACATGCAACCAAATGCCGCTTTTTAGCTTCCGTAACCGCCAGCTTTGCTTCTTTCCTCGCCACCTTGTAGACTCTCCATGTTCGCTCTCCGTTCTTCCTCGCTTGTGCTCCCTGCCAACTTAGCAAACGCCGCCTTCTTCACATCCACTTTTCCTTCGACTACATCATTCCACCACCAGCCACCCTGATATCTGCCTGAATAGCCCCTGGCTACCCCGAGCACGTCCCGTTCTACCTTCCTAACCAAGTTCACCGTCTCTGACCACATAGCGTATGCTTCCCCAGAACTTCTCCAAGCTCCGCCCTCAGTTAACCTCATCTCCAACTCCTGAGCTTTCTCCTTAGTCAGAACACCCCATCTAATCCGCGGTTGTCCCCAAGCACCCTCCTCTTCCTCTTCACCTAGAGACCGACATCCATCACTAGGAGTCTATGAAGAGTCGAAAGGGACTCTCCCGTAATAACCTTGCAGTCCTTGCACATACCCCTATCCTCATCCTAAGGAGGAGGTAATCAATCTGAGTCCTCGCCGCCGAACTCTTGAAGGTGACCAAATGCTCCTCCCTCTTTTGAAATGTTGAGTTCGCAATCAGAAGCTTGGAAGCCCTGGCGAAATCAAGTAGTGACGTGCCTCCTGCGTTCCTAACCCCAAAGCCGAAGCCACCGTGCACCTCACCATAACCACCAGCATCAGCCCCAATATGACCATTAAAGTCCCCTCCAATAACTAACTTCTCAGATTGGGAAATACTACTCACTAGATCATCCAAGCCCTCCCAAAAGTGCCTCTTAACCTCCTCGTCTAAGCCCGCTTGTGGCGCGTAAGCGCTGATGACGTTGAGGACGCAACCCCCAATAACCAACTTAATAGACATTGACCTATCATTCACTCGCCTAATCTCGACCACGGACTCCCTTAGATCCCTATCTACCATGATGCCCACTCCATTCTTACCTCTCACAACCCCAGAATACCACATCTTAAACCCGTCTGCATTCCTCGCCTTCGACCCTTTCCACCTTGCCTCTTGGACACATGCTATGTTAATCCTCCTTTTCTGAAGAACCTTCGCCAACTCAATGGACTTACCCGTCGGAGTGCCTATGTTCCACGACCCAATCCTTAACCTATGGGCGTACGCTACCCTCCTCTCACCCTTACCTCTCGTCCTACCCGCAGGACCACTCCCTGCCCCCTACTCACCCCCGCCACCGCCCCCACCCCCAAGGACATGACCTTACACTACCATCCCCTGCCACGGCCACTATCCCTCCAACCAATTATGGAGAATAGTGATGCACACACGCACTATAGCAAAATACGCAAAAAGATGCAAACTAGTAGCAACAGAGTAAACCTCACACGAAATGCTAGCTAGAATATGTAAAAAGGTGTACAGAGTAAACAAGAGAGCGGGAGGTACCAACTCCCGGTGGAAAAACCTAAAAGTAGGCTTTGATGTGCCCGAGGTCAACTGTTACCAGCTCTTGCATGTCCCCGGCTGGTGTTGCTTAGCTCTTCACTCCAAAACGCCACAAACTGGCCCCGCCACCGTGCCTAGTACCATGGGCAAGTTTTCCTGAAGCTTATCGAAACAGGTAGTTTCGCTGCGTCCTGCCGAAAATCTGAACGGGAGTCGCCTGAAGTACTGTAGCTTGACGGAAATCTTCATCGGAAAAATAAGGCACCTGTCCAAAAAAAAAAACAGAACGCACCCACACACTCCCACAAAAAGCAAAAGATAGAATAGGAAGAAAAGAAAAAAGTAAAAGAACAAAGGAGATAGTCCACGAAAATGGTCACCGGCGGGGAGGAGCTATGTCTTCTACCTTTATTTGCAAAGATTTTGTTCTGTTTTTTATGGAAAAAAAATTAAAGATAAGGAAGAACATGATTAATTTGTAAAAGAATGCTCAGAAATCTTCAAACTTTGAGAAAGTCACAGCGAAAAATAAAAACTGCAACTCCAAGGGACACTATGGATTATTATTTAAGAGCACCGAAATTAACGTCGTTGTAGCAGCACTTGCGTCGGCACCAGTGTGGGTGGGTGTCGGCTTTGGTGCTACTGGAGCATATGGTGCTACTGAAGGATGACGTATGGGGGGTTAGGGGTTGAGTGGTAGGGGAGGGAGGGTGGAAGGGGCGATGGGGGGGGGGGGGGGGGTTAGCAGTGGTCGTTAGAGAAGACAAAGAAGAACGTTAGCAGTGGGGGGTTAGCAGTGTCCGATGCACTGATTCTATATCACCAGAATTTCGACAAGTCTTGGTGATGAAATGCAAAAACAAAAAAGAAAAGTGAGAAGGGGGAAGGGGGAAGGAATCGAGAAGTGGGAAGGGAGGGGAGTGGAAAGGGAGAAAGAGAGGGTAACTTACCTGTGTTTTCCGGCGCCGGCAGTCACGCCGGAGTGTTTCTAGTAGACGAAAAAGAGGGGAACTTTTGTGGTGCAGTGAACAAGAGCTTGAGAAATTTCAGATCTACTTCCTCAGGGACGAAATCGAATTTAAAACTAATTTGAGCGAACGATTCCCCCCCAAGATGATTTGGCTGAAAGTTTTAGGATTATTTCGGGTTTATTAATAATAAATGCAATATTCAATAAAATAGGTTAATAATAAAATAATACAGAGAGAACCCATACCAGTTCCAAAATAAATAAAATTGATTTGTGCCTAATATTGTAATTTTTTTTGGTAATTAAGGATTTTATTAATCACCAAAGTATTTCAATACAAAACCATAGTTCAGCCAATGCACAACTGACTATCATATCTAACTGTATACCAACTATCTCTATAACTATCTAACCTATTTACAAGAGATATTGCTGAAGCTGTTATATAATTTTGGGGGTTCCTCTAACATTACAAGCATAAGCTAGGTCCCTAAGTAGAGTATCACTACTGTGGAAAACATTCTAAAAAATCCTCGCATTTCTCTCCAGCCACAAAGCATAGAATAATTCAGCTCCCAACATTTTGAATATGTTAGCTCTACTAGATTTTTCTTTAGCTTTACTAACTAACCACTGAATAAACTGGTCCCAGTTCTGCATACTGGGGTGATCTTCTCTGAGCCAGGACAGTGTTTGATCCCTTAAGTCTGTAGCATATGGGCAAGTATGGAAAAGATGGTCTGTGGTTTCTTTAGCATGCTGGCACAGAACACATTTGTTATCCACAATCATTCCCCAATGTATTAGCCTATCCTTGGTTGGTAGTCTGTCATGGAGTACCAACCATAAATTGAAAACAGCCTTGGGCCTGGCATAATTCTGAGCAGTTAGGTTCTTCCATGGGACTCTCAGGAGTTGACCAATCTAAGAAAGATAGAGTTGTCTAATGGAGCATACTGGCATGTGAAGCCCTTGGTGTTGTAGCAGACCTCTTGCTGCAATTATCTTTTGTACCATCCAACTAGCTTGCTTGGGAATAGGAGTGTTCTCCAGATGCTGCTGGTTTATATAAACAGTGTGAATCCATTTGACCCACAGTGTCTCTTTCTTGTAAGCCAGATCCCAGCAAAGTTTAGCAATGGCTGCCTTGTTCCACAAATAAAGGTTTGTGAGGTTCATCCCACTAACTGATTTAGGCAAACACATTTTGACCCAGGATATGTAGGCCTTCTTAGTGATGACATTTGATCCAGACCAAATGAAACTTCTGCAGACTTCTTCAATTAGCTTTAGGATCTTTGTAGGGATAAGGAAAAGCCGTGCCCAGTATGTCTGTACTCCAAAGACCACTGACTGTACCAGTTTTTTCCTCCCAGCATATGACAACTTCTTAGCAGTCCATGAAGTGATCCTAGCAGTGATCTTTTCCACCAGAGGTTGCCACTGAATCAATGCCATCTTCTTGGTGGATAGAGGAATGCCCAAATATTTGAAAGGCAATTCTCCATAACGCATAACCTAGATGACCAGTAATCTGTTGTTGTACTTCAGAACTAACCCCTCCAAAGTATACTGAACTTTTTCCCAGGTTGGCTTTCAGTCCATATGCTTCAGTGAATTGGGAGAAATACTGGAACATGGTAATGACAGAATTAATTTCTCCTTTAACAAACAGAAGTAGATCATCAGCAAAACTTATATGAGTGATGCCCAACCTTTTACAGCCTGGATGGTATAGGAAGTCTTGGTCTTTCCTCAGTTCAGCCAGTGATCTGCTTAGATACTCCATGACTATTGCAAATAGGAATGGGGAGACTGGATCACCTTGTCTAAGACCTTTAGTAGCTTGAAAAGGTTCAGTTGTTTCACCATTAGTCATCACTGTATAGCTAACTGTTTGTACACACTCCATGATCCAGTTAGTGAATCTGGCTGGAAATCCCAATCCTTCCATAACCTGTTGCAGGAAAATCCATTCAACAGAATCCTAGGCCTTCTGCAGATCAATTTTGATCATGCATCGAGGAGTCACATGGGCTCTGGAATAGTTTTTGATCAGCTCATGAGCCAGGATGACATTGTCTGCAATCTTCCTGCCTGGGATGAAACCTGCTTGGGCTTCACAAATGATGCTAGGCATGATTTTCTGCATTGTGTTGGCTAAGATCTTGGAAATCATTTTGTATAAAACTGAGCAGCATGCAATTGGTCTATATTCTTTTACTGTGGTTGGGTTAGGGACTTTGGGGATTAAAGTGAGAGTGGCACAATTTACTGGTTTATACATCTTGGTATTCTGGAAGAAGTCCTTGATTGCACCTATGATCTGCTTGCCGATGATGTTCCAGGTCTTCTTAAAAAAAACTGCATTGTATCCATCAATTCCTGGGGCTTTGTCATCCCCAATTGCCTTTAAACTCTCCAGGATCTCAAGTTCTGTAATATTAGCATTTAACTCCTTCTTCTGTTGATGCGTTAAGTTAGGACCATTAGTCATATACACTCGGTTTATGGTTGGCAGAGAAGCAGCTGATGTGCCCATTAATGACTTATAAAAGTCAGTGATCTCCTTTTTAATATCATCTGGATTAGCAACCTTAAGACCACCAACTGTAATAAGCTTTGTGATATGCTTGTATTGATTTCTTTCCTTCAGGACAGCAGAGAAATACTTGTTGTTAGAGTAACCCAGTTGGATCCATTTTTCCCTGCCTTCTGCTGTAGAATAATTTCTTCAATTAAGGACCACTTTTCCAGCTTCATTGCTATTTCTTTCTCTTTAAGCTGCAGCTCGTCATTGTATGCCAGTGCCATCTGATTCTGGATGTCCTTTAGTTCTTGTCTACTATGATCAATTCTCTGACTAATGTTCTTAACATCTTTAGTGTTTAAAGATTTTAGAGGGCCTTTCAATGACTTGAGATTGGACCACACTGATTTCACAGAAAACTGATTATTGATGTGCCAGTTATCTTTGACCAGCTGATAAAAGTCTTCATGATTGGCCCATGTATTGAGGAATCTGAAAGGAATCTTCCCTTTCCTAGTAGATTCTGTTAGTGTAATCATCATAGGGTTATGAACATAGATTAGGGGATGATCATATACAGTTTGGACATGACTCCAGTTAATCATCCACTCATAATTTCCAAAAACTCTGTCAGGTCTACTACATACTCTATCACTGTCTATCTGCCTATTTGTCCAGGTGAAATACTCACCTTTCCAGGGAAGCTCTGAAAGCCCAGCCTGTTGTATGCATTGAGTAAACTCTTGGATCTCTGATTGCTTAACTTGATTATTTGACTGTCTATCAGGGGCATATAGAATAACATTAAAATCTCTAGCAACTAACTAAGGTTCAGTAATAGCAACAGAGTAGTCCTGCAGATTTTTCCATAGTGATCTTCTCTGGTCCATCCCATTATAGCCATACACCACAGTAAGATAGCAGATGGCATCTCCAGTAATGTTTCTGACTCTACAGTGAATCCGTTGAGCCTCCTCCTGGATACCAGTGACTCTGATCAACTTTGTATCCCATATAATCCATACTCTACCATTTATGGAACCTTGATAATTTGTTAGTAAACCCCAGCCAGGAACCAAGCTTAGCAATTATGCCTGCATTCTTTTCTTTAACCTTGGTTTCTACCAAACCAACAAGGTTAATGTTATTTTTCCTGATATACTCCCTAACTTCTTTTTGTTTATACCTTTTATTTACACCCCTAATATTCTAGATTAGCCACTTCGTTGGCAGTTGCTAGGTCCTCCCTCATCATCTGGAGGAATCTCAACTCTGCTAATAGACATTGCTTCAAAACAATTACTAACCACAATATGGGATAAAGGTGGGAAGTTGGTGAGGTTGAATTCAGGGGTTTGCACTTGCTTCCCTTTCTCTTCCTGCTTATTCTTCCCTGTTACCAGTGATGGGGGGTCACTAGGCTCTTTATGAGATTCCCTGCCTTGCCTTGCTCATGTTGCTCAGTTTGTTGTAGAGGAACCTCCTACTGATTATGAGCAGGTTGAATTGGAGCCTTGGTTCTCCATTCCTGAATCACTCTAGGCTTCTTCACTTGAGGAGGTTGGAGTGGTTTTGGATTCAACAAACAGTTATGCCCAACCATAAGACATTTCCCACAGTAAGATGGTTTCCAGTCATAAACCACTTCTTGTAGAAATTTCTTCCCGTTAGCATCCATTAACCATATATCCCTAGGCAGCTCTTTGGTAACATTCATCTCTATGAGCATTCGAACATAGGAAACTCTAGATTGTTTAGTTGTACATTAATCCGCGAAAATAGCTTTCCCTAACACACTGGCTATTCTACTTAAGGATCTCATTCCCCAATAAGACATAGGAAGTTTAGGGAATTTGACCCATAGTGGAATCTCAACAGGAAAATCCTCAATGAAATCAAAATCAGACGTCCATTGCTTAAGAATCATGCGTCTGTTTGCTTTTGAATAAGGGCCAGCACATAGGACTTCTTTGGCATCATCAATTGTTTTGAACTTAACAATGTAGTATCCCTCCTCATGATAAAACAGATCTGGTTCTGGTACATGTGCCCAGTGGAGGTTGATGAATCTCTTCATTCTAAGATATACACAATTAGGGCACACTTCCACTTATTCTCTTCCTCCTCCACCTCTGCTTTGTTCAGCAGGCCTACTGGTTGACCTTCAATCATTACCGGGGGTATATATTCTAGAGCCATACAATTAGATGCAAATTGATTCTTCTGAAAGAGAATAGCCTAGTTCCCCTTTGGTACTTCTGTTTTGTTTGAAATCTCCTCCACTTGCTCCGTTATACCCTTCACTGGTTGAGTTTGGACTGGTATAAGCTTCTGCATGTATCCACTTTCACCGGCTATCTACTTCATCGGAGCTAACGCTGCTTCAATCAAAACAGGATAGCTTTGTTCCATCTCCATTACAGCATTAGGTTGTTGTGAAATCAAACGGTTCTCTCCTTCGCAAGACGGATCGCTTGGATGCTCGGTTGCAATGGTGGTGGTCAGATTCTCCGTAGATAACTGATTAATGGTTGTGATGACTCTCTCTATTGTTGAAATCGGAATTTTTCTGGGTCTTCCCCTACCTCGACTGCGCCGAGAGAAACGAAGAAGAAGGGTACCTAATAGTTTCTTTGCTGATTACTACAATATTGTAATTTGTAGTGGATGGATTGTGTCTATTAATTATTAATCATATAAATCGACCATTTCTCAAAATAGAAGATAATTTGAAAGACAGATGATCATTTCATAGTTATCAAAATTGCATCAGGATTATTTTACTTCTTCTAATTAATTAGATACTTAATAAGTAACATACATGTGCATATTGACCAAGATAATATAAAATAATAAAAACTTATCAGTTTTTCCATCTCTCAGTATCATCAATTTTTATATTAATTTATCATATGAGCCGTTGTTAAACTGCACCAGTATTTTCTTAATCACAATTAAGAAAAACCACTGATTGTGCAAAGGTACTCTGTCTTTAGAAAAAGAAAAAATACTAGTAAAACTTGTCATAACACCTGTGTATACATGTAATAATGAAAATGATTCACCCAATGTTTATAGCTGTCTTAATTAGATAAGATAATTACAAAGTTCCAAATCTTCATGTAAGCTTTCCGAGAACAGGACATGATATGTACCAGATTGTAAACTTTTTGAAATGACAAAATTACCCTTTAAATGTGAAGAAATTACAAAGTGACCAGAAAAAAACAAGCTACTTCAAAGAGCAGTTTTGTCAAATAGAAAGATTATTTTATGTATTAATTGAGAAGTGCAGAGTCTCACATGGCTTAGAAGTTAGTCTCATGTGAGTGTGACCACATGCCTAGAACTCCTCCCATGTTATTATGAACTACTCTATTAGTTAGGTTACATGAAGGGTCAAACTGCTAAAGCACCCTCTTCCTTTGACTAATTGATACTCCTGATTTTTTATTTTATATTCCTTCTCGTCGATAATAATTAATCAATTTGTGAGGAATAAAACATTTTAAGAATATATACATAAGGATAATTTTTAAGAAAATAAATTTATAAAATTTTTTTCTTGATTATATAAATAGATATTTATTTTGCACCCAAATAAAAAGATAATCACTCATTTTGCAGGGGATGGTGTATGATATAAAGTTAACACAAGAGGGGTTGCTATGATGGTAAGCAACCCCCACTTCCAACCGAGAGGTTGTGAGTTCGAGTTTCCCCAAGAGCAAGGTGGGAAGTTCTTGGAGGGAAGGATGCCGGAGGTCTATTTAGAAACAGTCACTTTACCCTAGGATAAGGGTAAGGTTTGCGTACATACTACCCTTCCCAGACTCCATTAAGTGAGATTATACTGGGTTGTTGTTGTTGTTGGTGCATGATATAGAGTTAGTGAAACTGAAATCGGAATGGATATGATTTATTACATACAGTATAAGTTTTGCTAAATTTATGTGTATAAATCTACGGTCTAAGTTGAAATTAGGTGCAGCTATATCTACCGGCAAGGTAGATCTGCATTGAAGAAATTGACTATGATAAAGATTTTTAAAATTGTAGTTTTGAATGTTAATTGTTACTTTTTGCCTCATACAACTAAAAGAAGCATTTTTAATTCATAAAATCGGATCTCCTGGGTGCTGAGATGGGGGCTATGTTATACCTTTCACTGTCAAGAAAAGTAACAAAGATCCCACCCCCACCCCCCCGGCTAAAAAGAAAAAAACTGTAAGGCGATGACAACAAACTATCTTTATCTAGGAATTAAAAAACAAAAGTAAGAAATATCTGCTCAATTCAACATACTAAGTATTGCTGATTATTTGAATCCATTAAACGACAGTAAGATGCCATGGTAGAAAAGCTTTTGTCTTTAGTTCCAGAGGTGTCCATGTGCTGCTCCCATATTCTAATACATAACCTTACTTCATTTGTTTCTACTTCTCCAGACCACTTGGTTTAAATATTCTCACCCTCCTTTAACATTTACTACTAGCATATAACAAATACAACAGCACACAAATGTCATTACTTATATATTTCCTCCCCTTATAAAGTACACAAACTTAACTTGTTACCTTTATCCAACTACATTGCCTCAGTCTCAATCTCTCCCCTTTTTTTCTTACTAACATGGTTTCCTTAGAAGTTGCCTCTAGATCCGATGAGCAAACTTCTAGTCCCCGAATTTCCTTCTCTTCAGAATTTCTTGATGAGAAAAATTTCATATCCATTACTCCAAATGCTCAAGCAGAGAAAGAGCGAAAAGATCAGCAAGAGAGAGCGCGTAGTGCAGCAGACTTTGAATTCCTTTCGAGCAAGTTAACCAGCGAAAAGATGATCACAGCAGACGAGCTGTTCTTCGAGGGTAAGTTACGTCCTTATTGGCAAATGCATTATGCTGAAAAACTAAACAAGATTAGTTTAAAAACTGAACATGCTGAGGAAGAAATATTGAAAGAAGCTGAGGTGAAGAGTAAGGAAGAAAGTAGGCCTATAAACTGGTTCATTGATGAGGATCCATCACCTAGGCCACCAAAATGCACTGTTTTATGGAAAGAGTTATTGAGATTGAAGCAAAAGAGAGCTTCTTCATTATCACCTTCTTCTTCTACTTCTTCCTCCTCTTCTTCGAGTTCTATTGCTGATATTTCTGTAGCAGAACATGAAAATAGCAAAGGTCAAGGAATCAAAGAGAAGAATGTGAAAAGAATTAAGAAAGGACTGGAGAGAAGTAGATCAGCAACTTTAAGAGTTAGACCTGTGATTCATATGCCACTTTGCACTCAGGGGAAAAACACAGCACTGCCGCCTCTCGTTTCCCTTAAGAAAGGAAGAGCACTAGAGAGGTGAAAACTACTTGCCATTGTTGGTCATTGTGTAGAGATGTTCTTTACTTTTTTTTTTTTAAAATAATTTTTTGTTTTTTCAATTCGTTTTGGTTTCTTCTTTTCATTTCTTTCATCGCCTGCGTTTTAGATTACATGTTTCATCGTAGGATTTGATGAATTACCATGTTGATGTGTTCATTTCTTGTAATGTATGAGAAACTAATTCCATCTAGTTTCAAGAGTTATTGTAATCTGACATTTCTAGCTTTCATTTTCCTGCTAAAAAATTGTGAACCAACTAGGCATATGCCTCTTGAATTTCTTTTGGAGTTGTGGATGTTTACTTTCTCCATTTAATGTTTCATTGTAGAGGGAAGGGAACAAAGTAATTCTCTTTACAATCAACTGAAAAACAGCCATATTGCATCACTTTCATAATAAATAGTACGAGTTACAAACATGTTTATACAATTGAGTTCCAGTACATATGAATCAAAGACAAACTTTTTGAGTTACAGAAAGAGAAAAATAAAGAATGACTGAAAAAATTACAGCAAAATTCCATTTTACTAGACTATTTGGCTAGTCAATGTGCTGGCAACCAATTTGAATAATTGGTGTTGGTGAGTGTATTCCGGAGTTCCAATAAATGAACTTTCCAGATTTTTTTTTTCTTCCAAAGCTTCAAGATTGCAAAAGAGGTTCTGAAACCTAATGACAAAAACTGAATATTTTATACTTGTCAATGTCCAAAAGAGCAAGGACAACCTCCTTCATTTAGGGAGTTGTGACAAAAATGGATTCCCAGGGGTGGTCCTACAAAGAAAGCAACCAAACAATGTTATTAATACTGAACAAAAGTAAAGCAATGAAAACAATATTCCAATGTATGAGTACCTAAGGTTCAGCTTTGGATTTTCAAGAAGGCTGCTTGGCACATTGCCAGTCAAGTTATTGTTCTGCAAGAAGCTGCAGCAAATAATACTATTATTTATAAAAACTCAACATAGACAGTGTTAGTCTGAACATAAAATAATATGAGTATATATAACATCAAGCAAGTTCCTCCATTTTTTCCTTTTGCAGGACATCAACTTACACATTATAACATCATTTGCATCTCTTGAAAAAATGAAATTTCATGGAATTTCCTTTGCCCTTAGAAATAATGTAGGGTAGAAATTTGAGGGAAATATTGTGTGAAATAACGCCAATAACAGATGAGCAATAAATGATGCTTTAGGATCAACATGAACGTGCATGATGTCCAGGTATACACTGATATTCAACTGACCTGATAATATGTATAATATTTCGGGAAAAAAAAAGATATATTATATAAAAACACATGCAAACCAATCCATCTATCGTTTATTTCTCTTTAAATTTGCATTTGGTATCACAAAAATTATCTCTCTTGTGGTCGCTTAGAAAGGGGAAAAAAAGAACAGAATTAGTATGTACCTTATGAAATGAAATTCTAGGAGCAAAGTTATATATCGAAAACAGTCAAAGATGCTCAAGATAACGACTTAGAACAACAGAATTTCAAATGTTATTAGCTTTTATGAGCTCTGATCAAATGAATACTTTCTAGTGGAATCTTTATAAAATGGGGCATTATCTCGCGGGCTGCAATGGTGATTTTGCCTGATAGAGATCCAGTTGGTAAGTGACCAAGAAATATCTGTGCCTTGTACAACTGCAATAACCTTAGCTCTCTGCCTTCTTTGTTAGAAAAATATTATTCACCCTAAACAACTTCACCACTTGCATCCCGAAACTAGAACTATCATCGGTTAAGCTCTGTGATCCTATTTCTCATGTACCTCATAAAGTTTGCAGTAGTCCAAATATTAGAACTAGGGAGAAGACAAATACAGTAAAGGTCAATAAGCATGTTTATCATGTACTTCATGAGTTTGGGTAGTGGTCCAATATTGGTTGTATTACTTCTAAAAAATTCTCTAAAGGAGAATTCAAAAATTATGTGACCGACCAGAAAGTATTCAAAGTGTGGATCCACAATCTCTATCAAGAATTTACAAGCAAGTAGGGTCAGAATACTTTTAGAGTAACCAGGATATATTGACAATTTTAGCAACACTACCAGGAAGCAGTGAAATACTTTGGTAGAATTCAGCAATAGGATTCTGAACGGTTGTACATTAGTCTTCCAAATCCTAAAACCCTGAAACACAACGGTACGAATTTCTAGTGGATCCAATTATGTGTCTAGGATTTCTACTCCTTACTCAGAGTTTCGACATATTTTCAAGCAATTCCTTTTTGCATGTTATTCCTTTGACTTCTCTCCTTTTCCAACTTGAGCAGTTGATCTATAAAATTATAGTATGTGCAAGTGGAAAGCTCATCTGACACATGAGATCGATGAAAACCTCAATTTGACAGTTGGACTATCACATTAAAGAGATCTATGGTTGCTCTACCATCCGTCAGTTTAAGTATCTGACACAGATTTTCCTAAAACCTGCTCCAACCTTCTTGAAAATGCTCTCTGTACCAAGAGAAAACCACTTAACGTCCACTATTATAGGTACTTAATTAAGAGTTTAGCTGCATAACCACATCAACCAGTCTGTGGGTCCAGTAATCCTAATTCCCTCGCTTAGCATATGTCAAATGGTGCTGTGTCCCCACATCACCCACTTTCCCTGACTGAGAGAATATCTAACGAATCTTATGAGAGGTGGTTATAGAAACTGTACTTATACTAGCACCATAAGGCTACTATACTTGAGAAAAACTTTAGTGCTCCATATCACTAATTGATATCTGTGCAAACACAGAGAGAGCAAAATCTACAACATATTATACTCATTTTGTTTAATTATGTAAAGCCAAACTTACATTTCATTAAGGCTCTTAATGTTTCCAAGAGATGGCGGAATTTCCCCACTAAGCTGATTGTCTTCCAAATGCCTGACACAAATGACAAGAGTAAAGAGTATTAGGAATAGATAGATTTAAAGTTAGGCAAGGTTGACGCAGCTTGCATGCTTTTTGGCGAAGCCAATTACCATGTCCACAAAGTTGAGCATCTACTTTAAGCAAAGTCTTGAAAGCCACGGTAAAACACAAAAGTCTAAGTGGTATCAAGAACCACAAGATCAAGAGTTTATTTTTTGACTTTTTCATAAAAACTTGGGCTGTAAGTGCATTATTGCAAAGCAATTAGGAAGAAGAACTACAGAAACCAACTTACAGAATCTCAAGGTTACTCAATGAGCTCAGATCTGGTATAGATCCCGTTAAACTATTATTCCCAAGATATCTGTGTTAAATAAGAGACTGGTAAGAAATTTATTTGCAGCTGTTAATCTATCAGCAGATAAGAACTTTATATTCACTTACATGCCCCTCAATGCTGTCAATCTGGAAATGCTAGGTGAAATTGAGCCCGAAAGACCCATGCTCGTTAGGTTTCTGCAGACGATAGAACACAAGGAACACAAGTTAGTAGATATAATCACATGCACAACCATAATTTGGCTTGGGGTAAGGTAAACTACTCTCTTTTTTCCCTTTATTTCTTTTCTTTTGGCAGGAGAAGGGAGGAGTTTGAGGCTCATGGGGTAAGAGATATCTGAACTCACAAAGTAATTACACGAATTCGTGGTCCTCCAGCACATGTAACTCCAGTCCATTGGTATTGAGGGGGTAAACACGGATCACCATTCCAATCAAGCGGAGGATTCTTCAAACTCTCCTTCAATCTTTCCAGAGCAATCACTGCAGAATGAAATATATCACATTAATGACACAAAAGATAATTAATCTACAGAAAAAGAAGTAAAAACAAATTGATCTGGACTGAAAGGCGTTAGCCTTTAATCATCAGATTACAAGTTAAATTCAAGTTCTTTGGCGGGCCACAAATCAAATATTTGAACCACAGTATTAATAGATATTTCACCACGGAGACTGGTCCAAAATTGATTACTTGGAGACTAACAATCCTAGAAGACAGCTCATACTGTCCAAGTAATTGGTTTATATTCAATGCCGGCAAAGCAGATTACCATCTCGAGTATGAGTTTTTCCACCGAGGGGAAGCACTTCAAAAACCTCTCCTGCATTAATCAATGGGCCAATTCTTGATCCAACCAGAGGAGTTAAAGTTATCTTCGTATTACCATTCAGAGGCCACTGATTTGCAAACACGACCATACCAGCTGGAGCAACATTAAGGTTGGGATAAAACAATATGTCATTTATGCTTATGTTGAATGCTCTTCCGGAAAATGAATCTTGATCTTCAGCAAAATATAGCGCTATGTAATATGTTGCATTTGGGAGAGGTGCTGGAGGCCATAATAACTCCATAGGTTCAACCTGACCAATTGTAAACCGTGTCTGAAATACTTTTGCAGGGGGGTGATTCCAGATACCAGAAACAGAAACATGACTGAAATTTTCTGCAGGAGAATGTCGTCCATAGGGCTCCCAGTAACGATCAAACTCATCATCAGGATATCTGGCAGGTGAAAATGCTTGCAGTTATGATAAGCATAACCAAAAGAAACTAGTAATTAAGGAGACTCGAGTCTATTCTTAGTTAGACAGTTTATCAAATATATATGTTAAGAGGCAACTTTTCTTGCTTTAGTTATACTTGGACACAACTTTCGGGAATGTGCCATGATATTATTCCAACAAAGACTGTACTCTGTTAGAGAAATAACCATGCCTAGGAATTTTTCTATCTTCCCTGCAATAAATTTAGGAGAGACAAGGGAAAGGATAGATTCTTTATAGTCTGAAGTCTGTTTCAAATGAATACTAAGAATGAAGACCCAAAGACTCAATGGCTTTTAATTCACATTTTGATCAAACAAAGATAGGAATATGGATTTCTACAAGAACCTTTTTGACATCTATACTTTGGGTGAATAGTGGAGTAGAATAAGACTTGCTCCCAGATTTTTCCTGGGATTGGCTTAGTTGATTTCATACTTTCTTTCTCTTTTTCTGCATGATAATTAGTTTCACAAGCCAACAGATGGATTCCTTGAAGAAAAAAAAAAGTAACTTTTTGGCACCTTAATATCTAAAGGAGTTAGTCAGGCTAATCAAACCAAATTACAGCAGATTTAAATGTTTTTATGTTAGAAGTTAAAAACTTAGAACTTCTAAAATCTTAAATTTCAGGGGAAAGTTCATGGTCAGTAGGGCTTGAAATACAAATATTGTTAACCATTTTAACACCAATGGGATTCGGGTTTACATAAATAGCAAGTATTTGAATTGCATTGTAGGTGGCATCTCGGAATTCAAGTATCATAAGTGGAGCTTATGACTTTAGGTCCAATGTATGTCTTAAAGAAATTGCAACTAATAATTAGAAAGTCGAAACCAGGTTACCTGATAATTGATCCATTGTTCCCAAAGCTGCTCCTTGCAATCAAAGTCAAAGCATAAGTGGTAAAATCAGTAGAATTATACAAAGAATCAGACACTAAAACAAGCTCCAAAGCAGATATAAAAGGGTCCGAATCGGTTAATCGATTAGCAGCCAAACAAACACTCATAGTCTTTCCTATAGCCATAAAAACCCCTTCATAATAAGAAGACATTCCATGCCAATAATCCTCAGTTGTATTCACTGGACTCCAAAATGTTCCATCCACAATTTGATCAAACACAGGAGGATTCAAATTCCCATTAACCCCACCATAAAAATATGTTGTCCTAACCAAGTATTTCCCTCCACGATAAACAGGAACCTCATAGCAGAATTTCTTGAAAACATTGTTCTGTAGGGGGAAGGTACGGACAGTTGACAGTGTGGAATCAAGAACTTGTACCGTAACGTTCTTTGGTATTCCTGCTGATATGTAACCAGTATCTGACACCCATTTTTGTTCATTAAACACAGAATCAACTGAAGCACCACAATCAATCAGAACACCTGAAACCAGCAAAAGAAACAAAGAAGTTGAAATCTTGAAATAAAGTTGCAAAAATTTGACAAAATAATTAAATTTCAGCAACGACAAATGATAATCAACTAAAGCACTATAATCAATCAGAAACAACACACAAAAACAATAAAAGTTGAAATCTTGAACTAAAGTTGTTTTTTTTAATTTGACCAAAAAGATTAAATTTATCAAAGGCAAATGATGAAATAGGTAAAAGGGTTTACCTCTAAGGGATTGAGAAAGACAAGGGAAGAAAAAAAGGGAAAGAAAGAAAGAAAGGAAAGAGGAAGAGAAGGAGGACATGGTTAATGATTATGGTTGAAGAAAAAAAGAGTCATTTTTAAGACTAAAGAGAAAAGGGTAAGGGGAGTTGAGAAGTTGAATGAGTCATGGAGTGAGTCAAGCAAGAAAAGAATAGAAATGGGGAGAAAGAGAGAGGTGAAGTTGGTGAAGAGGAAAGAATCAAAGTAGAATGCCATTTTCGGCTATTGTTTTTTTGGGTGAAGGGACGCGGGAATGAACCAGGTCAGCCTGCTTCACTTTCCTGCCATTTGCGGGTTAGGTCATTTCCTTTTTTTTTGGTTTTGTTTTTAAATTAAAAGAGATTTTAAAAAGAAAAGTTATGATGTGATTAAGCAACTTATAGAGTTTTAGAATTCAAAATATTTTAATTATTTTTATGTTTGAACATATTTTCTTTTTGATCTATTATAATAGGAATAATTTTTTTTTTAATTTAAAAATAATTTAGCTTAAGTTTCTAAATATTTTTATAATCACACAAATATTTTAAGCACCTTTTGACGCAGATATTTAGATACTTCTAATAAATGCAGAATTAGTAGTAGATAAGAGTATATTGTTTGACTTTTTCAGTAATAATAGTTCGTGTTAAATGAGAGGGAACTTGTAAGATATAAAACGGATAATAGCATATTTGACCAAACTTCTAAAATAGGTTTATTATGAGAAATATTTTTTTCAAAATTATTTTTTTTTAAAAATACTTTTGATGAATAACAGTTTGTACTTGGTAAATTAATTTGAAAAATATTTTTGAATAGTAATTATTGTTTGACTAAGTTTTTAAAAGTTGTTTCGGAGTACATTTTTTCTAATGTACTTTTTCGAAAGCACTTTTTTATTTCTTCTAAAAGTTTTGTCAAATATTTTAACTTTAAAATAAAATACTTTTGAGTTTGGAGAAATTTCGCCAAACAAGCTATAAATCTATACGATAGCAGTTAAATTTTAAGGATTCGAAAATACTCAAATCCTGGCACGACCTATGATTGAATCTTTTTACAAATGAATGAATGAACAAAAAGTAATTTATTATCTAAAAACGTTAAACCCTGAATCGTCCTAGTCCAATTCTTGATTCGAGATAATTGGACGCACGATGAGGCCACATAAGCTTTTGTCACATCGCCCATCCGGTTGCCTATGCAACGTGTGATCTTTTGGTATGAGGAATTGTTGGTGTCATGGCCTTTATGGTGGAAGAATACAACCATAACTGTCGTTTAACAGTAAATACATAGGGAAATTGCAAATGTTGAGAAAATTAAAAGAAATAAGTGCTGCAGTTCGAGTTTTGAAACAGGTTACTCGAATAGAGTTTCTGTATTGCTTCTTCTTTTGACTGAAGGATCAAGAAAATCTCAATGGTTATATATAGATTGAGCTTCAACAATTCAACGGTGTAACACAAATTCTACACATCGCTTTGAGATCGTGAACTTTAAAATCCTTAGACATATATGTACTATGAAAATTTAAACTAATAAATGAATTTAAGTGGTATGTTTAAACACAACAATTCTGATTCTTGATGCACGGTGAAGATATTCAATTATTTAAACTTGTAACTAAAGTCAGTTTCGTGAAAATATCTCGTCTCATGATATTTGAACTGATTCGAAAAATCACACCAAATCAAAAGTGAAAATGAACCGATAAAAATAACTGAGTTAGGATTGATTTTGTTTAATTTAATATTGAGCAAAAAAGTTTGAACCAAACTTATATAGTAATATATAATTTTTTTCTACCATTAAGATCTTATACATAATTTTTTTTTTAAAAAAAATTGTCTAGAAATATTTGTCATCGTCCCATGGGAGGTAATAATAGAACTATAAAATGCATGATGACCTGATACATCGTTTTGAGTACTAGCCCTTGTTACCATATTCCGAGACCTCTTCATTTAACATTTCTTGGATTGCGTGTATGGTCCGTAGCGTTTTTCGAAAATCTTTTATAGAAATTTTGATAAAAATAAAAATCTTTACTAAAAATGTGGTTAGAGTTGATCACCGATAATATTTTAGGTAAACGTCCCCCGGATCGGTATTTTGGGCATTCTGGTAGGTCGGTATTGTGATTTTGGACTTGGGCGTATACCCGAAATTGAATCCGGAAGTCCTTAGTTGATTTCACTTGTTTTGCCGAAAGTTAACAATTTAAATGTTTGAAAATTCCCTAGGTTTGACTGTAGATTGACTTTATGGTTATTAGGTTCAGATTTTAATTTTGGGTTGGAATAGGTTCGTTTTGAGATTGATCATCAAATTCATGAGAATCTAAGAGAAATTTTGGGGATTTTTGTCTATGTTTGGTAAAATAAAATTTTGGAATTTGAGAAACAAATTGGACTCGAATTTTGAAACAAAACACATACATGGACTCGTGGGGTTATAAGTAGTCAAGATCTACCCTTGGATCCGGATTTTGACGGGCCGAGCCCGGAGTGACTTGTTCCAAGTTTATTAAAGATGGAATCTTTTTTTCACTCGTGGTTAGTTTCTAAAGCTTATATTGAATTATCTGAACTATATTTGGCTAGATTTGATTGGTTTGGAGGCTTATTCTAAAGGAAGTATTGTGGTTGAGTGTTGATTTAATTACGGAAAGAGATAAATATCGTGTCTAACATTAGCTTGAGAGAATTAGGACTTGTTGGACTATTTGCTATATGAATTATGTGGGAAAACAAAGTATATACGAGTTGATGAGTGTATGTGTCGCCATGGGATCCAAGCATGCGAGATTGGGCTATTTACTTCCATATCTTCTTTTACTCTATGTTATCCTTTGTTATATGATTTATTTGCTGTATGTTCTTACTTGTTATCCGTGTCTTACTTATTACTTGTTATTTATCTGTTACTTGTTGAGTGTATATTTCTAATGCAATATCTGTTCACATGCTACATATTTCTAATTGTATTAATTGTATATTTTTATTATCTTATATTTTACTTGATTTTATTGTTTTTATATTACTTGAAGTGGTTTATTTTGTTAGTCCATTCATGTGAACCATTTAGCTATTTGATACTATTGTGTTGCCAAAGTTTGGAATTTTGAAGTATTAGTCATTCTATGTTTGTTTGGTAGTTCTTTATTGTTTTGTATGTTTCATCTCACCTTTGTATTGGTATTTCGTAAATATTGGTGTTGAGTTATTTATATTAATAATTTGAAATTATTAGGATCGAGTTGCTCATCGCAATAATAATAAAATAAATTGATGTAGTGGGATCGGGTTGTGCACCGCAACGATATTGAAATGATATTATATGAAGAGATAAGACAAAAATATGATATGAACAGGATATGGTGGGATCAGGTTGCGCGCCGCCACAAATATAATATGTTGTATGTTATTTGTGGATGTAGACATTGTTCTCGGTATTGTGATATGAGATTTGAAATTATATTATTTTGGGTCCCTCTAGTAGTTGACCTAGGAGTCCGGTTATTTGAGTTTACTGTTTTATTTCTATTCTTGTTTTTGTTATTTTTGTTTCGTGCAGGTTTGCTGTGAGTGTCTTGTCATAGTCTCGTCACTACTTCGTCGAGGTTAGACTTGGTACTTATAGAATACATGGGGTCGATTGTACTCATGCTACACTTTTGTACTTCTTGAGTAAATATCGGTGTTTATCCTAACGGCGCATAAAGGAGATCTTGCCCGAACTGGCTATCAGCAAGAGACTGAGGTAGGGTTGCAAGCATTCGTAGCCCCTGGAGTCTCATTTTGACTTTACTGTTTACCTGATTTCAAACAATTATGGTTTGTTCAAATTTTATTTGTAGTACTATAGATGCTCATGTATTCATAACTCCAAATTTCTGAGATATGTTTAGACTACAGTACGTTTTATTCGTCATATCTATGTCACACTATTACAACTTTGTTCCACTAATGTTCTGCTTTAAATTGTTAAAACTGGTTAAATAAATAGCTAATGTTAGCTTTACAAGCAAATGAAATATTAGCCACTATCACGGCCCTGAGGATAGGATTTCATGTCGTGACAAGTTGGTATCAGAGCATTAGGTTGCTAGGTCTCACGAGTCATGAGCAAACTTGGTAGAGTCTATAGGATCGACACGGAGATACATATACTTATCTTCTAGAGGCTATAGGGATTTAGGAAACTTTCACTTTGTTCTTTTCTATCATGCAACTTTATTTTATTATTGAAGTTTGAACAATTTTATTCTTGTGCTCTTGCATATGGTGAGAACATAGATATCATCTACATCAGGGTAGGAGCTAGAGCCCCATGTTGCAGCCACTACTAGAGGTAGTGGTCGAGGCAAAGGTAGAGCTGAGCCTAGAACATATGTAGCAAAACCCATTACAGAGCCGCAGACCGAGCATAAGGAGGAGATTCTGGTTCAGACCGCACTAGTCGGACTCACTGATCCATGTCCAATCTGCACTTAATAGTGAGTGAAACTGATCGTTGGAAGAATGGTACCCAACAAGAGTCAGGATCGATTTTCACAAAGAGTTTAATGTAGATGTTACGATATACACTTGATGAGAGAAAATGAAATAACTAAAGTGCACTTCCAAACAAAGAATTATGTTTTCCACTTCTACATTATCACTAACAATTATAAACTAATGAGAAGAAACTAGAAAGCGAATGATTGTTTTTGTTATTTTTACCAAATGGTTAAAAGACCAAGGGATGTGACCTTCACCTAAGTGTTTTCCTAATAGGCTAAGCAAGTTAACACTTATATTATTGATCGGGGTGTACCATAACTCACAACACTAAGTTATCCAGTCAATACCTCTCGATAATAGAGTGATTTTTCCCAATTTGGCTTTCTCAAGCCCAAATAGGTATCAATCTAAATAATTAATATGAGCTCAAGTCGGGGGTTTTCATATTTCAGTTCAAACCTTTTAATTAGGCTAATCAAATCCTTAATTAGCCCAATTTCTTGTTTTCCAAGCTTTCCTAGACTAGGTCCCTCTTTCTCAAGTAAAGACCGGGTTAAAAAGGCATGAGTCAATATTTACAACCACTAATTCTAAAATTAAAGCATAAGCAAGGCTAAATAACCAACACCCAATCATAAACAATTATTATATTAAATAACCATAAATTTTACACACTAGGGTTGGGTTACAACCCTAGTAAAAGTCTAGCTACTCATGGTAGAAAATAAAGAAAACAAAGAATAAATACAAATAAAAATCATAATATTATATTAAAATGATAAACTATGATGTTTTAATTGCAAAATGATCACAAACTTCCTAAAATGAAAAATTACAACAGCTGCACCCCCATAAACTTCAAAACATGACCTAAAATGTGTATCCTGTCTATTTATAATGGCCTAAGATGCACTGGCAAAAATACCCCTCGGGAGGTTCTGCACTATATAATTCCATGTGCACTCCACTCATTTCTTGGTCTTACAGGGACTTGGATTCTGCAGCCATACAATTTGGTTTGCAGCAGCAAGCTATCTTCTGCGGCCACACAATTGTTGTATGGTCTGCACTTCAGGCAAGGCTATAAATCTTGGTCATTTGCATACTCTCTAAACATTTTAATTCTAATCAATGCACACCCTGTTATGCGGGCGCACAATTTAAGTGCGGTCCACACTTCTGCTTAAAGTCTGATAGGCTTCTTTACCAGTTCTGCCACCACAAAGGGAATTCTACGGTCCGTAATTACTTCCGCAACCGTAGAAATACCTTTGCGGTTGCGCCCCTTCTTGCCTTGTGAGTCGGAACACTCTTTCTAAGTCATAATTCTTCATAAGAGCCAATATTTCTCACATTCCTGCAATTTTCACACTTTGTGACAAAAAGGAATGTGTAGACTCTTTTTTGAGATGAATCCGACTTGAAAAGGAGCCTACTACAAACACATTCAATTTTAAAGATCACTATGGTCTAATAAACTACTCGATAATTGCCAAAGTCAACTCAGTAGTCTCAAAGTCACTAACTAGAGCTATTTCTTTCCAAAATCTTGCCTTCTAACCCTAAGCACATAGTTATGTGTGTTGGTACCAAATGAAGCATAATTAACTCATTTTCAGAATGACTTGATTAGGCATTTTTATTTATTATTACTACTATTATTATTAGCAAAGTACAATAATAGACCCATTCTCTTAAGAAGGTTCTCACACCATTTATTGTTGGGACGAGTCCCCCGGTTCACACAAAAACTACCTTTAAAAATAATTGTAAAATTAAGAAAACCAAAGACTTATTATCTACGAAAGCATAAAAAGAAGTTACTTAACAAAAATATTTTAAAATGGAAAAATAAAGAAGCTAATAAACAATAACTAATCATCAAATTATTACAATCCAAATATATCCAAAATGTGTCAATGTATCAAATAAACTCCCCCTTCCCCGAATAAAAGCAAGCATGCTTACCAAAATAAGAGTGAAAGAAAAGAGGGTGAAGTAAACGCCCTAAGAATCCTTGGAAATCCTAATGTCCCCAATAATATCATCTCCCTTAGCTCCCCAGTGATATTGAATGTTTTGAAATCTACAAAATATGAATCTATTGTAGCCAAGCCAAAGACCATCAAAAAGTAAGGGAAGGGGAGGAAAAGTTCCCTCCTCTAGGCATTTATGTTAATGTCAGGGAATTGGCGGATTCTGGGTATTCACGTCAGTCAATGCATTTTCATTTCTTTCGTTCGGGCTGTGCCCTTCAAGTGCTCACTCGACGAGTAGAAGTAGGGATTTCGAGAGGGTTCGACCGATAGCAAAGATAGGGAAAGAGCAGACTTCTAACAAGCATTAGCTCTCCCTGAAAAGTAGGTGATCCAGCCACACCTTCAAGTACGGCTACCATGTTAGGACTTCACTCCTGTCACTAGCCCTGATCCTAACTGTATCTCATCATCGTCAAATCTACGCGTGGTGGGAGTGGTGAACATCACACATACTCCCTCAGCAGTATTAGCAGCAAGGTTTGGCTTCTCAGGCTAGCTAGTTGGTGCTAACGATGCAGATGGTGCAAATGGATCTGGGATAGACTGATGTGGGTCAAGTAACATATTAAAAGGTAGGTCCCCAGCTATAGCAAATCTAGTCACCTCCTCTCTGAGCTTGTCTACTGATTTCTTACTTGCCTGGGACTTCCTCATCTTCTCCACTTCCTTTCTCAACTCCTCAATAACTGACCCGTGCTATACCAAGGTGTCCATGATCATCTTCTGGTT
This sequence comes from Nicotiana benthamiana, assembly GCA_034376525.1. Classification (NCBI taxonomy): domain Eukaryota; kingdom Viridiplantae; phylum Streptophyta; class Magnoliopsida; order Solanales; family Solanaceae; genus Nicotiana; species Nicotiana benthamiana. The sequence goes on along the minus strand of CM067331.1, from coordinate 29,701,577 downwards.
CTCCAGAATCTTCTTGAGCTTCTCATTAATGTCAGAGGGGGCCTGTGGTGCCTATGTAGAAGACTACGCTGCAACAATACTAGATAAGTCAGACAACTTTGAAGTGGTTGTCTGCATCCAGTTGTTGAGACTTGCCAATGTATTGGGAGACTCGTAGCGTAGATAATAGAGTTGTGGGCATGGGCATGCAGATGGATGGCAGTGGCACTAAAAGAGGGCTCAACAGAGATGGATGGAAGGTCAGTCGTCTCAGAAATTACCACCACCGGCTCATCAGACTGGACTGTGGTTGTAGAAGGCTGGACTTTCTTCTTCGGGTTGGACTCATCCATCAGTAAATACCAGTTAAGTGGCTTCTTTAGCTTTACCTTGGTGTCAAAAGATCTCGGCTCTACCTTTGCATCGGCAAGGTACTTTGTGATAATATTAGGATAAGGGTAAGTCGAGCTAGCATGACGTGCTATCAAAGAAATATTGACCGACAACACAACACCCATATTAATTGGATACCCGGCATAATGGAAGCCATAAGAAAAACCTGAGGAATAGGAATATGAGTCTCATTCTAGTTTGGATCCAATCTATTACAATAAAAGGTCCGCCACCCCTTCGCCTAAAAACTCAAAGTGCTCCAGTGGATGGGAACCCAAGCAGTAATCCATGGTGGTGGTGGCCCCGGTGGTGCTAAGATCTCAGCCAGCCAAGGTGAGACTTCTTCCTTTATTACTCATTTCTCTAGATACGCCTTTCGCTCTACATCCTCAAATACCAAGTAGGCATTTAGCATATACTAATCAAACGTCACCTTGAGGTTGCGTACTATGGTCACCTCCGTCCCCTTCTTTATGGGAACAACATTAGCATAGAACTCCAAAATGAGATATTCCATGGCATCCTCAAATCTCTCAGTGAACCACATCCAACTCTTTCGTGCTCTAAATAGCCTCAAGATCGCCAAGTCTTTTAATAGGACATGTCTCTCAAAAGTCAAAGACCTCACTAGCCACCACATACGAAAATCAGTGAAGGAGGCCAAGTTGAAAAACCTATCTTGCCAGACCTCATTTTTCTTTGATCTTTCCACACTTATGGTTGTATCTACCATACGGATCTCCTATATAGCCTGTGCCTTTGTGACTGGTGTAGTTGATGGTGAGATTCTTGGCTAGCACTCTTTGACCCATTGGAGGTACTGTGAGATGAAGAAGACTCATCCTTGAACTAGTATCTCACAGGCGGCCACGATTGTGTGGATGTCTTTTCCTCTTGAACAGAGCTGAGTTTTCCTCTTACACTTCCCTAGACGAGACATAGGAGCTAGACTCGAAGAGGTCTGAACCTCTCCCTCTACCTGCTGTGGCTTTCTTTCTAATGGTCTTTGGTTGGCCAAGGGGTAAGGTACCTCTATTTCTACCCAAAAAAGATTCACCCTTTCCCTTTGTAGTGTCGCCTTGGCCTCTCGATCAAACCATTATCTGTATCAATGCAAAGAAGATTGTTAGTCTAATTTATTATTCAATACATTCAGGAACAAGAAAGGAAGTGTGGTCCGCACAATTTGTAAGTTCAGCCACACTTCAGACTCTAAAAATGTAGAGTATCTAAAGATAGAGATATGGTTTGTGGCCAGAGAGGGAAATTTGTGGTCCGCACATTTAAATTGTGGTCGCAAAGCCCTTCTTTACTTAGTTTCCAAAATATCTAATCTTCAGACTGACAAATTCAAGTGTGGCCATATATTTTCAATGTTACTAACAGTCATATTTTGTCTACTTAAGTTTTTAAATTTCTTACACAAATAGACATGGTAACATGGTAAAAACATGAAATTTCACTAACCCAAACCCATTAGAGCATTTATTATGGTTACCCAGTTCAAATCTAACCCACATGGACACATAGTTGAACTCTACAAATAGATGGACTAAAGAGAACTAAAAATTTAGAAAATGAACAACTTAACATGAAATTGAAGCATACCAGATTGAGTGAGTGAAATGGGTGGAGATCACATGTGGTTTTGTGTGAGAACAATTAAAGAATCGCTCATGAATTTCATCAGAACAACATTGTTTTGTTCAGAGAGGGAAAAATTTAAAATGACTTTTATTCCTCTAGTTATACCAACCATTTGAGAAGGGGAAATAGGCGAGTGAGGCCGTACATTTTCATGTGCAGTCCGCACTCGGTTACCTGGGTAGACTATCTCAGAACTCAATATGCGGTACGCACATTTTTAGGTGCGGCCACAGATTTCATGTGTCATCATAGAACGACCTCCGCATAGATAAGCTCAAACGTCAGAGAGTTGGCAGCTTCACACTTTTTTAATATTTCAAATGTGTGGCTGTAGTGCTCTTCTGATGTGGTACATAGAAATGTGTGTCCCACACAAATAAAGTGCAATCAGCATAATTTTGAACACTTAGCCATATTTTTTGTCCAATTTTCTTGTAAATCACACTAATCCTTGTAGCACACTTCAAAAAACATAAGAACACAAATAACACCTAACTACAAAAGATAAAGGAAAAGAACATGGGTTCCCCCTAGAATCGTATGACTTAATAAAGTGCCACGATGCAGAATACCCTTAAGTGAAGCGAATGACCGCCACCACGTGGCTATCTCCAACCTTGCCCAAGTAGTGCTTCACCCAGTAAATATTGACTTGAAATACTTCAATAATTTTGTTCGTCAAGTCTAATGCACCATAAGGTGTCCCACTAACAATTTTAAATGGAAAACTTCACTTGGATTTTAGCTTCCCGGGGTATATTCTAAACCGTGAGTTAAACAACAATACAAGATCGCCCACCTTGAAGTTTTGTTCCAAATGTATTTGTCGTGAAGATATTTCATCTTATTTTTTGTATAAGGATGAACTGGAATAATCATGGTACTGGAACTCACCTAATTTATTCAAATGTGCAACCCTCAAGTTAGCGGCTACATCCCAATCAAGATTCAACTTCTTTAGAGCCAGCATTGCCTTGTGCTCTAGTTCCACCGAAAGATGACAAACTTTCCTGAACACTAATCGATGTAGTGACATTTATATAGGTATTTTATTAATCGTCCAATAAGCCCATAATACATCATTAAGCTTCTTGGATCAATCCGTCGGATTAGCATTCGCGGTTTAACAATAAACTCTTTATCTCCCTGTTGGAGACTTCATCTTGCCTACTAGCTTGTGGATGATAGGGAGTCATGACTTTGTGAGTAACACCATACTTGATAAGTATAGTGTCAAAATCCTTGTTGCAAAAATGTGACCCCCCGGCTTATAATTGCACGTGGAATACCAAACCTTGTGAAAATATTCTTCTTCAAGAAAGCCACTATACTTCTCACCTCGTTGTTGGGTAAATCGATAGCCACAACCCATTTGGACAAATAACCTACCGTGACCAATGTTAGAATAAGTGCCTAACGCTAGAGGGGGGTGAATAGCGTTTAACAAAAATCGCAGGAATAAAATCGAAGTAAATGCGGAAATAAAAAAGAGTAAGGAGGGAGCACACCAAATTTATACTGGTTCACCACAACGTGTGGTTAAGTCCAGTCCCCCGAGAGTCTATCTCGAGCTGCAACTAACTCCGTTAAGCTTAAAGGTGCTCAACAAACCAATACAACTTGAGAACTCGAGTCACACGAGCCTCAACAATGTTTGCTCCGAGATACCGCACTTCAAGACTTCAACCGAAGGAATGAAACCTTCCTTCTTACAACAACAAGGGATTAGACTTCCCTTCAAGTGTATACAAATACTTAGCACTCAAGAATAGGACTCTCTTATAGAGTAGATATGAGTAGACTTAAGAACGCTCAAGAACACAACAATTTCTTCAAGATTTTGGCTCTCAAAAGCTATTAAATATGAATGAATTGGATGCAATGAAAGTATATTAGATTGGTGAAGAATTGTTATAGAAATGAGAGGTTTTGGGGTCTATTTATAGCCCTCAAGGATCAAGTGACCGTTGCTCAATAGTTGGACAAGAATTTTGAATTAAAGACAGAATAATCGATTATCTTACTTCAACGTTCAAAAAAGCTAGTCGTTGGATGGCAACGGTAACTAGATAATTGATTATTCTCCAAAGGATAATCGATTATTTAACCTCTATGTAATTTCAAGTTTGGGCTGGAAACACAGGATAATCGAGTATCAGATAATGATAATCGATTATCTGAGGTGATAATCGATTATTTGAAGGTGATAATCGATTACCAGAACCTTCTGTAAGTTGGGGTTTTGCTACCTTAGCAAGATAATCGATTATTGGAACATGATAATCGATTATTTAACCTTGAAAACCAACCCAAAGATCAAAGTGTTCCAAATCAAAAACCAAGTGTTGGAAAAGCTTGTTTATGGTATAAAAAGTGAAAACCAAGACTTAGTACTTAAAAACCAAGTATCCAAGGTCATAAACGTCGCGTCACTTTGTCAAAGATGTTTTCCATGTGTTTAGACGACGACCATAAATCAAGTGTGGTTTTTATGAAATAATGATTTGGAATATGTTTAAATATGCCCAGAAGTGAAAACCAATGATAATATTTTAAAAACCATTTTGGCTAAAATGAAAATGTCAAAAACATGACGATGTCTAGCTGACGTCTAGCCGACGTCTAGCCAACGTCTAGTCGACGGAAGCCGACGGTTAGATTTTTGGTTTGGACATGGTCACAAAACTTTGGTCAACAAAAATATTTATGATATGCATGATTTGATATCATGATTTTAGAGAGAAGCCAAGACTTGAATCCATTGTCAGATCAAGATCACAATGCAAACAACTCAATAATGTCTTCAATGCATCTCTTGGTCTTGTTCTTGACTCTTCTTTACTTGGACTCTTCCTTGGTCCGTTAGCCATAATTCTCGCCTTGTTTGTTCAATGATATCTTCATATTCACGACGATTTGGCCTTTGTCAGCTTCGCATCCACGTCGGGTTGTCACGATTTGGCATTTGTCAACTTTGCATCTACGTCGGTTTGTCATTCATTAAAACCTACAAAAACGAACATGACTTTAGTTTAACATCTTTGAAAGTGTGTTCCAACAATTTCCCCCTTTTTGATAATGGCAAACCGAGATGGGGATATGCATAGGTGTTTAAACGTTTGTGCCAAATACGTAATGAGTTCCCCCTCAATTTATGCATAGCCCTTTTCTTAATTAATGCATAGCCCTTTTCTTCCCCCTTTTAACATTAGCAAAACTTTTATTGAATAAGGGAATAAAGATGGAGTATATAATGGAAGCAAAAAAAATTATTCAAAACATAAACTAAAGAGAAAGAGAGTCGAGCTTGAGCTCTAAAAGCTTCTAGGAGCTGTTGTCATCTCCGTCACTCGCCGTTGCTTCATCATCATCATCATCATCAGCGTCACCGTCATCATCAGTTTCTGGCACCTCGTCAACATCTTCAATTATGGTAGTATGAAATTCCAGAAAATTTCGAATGCAACTCAAAATGGTTTGAATTTGTTCCCCCTGACTTTGTGGCCATTTTGAGACCTGCAAAAAAGAGTTAGACGTCTCCGACGCTCAAGTTAGTGATAGTTCAAATAAAATATTTTACAAATGCACGCATTAGATCATCGTGGAATCAAGTATTCCGAGTTCGCTACGAATGCGGAAAAATGACTCTTTCTCTAATGGTTTTGTGAAAATGTCGGCTAATTGATATTTTGTTTCCACAAACTCAATCTCGACATCACCTTTGAGAACATGATCTCTAATGAAATGATGCCTAATTTCAATGTGTTTCATCCTTGAATGAAGAACGAGGTTCTTCGTCAAGCTTATGGCGCTAGTATTATCACACCGAAGAGGGATATGATCAATACTAAGGCCATAATCCAAGAGTTGTTGCTTCATCCAAAGGATTTGAGCACAACGAGTCCCCGCGGCCACATATTCGGCCTTGGTGGTGGATAACGCAACACTTACTTGCTTCTTACTAAACCATGATACTAAGGAACTACCAAGTATGTGGCATGTTCCACTCGTGCTTTTGCGGTCCAATTTGCAACCCGCGAAATCAGAGTCGGAATAGCCAATGAGTTGGCATGAAAAACCTTTGGGATACCAAAGTCCTACATTCATAGTGCCAACAAGGTATTTCATTATCCGTTTTACCGCAGTTAAGTGCGATTCCTTCGGACAAGATTAATACCGAGCGCATAAACAAACGCTAAACATAATGTCCGGCCTACTTGCGGTAAGATAAAGAAGGGATCCGATCATACCTCGATACTTCTTTACATCTACTTCCTTACCTTTTTTGTCTTTTGCAAGGTGATCGGATGTGCTCATGGGAGTAGCCATTGCTTTGGCGTTGTTCATCTCAAAATGTTTGAGCAACTCCTTGCAATACTTAGATTGACAAATGAAAGTCCCTTCTTTCATTTGTTTCACTTGCAATCCCAAGAAGAAATTTAGCTCACCCATCATTGACATCTCGAACTCACTTGTCATCATTTTCGAAAATTCCTTGCACAAAAATTCGTTAGTAGCACCGAAAATAATGTCATCTACATAAACTTGAACCAAGAGGATGTCTTTGTTTTTGCTCTTGATAAGAAGTGTTGTATCAACTTTCCCCCTTTTGAACTCATTGTCCAAAAGAAATTTACTCAAACGTTCGTACCAAGCTCGGGGAGCTTGTTTAAGACCGTAGAGTGCTTTCTTGAGTTTGAAGACATGATCGGGGGACTCAAAGTCTTCGAAACCCGGGGGTTGTTCAACATACACTTCCTCTTGAATAAACCCATTGAGGAAGGCACTCTTGACATCCATTTGGTATAGTTTAAAATCCATAGATGAAGCAAAAGCAAGTAATAACGAATACCTTCTAAACGTGCTACCGGTGCATAAGTTTCTTCAAAATCAATGCCTTCTTCTTGATTGTAGCCTTTAGCTACGAGCCTAGCTTTGTTTCTAGTTATAATACCATTTTCATCAAGTTTGTTACGGAACACCCATTTCGTACCAATTACGGTATGATCATTGGGTCTTGGCACCAATTCCCAAACGTCATTACGTTTGAATTGGTTAAGCTCCTCTTGCATTGCCAAGGTCCAATGCTCATCCTCAATTGCTTCGGAAATGGTTGTAGGTTCAATTTGTGATACAAAATCCATGTGTCCTACGGTGTCCTTAAGAGAGTTTCGAGTACATACCCCTTGTCCGATGTCACCAATTACCTTATCGAGAGGATGATTTCTAGACGTCCTCCAAGCTCTAGGCATCACCGTCTCTTCCTCTTGTGGTTGTTTCTCTTTCAAAGGTTGTTCCATGACTTCGTCTTGGACTTCCTTTGGGCTCTCTTTTTCCACATCGCCATGAAGATTAATCTTCTCCAATGAATCTGCAAAATCATCACAAATATCCTTTCTCGCCAAGCGAGTATCATTCTCAAAAAATACAACATGAGGGGACTCCTCAATAGTTAAGGTGCATTTATTAAAGACTCTATTGGCCTTACTATGCAATGAATAACCGAGAAAGATGCCTTCATCGGATTTTGCATCAAATTTCCTGAAGTTGTCCTTTCCGTTATTATGAACAAAACATTTACAACCAAAAACTCGAAGATGGGAGAGGTTTGGCTTTCTTCCCTTGTAAAGTTCATATGGCGTTGTCATGAGTATCGGTCTTATGACGGCTCGGTTTAACACGTAGCTTGCGGTACTCACGGTATCCGCCCAAAAATACTTAGGAATTTTTGCCTCATCGAGCATAGTTCTAGCCATCTCCTCGAGACATCGATTTTTACGTTCCAACACTCCATTTTATTGTGGTGTACGTGGAGCGGAGAAGTTATGCTCAATGCCAAGTTCGTCACAAAAATCCGCAAAGAGATTTCGTTCGAACTCTCCACCGTGATCACTTCTTATGGAAGTAATTGTTGTGCTCTTTTCATTTTGAGCACGTTTAAGGAAACTTTTGAAAACTTGAAATGCTTCACTTTTATGAGTTAGAAATAATGTCCATGTGTACCTAGAGTAGTCATCAGCAATGACAAAGGCAAAGTAGTTCCCACCAAGACTTTTTGTTCTTGATGGTCCAAAGAGGTCCATGTGCAAAAGTTGTAAAGGCCTTGTTGTTGAGACAACATTTTTCGATTTAAAAGAGGCCTTTACTTGCTTCCCTCTTTGACATGAATCACAAATGGTGTCCTTCTCAAACTTGAGTTTTGGGAGATCAACTACTAAGTCTTGTGAAACCAATTTATTCAAAGGATTCATGTTAACATGAGCTACTCTTTGATGCCGTAGCCACATATCGTCCTCTTTACTTATGAGGCATTTAGCAAAGTTTGATGAAGAATTTTCAAGGTTAACCATATAAATATTATCAATTCTATCACCATGTAAAATAACCTTATTATCACTAAGGCGTTCAACCGTACATGATTTAGAATTGAAAATCACACGATTTCCCTTGTCACACAATTGACTTATGCTCAAGAGATTGTGCTTAAGACCCTTAACTAAAAAAACATTTTCAATAGAGGAGGTTTCATCCTTACCAACCGAACCAATGGCGATTATTTTTCCTTTGCTATTGTCTCCAAAGACTACGTTTCCTCCTTTGGCGGGTCTTATTTGAAGAAATTTGGATGCATCTCTGGTCATGTGCTTGGAGAATCCGCTATCAAGGTACCAAAGTACACTTGATGCCTTCAAGCACACCTACATACCAACTCAATGAGATTTAGGTACCCAAGTCATTTTGGTTCCTTGGGTGTTAGGTGCAAAGTGGTAGTGTGATTGTTTAATCGTGAGATGTCTATGCCTAGTAAAGCAAACCGGAGCTATATGACCTACCCTATTACAATTATGGCAAATGACATTCGGATTATGTATTCTCCTAGGTTGATAATAGCTTCTAGGTGGTCTAAATTCATTTACCCTATTTTGAGAAGCATAGTTTTGATGCACTTTTTGAAAACCATTTCTAGGTGTTCTAAAGTGCTCAACATTTCTCCTAGTGTTTGTTCTAGGTTGTCTAGTGTTCCAAGAATTAACATTTCTAGGTTGTCTATTAACATTAATTTTATCTTTCCTAGGTTGAGCCATAGGTTGTTTAGGTTTTGGCTCAACTTTTTCATTCATATTAATATCATTTTCGAAACCTAAGCCATGTTTAGTAGATTTCAAATTGCCAAGTACATCTTTGAGGTTTTTATGAGAAGTACTAAATTTGTTCAAAGTATCCTTAAGTTTTTCAACTTGGTCTTTGAGAGATTTGCAAGACTTGCAACTTTCGTTTGAGCCTTCGGGTTTGTCGGCGCTTCTTTTGCCAAAAAATTTATTTTCTTCTCTTAATTTTTTATTATCTTGGCTCAATTTTTCCAACTCCTTCTCCTTTGAAGAGAGTTGTTTCTTTAAATCCTTAATGGTTTTAGAAACGCTAACAAATTCGCCATATAAGTCATGAAAGGCGTCTTGCATATCTTCATAAGTATAAGGATATTTAGGAGAAGTTTCAAATACCTCTTCTTGTGCTTCCTTATGTGCCATGAGACATAAGTTGGCGGTCTCATCTTCATCTCCGTCGCTTGACTCATCCCCGGAGTCGCCTCCCCAAGAGATGTAGGCTCTTTGTTTCTTGACGGTCTTCTTTTCCGTCTTTGTGTTTGGGCATTTAGGTTTGATGTGCCCAACTTCTCCACACCCATAGCATTTGGGTGGACCTCCTTGCCTCTTTCCCTTCCGTTCATACTCTTTACGCATGAACTTGTGGAACTTTTTAATAACGAGTCCAAACTCGTTATACTCATCGCTTGAATCATCAATGACTTGAGGTTGTGATGTGGAGGCCTTGAGTGCAATGCTTCTTTTCCTTTGATCTTCCAAAGGAGGGTTAAGAATGGTGGACTCGTACGTCTTTAGATTCCGCCGAAGTCCGTCTATTGTGACGTTGGTGATGCCAATTGACTCTTGAATGGCATCGGCTTTGGAACGCCACTCCGGAGTGAGGCTCCGCAGGATTTTTCGTACAAGCTCCTTGTCCGTGTACGTCTTCTTGAGTGCATGGAGGTCGTTGACAATTTTTGAAAATCGTTCAAACATATCGTCAATTTTCTCGTTCTCCTTCATACGAAATAATTCATATTCATGGGTTAGAAAATCAATTTTAGCCTCTCGGACTTGGTCCGTACCTTCGTAGGTGACCTCTAGCTTCTCTTACATTTGCTTGGCCGTGGTGCAACATGAAATCTTCCGATAATCATCGGGGTTTACTGCACAGTACAGCATGTTGATGGCCTTAGCATTGTTCTCCACCTTTTTGATGTCCTCTGCATCATATTCGTTCTCCGTATTTAGGATGACTTTATCCTCGACTTGCTTAGTGGGCAATTGTTCACCATTTTTGATGATTTGCCACAATAGAAAGTTGTTGGATTGGATGAAGATTCTCATCCGCTCCTTCCAATAGGTGTAATTTGTGCCATCGAAGAGTGGTGGCCTCGTGGTTGATTGTCCCTCACCAATTCCTAAATAAAGATTGCGAGTAGAAGCCATAGATTGTTTCTCTCAAACTATTAAGTCTTTCAAAGAGTATGGCTCTGATACCAATTGTTAGAATAAGTGCCTAACACTAGAGGGGGGGTGAATAGCGTTTAACAAAATCGCAGGAATAAATCGAAGTAAATGCGGAAATAAAAAAGAGTAAGGAGGGAGCACACAAAATTTATACTGGTTCGCCACAACGTGTGGTTACGTCCAGTCTCCCGAGAGACTCTCTCGAGCTGCAACTAATTCCGTTAAGCTTAAAGGTGCTCAACAAACCAATACAACTTGAGAACTCGAGTCACACGAGCCTCAACAACGTTTGCTCGGAGATACCGCACTCCAAGACTTCAACCGAAGGAATGAAACCTTCCTTATTACAACAACAAGGGATTAGACTTCCCTTCAAGTGTATACAAACACTTAGCACTCAAGAATAGGACTCTTTTATAGAGTAAATATGAGTAGACTTAAGAACGCTCAAGAACACAACAATTTCTTCAAGATTTTGGCTCTCAAAAGCTATTAAATATGAATGAATTGAATGCAACGAAAGTATATTAGATTGTTGAAGAATTGTTATAGAAATGAGAGGTTTTGGGGTCTATTTATAGCCCTCAAGGATCAAGTGACCGTTGCTCAATAATTGGACAAGAATTTTGAATTAAAGACAGAATAATCGATTATCTTAAGTGCATAATCAATTATTTTACTTCAACGTTCAAAAAAACTAGTCGTTGGATGGCAAGGGTAACTAGATAATCGATTATTCTCCAAAGGATAATCGATTATTTAACCTCTATGTAATTTCAAGTTTGGGCTGGAAACACAGGATAATCGATTATCAGATAATGATAATCGATTATCTAAGGTGATAATCGATTATCTGAAGGTGATAATCGATTATCAGAACCTTCTGTAAGTTGGGGTTTTGCTACCTTAGCAAGATAATCGATTATTGGAACATGATAATCGATTATTTAACCTTGAAAACCAACCCAAAGATCAAAGTGTTCCAAATCAAAAACCAAGTGTTGGAAAAGCTTGTTTATGGTACAAAAAGTGAAAACCAAGACTTAGTTCTTAAAAACCAAGTTTCCAAGGTCATAAACGTCACGTCACTTTGTCAAAGACGTTTTCCATGTGCTTAGACGACGACCATAAATCAAGTGTGGTTTTTATGAAATAATGATTTGGAATATGTTTAAATATGCCCAGAAGTGAAAACCAATGATAATATTTTAAGAACCATTTTGGCTAAAATGAAAATGACAAAAAACATGACGATGTCTAGCTGACGTCTAGCCAACGTCTGGTCGACGGAAGCCGACGGTCAGATTTTTGGTTTGGGCATGGTCACAAAACTTTGGTCAACAAAAATATTTATGATATGCATGATTTGATAAAATGATTTTTGAGAGAAGCCAAGAATTGAATCCATTGTCAGATCAAGATCACAATGCAAACAACTCAATAATGTCTTCAATGCATCTCTTGGTCTTGTTCTTGACTCTTCTTTACTTGGACTCTTCCTTGGTCCGTTAGCCATAATTCTCGCCTTGTTTGTTCAATGATATCTTCGTATTCACGACGATTTGGCCTTTGTCAGCTTTGCATCCACGTCGGTTTGTCACGATTTGGCATTTGTCAACTTTGCATCCACGTCGGTTTGTCATTCATCAAAACCTACAAACGAACACGACTATAGTTTAACGTCTTTGAAAGTGTGTTCCAATAACCAAGATGTAGGTTTTCCCACAAGAACTCCAAAAGAGCCCATGAAATCAATGCCCCAAGCATCTAAAATATTAAACTCCAATATAGTTGTGAAAGGCATTTCAATTTTCTTTGAGATTCCACTAGCCCGTTAACATTCATCACTTCTTTTTATTAACTCACTAGCATTCTTTTTAAGAGTGTACCAATAAAAATAACAAGTAAGCACTTTGGCTGACGTTCTTGCTCCACTAGATGACCTCCATATGGCGAGAAATGACAAGCTCCAAGAATATCACCTTGCTCTTCTTCCGGAACACACCTCCTAATCATACCATCCGTACAAATCAGGAAAATTTATGGTTCATCCATTAATAATCTTGACAATCCTTTTTTAGCGTCTTCCTTTAGCTTGAAGAGAACTTATCCGAAGTGATTCTACACACATGGAAATTTTCTAAGTCTAGGATCTAGTCACCTCTTTCATTGAAATTGCCTAAAGTTTCTCATAAAAAAAAGAGTAACTGATTTCAAGACCATCATACGGCCTCCCCTCCTCCTCTAAACAAGACAAGTGGACTGCCACTTGGTTTTCACTACCCTTTTTTGTGTCTTAGATGTCAATATCAAATTCTAGTAACAAGAGCACCCATCTACTCAACCGAGCTTTTAAGTCTTTTTTTCTCATAAGATAACAAAGTGCCGCATGATCCGTGTGGATAATAACTTTTGCACCATCAAGTACAGGCGGAACTTCTCAATTGCAAACATAATAACAAGGAGCTCTTTCTCCGTAACGGTATAGTTGACTTAGGCACTGTTCATGATCTTATTATCAATAGTATACTAGAAGGAAAATTTTGTTGATACATAACACTAAAGTAGCCCCAACATCTATGTCACTTGCATCACATATGAGTTCAAAAGGCACAATCCAACTTGGAGCGATGATGATGGGAGTATTTGTCAAATTGAGCTTCAACAATTGAAAAGCTCTCATGCAATCATCGTTGAAATTAAACTCGGCATCCTTATCAAGAATCTTGCACAATGTGTTCACCTCCTTAGAGAAATCTTCTCTAAAGTGACTATATCGCACACCCTTCACCGAAGTTGAGGGTATGTCACTATAACGACCCAACCAGTCATTTTGAGCTTTTGCACTTTGCTTGCTAGTTCTCGGGAATGAATAGCCTCGTGTGATATATTAAGACTTACATAAATCATTCGTTTTAGTTTTCAGGGTAATCAGAATAAATTTGGAAGAGCAGTTCTCAGTTTGATGCTTGAAATTTGATAGGTTTGACAAAGATTCGACTTGTTAGTATACGATCTCAGATCAAAAATTTTATGATTTGGTTAGATCCTTTAGGTGATTTGGCACTTAGCAGCATGATCAGAATGCATTTTGGAAGTTCGTGGAATGTTTAGGCTTGAATTGGCGAAACTGAGATTTTGGCATTTTTCGGTTGATAGGTAAGATTTTTGTATTGGGGTCGTAATGTAGTTCCAGAAGTTGTAGTAGCTTCATTGCATCATTTTTGACGCGTGTACAAAATTTCAGGTCATTTCGACATGGTTATGTTGGGTTTTTTTATCAAAAGCATAATTTGGAAGTTCTTGAAATTCTTAGGCTTGAATCTGATGTGATTTTGGAACTTTGATGTTATTTTGAGCACTCCGAAGGTTGGAACAAGTTGGAATGAGGTTATGGGATATGTTGTCGTGTTTGGTTGAGGTCTTGAGGGCCTCGGGTGAGTTTCGGGTGGTCAATTGGACCATTTTATGTTGTTTGAAATTGCAAAAATTGTTGATCAGTGTTGCAGAGAAAATGGCCTTCGCGTTCGTGAAGGGTTAGCGGCAGAAGGATGAGATTTTGGCCATTGCGTTCGAGAGGAAGGCTCCTCATTCGTGAAGGGCTGGCCGATTTGTAATCGCGTTAGTGTAGAGTAACTTGGCAGCTGAGCTTCAGGGTATTTTTATTCAGCGCATTCGCAAGAGAGATTACTCGATCGCGAAGTGGTAGTCTGATCGCATTCGCGAGTGGAAAGACGCGATCGCGAAGAAGGATTTTTAGCCAAGGCTAGATTTGTGCTTCCTGAACGCTAGGCTTTGATCGCATTTGCGAAGAAGGTTTTTAATGAAGGGGCAGAATTTTTAAATAGCCATTGTCCGTGATTTTGAAGCTATCTTTCACCATTTTTGGGTGATTTTGGAGCTTTTTGAGAGGATTTGAAGAGGGATTTAAGATATAACACTTGGAGGCCAGATTTTTGAAGTCAATACTACATCATTATGTTAATTCTTCTTAGAAAATCTTTAAAATTATGCCTAAATTTAAAGAACTAAGGTTTGAGAAATTGGTCTTTTGAATTGGGATTTGAAGCACCATTTGGGGTTGGATTTGAGAACTTTTAATATGTATGAACTCGTGGGGAGATAAGAAAATTTATTGGTATAAATTTTTTTGAATTTCGAGATGTGGGCCCAGGTTGGGTTTGATAAAATTTTGGGATTTTGATGTAAATTGGATACATTTGAGTGGGCTTCGTCCCCTTAGCATATTTTAATGATTATGTACTGATTATGGCTAGATTTGAAGCATCCAGATGTGGATTCATGCAGGAGTGGCATCGCGGGCTAAAGTTTGGATCAGATCGTGGTGAGTAATGATTGTAAATTATGTTCTGAGGGATTGAAACCCTGGATTGCACATCACAGTGTTGAGGTAGGGGACACGTTTGATGACGAGCGTGGGGTCGTGCACTATTGGGGACTGTGATTTGGTCCATCTGGATTGATGATTTTACCGTGTATTTGACTGAAATCTATTTGTTATCATCATTATTTGGGCTGAATGCCATATTTGGGCTTTGTGCCAACTATTCGAACCGTTTGGGGCTTTTTGTTGAAATTTCCACATTGTTTTGACTTTATACTTGAACTCAGTCATGTTATTTCCGACTGTATTCAAAACTCAGCCCTGTTCACGCAGTTTTAATACTCAAATGATATTTAAATGATGTTTTGGGCTGGGAAACACTATTTGTTGCTCGAGAGGCTTATGTGTTTTTTGATTGAGTAAGGCCGAGGGCCTGTGTTGTGAGGATATCTTTTGGGTCGGGTAGCACGCTGCAGCAGTGATAGACTGATCTGATAATAAGATTGAGGGCCTAAGATATGTACACCACGAGGTGGCTTGTTTATATTGATATGAGGACAAGAGCATGTTTACGATGCCACGAGGTGGCTTGATATTGCGCTTGGGCCGTAAGGGACCCTCTCAGAGTCTGCACACCCCCAAGGAGCGCGGGTACCTATTATGATGAGATATATAGCTCGAGGTGCTGATATTGTTCTATGTGATAGCCCGATGGGCTGGTACCGTTCTATGTGATTGCCTGAGGGGCTGGTATTGTTCTAAGATATTGAACGAGGGGCAGAGTTGTTGACGTTGTTCCCCAGGGGCGAACCTTTATATGTTTATCTTTATATTTATCTATCATTTACCTGTTTAATTGTGTATTTGTGCTTGAGGGGCGTATTTCTGTGCTTATCTGCATTAGTTGTTTTGCGTTCATTTGCGTACCTGTTGAAAAAGTCATTTTCAAAGAAGTTTAAACTGAGCTAAAATGTTTTAAGGGATTGTACAACTTCATTGCTTTCTTACTGGTTTTGAACTGCTTCTATACACTATGTTGGTGCACATTTCGCGATTTCTTCTCATTCAGACATTAGTTATGATTATTACTCACCGAGTTGGATTACTCACTGAGTTTGAGTACCCACTTTACTCCCTGCACCTTGTGTGCATATTTAGGTACTTCAGCACCTGATAGCGGTTATTGGCTGAGTTGAGGCAGAATTATTGGAGTTTTAACGAGGTAGCAGCCTGATGTCCACATCACAACTTTACTCCCTCTTGATGTCATTAGATTATTCTAGTATATTTTCCAGACGGTCGTCATATTTTAGACCTTAGTAGATGCTCGTGACTTGTGACACCCTCGACGTCGGGTTGTATTCATTTCCGCACTCGTTGTATTTCATTAAATTTGTACTTGTTAGGGATCTATCCTTATATATGGCATGAATTGATTTATTAAACTATTAAAAACTAAATTAGACGATCGGGTTAAGTTTAGGGTCGTAAAAAGTTGGTATCAGAGCCTAGGTTACATAGGTCTCATGAGTCATAAGCAGGTTTAGTAGAGTCTTGTTGATTGGTATTGAGATGTCTGTATTTATCCTCGAGAGGCTGCAGAACCTTTAGGAAAAACTTCACATTTTTGAAATTTTTATCGTGCGTCCTTGGTTCATCTTGAAATGTAACACTTGAAATTTCTTCCACGCATTCGTATGCGCGCATGGGCAATCAGTATCAGATGTTCATTGATGTCTTGTGATTCGCTGATCGAGGAATGAGATGTGATCTCTATGAGTTGACGTTATGCCAGTCTAAGGACTTGAGGCAAATTTTTGCCTATAGGTTGAGCACCAAGGTGCTGGTCGTGTGAGCTTGTGTCTTGTTGATTTTATATATTCAGTAGTGCTCTATTAGTAGAAGTGATGGCTGGATGGCTATGCGATGAGTATGTTATGACTGAAAGATGTGACCATGTAATTTGAAAGCGACGATAAGGGTCTGCTGGAGGATAGATAAACTATTAAGTGTTTGATGCTGGGTGCGTGAAAAATATTTTCATGTCACCTAGTTGAAAGTGAAGTAAATTTCATTTTGCGGTATGAGTTCAGACTCAGGAAAATTAAATGACTGTGTAATGTGTATGGCGGTGGAAGGTATACAGAAATGTTAGTTTGAGGTGAAGCCGGTGGGTTATCACTTGCGGAGTGTTCTGAAGTTGTGTGATCCTTATTTTGTTTGTTATAAGATCTCATATACAAGTGAAATATACGTGTTGAAATTTAAATTTTGGTCGCTCAAGAGAGTGGATTTAGCTTCTACGAGGGTGAATGCGAAATTTGCAGAAGATATGAAGTACCAAATGATATGTGTTCCACGAGCTTATGAAGGATTGAGTTAATCTCACTATGGTATTATGGCAGCAATAAAGTATATGCATTATGAGTTATTGTGTGTGTTTTGATCTATATCTTCGAGCCAAGTGGGTGAGTTTGCTATTGATTAGCTGATTGCACGGCTATGTGCTATGCTGGTTCCAGTTTTAGGCATGCCAGTGAATCAGTTATAATTTGCGGAGATTGAGCCAAAGGATGGCTCGAGTAAAGGAAATTTTTTGACTATCGAAAAGTTATATAATGCTTCATATGTGTTTTAGAATCACGCAATGTCTTGAGTTATTGTTGATAAAGGAGGCTTGGTGCTTAGGAAGAAAGTGGTTTGGTTCCATCAAGGTAAGGTTATATGCTGCAGTGTCAGAAGTGCTAATGATGCACCGGTTGTTTAGTTGCATTGATCAAGTTAGTTGTGGTTCAAGTAGAGTGGAAGACTCTCGGGAATTGTTCTAATATGTTCAAGATTTTGCATGTAATAATTGGGGATTTCAGGTTGTATTTTTTGGCTAGAAACTGAGGTTTGCATTTGGAGGGTGTCAAGATTTGTTGTTTTTCTATATCAATTATGGGATTCTATATAGTAGTATCAGAAAGGTGAAGATAATGGTTCGGAATTCGTAGACTGTCTCTTTTAAGGTATGTATTTTCAACGTGGGTGCTTACGAGGTAATGAGGTTCTGCAAGTGTTTCGCGGCAATGCTTTTAGGTTTTTGTGGCCCGCGGACATGGTAAAGTTAGAAGGATTCAGCCCCGACGGCTTAGTTTTGTGCATATGGGAATTCGGAGAGTCCTTGACAGTTTCTACCAATAAGAAATGTATATTTCTATGAGCATGGGGAGCTTGGGATGCACAGTGGTTTTCTTCTAAATGGGAGCAATGGAAAGTTCTTAGTTGGTTGAGTACGTAGTTTCTTGTGGCTCGGAAGAGATATGAAGTTTTCATATTATCCTAGAATGATATAGTATATGCGGTCTATTAGGGAGGAATGAGATTGCGTGTGCAAGGTTACGATTCAATTCTGAAAGGAAGGTCATAAAACTCAAACTTCAGATAATTTGAGAAATGTGATTTAGATGATTAGAGAAATGATCTCCAGGCGATTAAGAAAATGGTATTTCAAATTTGGATGATTTGATGAGGGAATATGTTTCAAGAAAAGGCAAACTGATTTAGTTGATGGTACTATGGTAGTATTGTGACACCTTCTTGTTAGGTCGATTGCTGATATTTGAGTTCGCTTGGTGGCAGGCTAGAATAATAAGAGTATATCTTGTGGGAATGATTGGGTAATAGAGGTGTGTTGTACACTCGGGCGGTGGAATCGGGATCGGATATGGTGATTCGTGTGCTGTATGGAGCTGGAGACTGGGAGTTCCCATATTCACACTATGTTGTGGTTTTGAGTCACGTGCATCGACACTGAGTAGTGACTATCAGAGTTTAGAGACCTGAGTGGATATTTTGCTGCTAGATATATTAGATTTTGATGTAATATTGGGTATGGAGTGGTTTTCTTTGTGTCGTGTTATTCTGGACTTGTGCGCTAAGGTGGTGATGTTGGTTATGCCGGGAATGTCACGGATTGAGTGCGAGTGTAACACCCCATAAATTCGGCTTAGTTATGAATGAGTTAAAGGAGTAGTAAGGTTATCTTTTGAACATGTATAGTCCCATCGGTAGGATTATGGGTGAAAATAATTGTTTCAAACTCAAGATAGAAAGAGGTGCATAAGATTTGTCAAAATCGACTAAGTTCGCAGAAGATCTATCTTCCAGCAGGTTCTAGGAAAATGTATAATGAATTTTGGAATATTCAAAGAAAAAAAGTTGTAGGCCATTGAAATATCTTTCCAACAATATATTGCGAAGCCCAAACAGAGTTATGTGCAAAAGGTTATGCCCGTTTTTCAGAATGTTGCGTAACCACCGCGGTCCTGCCGCATTTTCATCGCGACCACGATGGTGAGGCAGTGTCCCAGCAATTTATCATGGTCAAGATCGCGTTTGCACCAACTGGTACGCGGTGGCCAACTTGGGATGTCCTTTGTTTAGCCCTATTTCGTCCCCCACAACCCCAAAATATAAAAACTTGCTCTAGAAAGTAAAACTCTCAAAAACCTAACTCCTTAAGGGTCCCTCCATCACCCAAGGTAAGTTTTTATGGTGATTCTAAGTTAAATACAATTTTCCAACATCTTATTAACATGGGTAAACCCTCCATAT
Source organism: Nicotiana benthamiana (assembly GCA_034376525.1). Classification (NCBI taxonomy): domain Eukaryota; kingdom Viridiplantae; phylum Streptophyta; class Magnoliopsida; order Solanales; family Solanaceae; genus Nicotiana; species Nicotiana benthamiana. The sequence goes on along the minus strand of CM067331.1, from coordinate 29,682,059 downwards.
TATTAGATATTCGATTGGTAAATCAATGTTGAGAGAAGGAAGCCTAGAACTCAAATTCAAAGGGTTTGAACTTTAAAAGAGTAATGTCTTCACCCTCTAATTGATTCTAGCATTGGTTTAATAACTATATGTCCTAATTCATGAGATATGAGTTGTTGGGTTTGACGGAAAAGCATGAACGGTTATAGGGTTAGGGTCTTGATTGTTGATTATTGGTTAAGGGTGTCGGTTACCTTATGGGTGATGAAGAATAATGTTAATTATAATCATTTGAGAGTTTAGAATTTAACTAGGAATAAGAGAATGGGGTGTGGGGTGTGGGGTGTAGAGACACCATTAATAAGGACTATGGAGCTTTATTCTCACAAAGTGTTTGATAGGATGCTTAAGTGACCAAAACATAATCATTATAGCTAATATGGAATCCATATGACTTGTATTGCTGTAGATTAAAGTTTAGAGGGTTGACAAACATTGTATTATGCTCAAAGGCAGGAAGTTAAAGTATGTAAGGCTAACTCTTTACGTTTGGGAATGTCTATGATTCTCCCCATTTCCCATTCATTATGACCATTATAAGTTTCCTCAGAAAGTAACGTCTATGCCTTAGTTCCCTGAATAGTAGTAGAACTTCTATTCTTGAGGTGGCATAGTTTCATAATCATTCGATATTCTATGAGTTTCAACTATGACAAAAATACTCAACTCAGTCTAATCCTATTTACTATTCCAGTACCATGCAACTCAGTATAGCTCATTATTTCAGTATCATGTATTGCAGTATGATCCTCAGTTCCTGATTTTAAATTCTTGAATGTTGAACACCTGTATTTGGGCCTGAGGCCGTAGTTTATGCTTTATGCATTTTTGGGCCTGAAGCATTAGGTATGTATACGTGTACTTGGGACTGAGGCCGTAGCTTGTGCATATATATATATATATATATATATATATATATATATATATATATATATTGGGCTCGATGCCGTAGTTTGCCAGATAAACAGGTTGTTCATCATTCACAAGAGGGAGTATGCATATCCTTACTTCCTTATTCAGTTATCGGTTTATCAACTAGTAGTTAAATTTTAGTTTCAGTATTTATTGTTCTTTTCTTCAGTTGTTTTACATACCAGTACAATTCAAATGTACTGACGTCCTTTTTTGCCCGAGGCCTGCATATCGCGATGTAAGGAATGATTTAAAGGTTGACGATTCTACTTACTAGGACATCTCGTATCAGCTATTTGTAGACCCCAGTCTTTCGGGTCCTTATCCCTTTTTTAGTCATTGTAGTATTTCAGTTAATAAGGTATACTGGGGACCTTGTCCCGGTAAATAGTTAGCATTTTCAATATTATTTAGAGGCTTTGTAGACTATAACCCAGTCAGTCAGATATTATCAAGCTTCCACGTGTAAACCTTGTCGGCTACTTGGTTATACTTGCAGACCTTTTAGTATTTTCCGCATCTATGATATTTCAGTTAGACTCTTTGGTAGATTATCATGTTTTATATTTGCCTATAGCTCATAGTTATACCACGTATTGATCCAGCCATACATATGGTTTGCTCGATCATATGCAGTCAGGCATCGAGTGCTAGGTTACGCTCCGAAGATGGTTTGGGGCGTGGCAAACCATGGTATCGGAGCCCTAGGTTTAAGAGTCCTAGGGAGTCTATGAAGCCGTGTCCAGTGGGGTCTTTTTTATGTATGTGTGCGCGCCACACATGTAAACAGTTGAGCACCAAGACATCTAGGATTGTTCCATTTCTTTCATACTCTAGATCGTGCAGTTAGAGCTATGCTTTCGGGAATATTTCTAACCTGTGGGAACTGCGTATTTCATAAAATTGCCTGCAAAAAGAAAGTACGCCAGTAGGGCCTCAGCTATTAACCAGGGGACCATAACTACTTCTGCTTAGGAGGAGGACACTCCGGCATAGGGGGTTGTACCGGGCTTAATGCCTAATGCATCAGACATGGATGTCAATGGAGCTATCATGTTACTCATACATATTATTGCTACTTAGGCTCAAAGGCAAGGAACAAGTGATGTTTATGAGACGGGTAATTCTAGGTCTAGGGAATTCCTTAACATGAAACCTCCCGTCTTCACTGGGTCCATAAAGGATGAGGATCCGCAAAACTTCATTGATGAGGTTTAGAAGATGTTTTGAGTGATATATGCTACAGACACTGAGGAAGCATAGCTTGTCGCATACCAGCTTAAGGATGTTGCCAACACTTGGTATAAAGTATGGGAAGAGTCCCAAGGGGAGGATGTGGCTCCTGCGACATGGAAGGAGTTTGCAAATCTGTTCCTTGAGCACTTTCTACCCATTGAGGTCTTGGAAGCTAAGGCTTTGGAGTTTGAGAGACTCAAAACCAATGATATGAGTGTGAATGTGTACTACCTCAAGTTCGTCTCTCTGGCCAAGTATGCTCCAAAATTTGTACATGATATGAAGGCCAGAGTTAGGCGGGTTGTGTTGGGGCTTTCAGATTATTTGTTTGTTAATGCTAATATAGATGCTCAGAATAATGACATGACCATCACTAAGATGGTTTCCTTTGTTGAAGGGAACGAAGACAGGTTGAAAGAAAAAGAGTGACTACAGAAAGAGAAGGACAGGGAATTCAGCAAAAGAGCTAAGTCTGTTGGAAATTTCAGCCATGGTTGATCTCAAGTACGCGGTAATCGCCAGTTCTTCAGGAAATAAAAATCAGGATCCGCTCCATCTTCAGCTAGTGTACTGGTTCAAAGGTTCATGTTTAACAAGAAAAACCAAAATTTCATAGCAGTAGGCCCACAGTCACAGACTAGTCTGGCTATAGAGGCCTTGAGTACCCTATTTGCAACCCGTGTGGTAAGAAGCATCCAGGGGTGCGTCGTTTTGGCACAAATGGTTGATTTGGGTGCGGTCAGCAGGGATTTCTTGAGGGATTGTCCATCAGCAAAGCAGAACAATAGAGGCAATGTAGCTCAGTCCACTAACTTAGCAGCCCCTCAAAACTCCCAGGCCCAACAATGGCGCGATGCAGCAAAGTCTAATAATGCAAGCGGTGGATGAAACCGCTTGTATGCACTAGCAGACTGTCAGGATACAGAGGCTCATAGAGATATGGTCACATGTATGCTAACTATACTCACTTTTGATGTCTATCCTCTTATAGATCCGGGATCCACCCTATCTTATGTAACCCCATATATTGCTATGAAATTTGGGATAGAACTAGAAAAGTTTTGTGAACCCTTTGAAATGTCCACTCTAGTTGGAGAATCAGTTATAGGAAGGTGTATCTATAGGGGATGTCCAATCAAAGTTCATCCTCGTCTTACTGTAGCAGACTTAGTAGAATTGGAGATGTTAGACTTCGATGTGATCATGGGCATGGATTGGTTAGAGTTATGTTATGCCACAGTAGGTTGTAGAACCAAAACAGTAAGTTTTGAATTTCCCGGTGAACTAGTCTTATAGTGGAAGGGTGATGTAGTAACATCGAGGGGTAGGTTTATTTCTTATCTTAAAGGAGGAACGATGATCTCTAAGGGATATATCTATCACCTGGTTCGAGATAAGGATGCAGAAGCTTAGATCCCCACTCTCCAATCGGTACCAATTGTAAATGAGTTTCCAGAAGTATTTCCCGAAGATCTCCCTGGAGTCCCTCCCGATAGAGAAATTGACTTTGGAATTGATCTACTTCCAGGCACTAATCTATTATCTATTCCTCCTTAAAGAATGCTTCATTAGAGTTGAAAGAGTTGAAAGTCCAGTCGAAATATCTTCTAGATAAGGGATTTATAAGGCCAAGTGTCTCACCTAGGGGCGCACTGGTCTTGTTTGTCCGAAAGAAGGATGGTCTTTGTCTATGTGCATTGACTATCATCAGTTGAATAAAGTCACCATCAAGAACATTTACCCTCTTCCTAGAATAGATGATTTATTTAATCAACTTGAGGGTGCCCAGTGTTATTCCAAGATTGACCTTAGATTAGGATACCATCAGTTAAAGGTTAAGGAAGTTGATATTCCAAAAATAACTTTTAGGACTCAATATAGGCATTTTGAATTTTTGGTAATGTTATTTGGTTTAACAAATGCACCAGCAACTTTCATGGACCTTATGAATAGGGTCTTCAAGCCTTTATCTTGATTTGTTTATTATTGTGTTTATTGATAACATCTTGATTTATTCCAGTAGCGAGACTGGCCATACAGAACATCTCAGAATTGTGTTGTAGACACTGCAAGATCACAAGCTATATGCAAAATTTTCTAAGTGTGAATTCCGCTTGAAATCAGTAGCATTTTTGGGTCATGTTATCTCAAGGGAAAGGGTGAAGTTGGACTTTCAGAAAATAGAGGCAGTGAAGAATCGGGTTAGACCCACCTCCATACTGGATATAAGAAGTTTCTTGGGTCTAGCAGGCTATTATAGGCATTTTGTAGAGAGATTTTCTTATCTCATCCCCTTTGACTAGATTAACTCAGATGAACGTCAAGTTTCAATGGTCGGACGCGTGCAAGAAAAGTTTTGAGGAGTTAAAGAAGAGGTTGACTTCAGCTCCAGTCCTGTCACTACCGGAAGGAACCGAAGAAGGGTTCATTTTTTATTATGATGCTTCAGGGGTTGGTCTTGGGTGTGTATTAATGCAGCATGGTAAATTCATAACCTATGCGTCAAGGCAACTCAAGGCTCGTGAAAAGAATTATCCGACTCATGATCTTGAATTTGCAGTTATGGTGTTTGCACTTAAGATTTGACACCATTATTTGTATGGGGTACATGTTTACATTTTTACAGATCACAAGAGTCTCTAGTACATCTTCAAGCAAAGAGAATTAAATCTACATCAGGGAAGGTGGCTCGAATTACTTAAAGATTATGATGTTGATATCCTCTATCTTTCGGGGAAGGCAAATGTTGTAGCCAATGACCTCAGTCAGCATTTTATGGGAAGCTTAGTTCATGTTTAGGCAGACAAGCGTACTATGATGAAGGAAGTCCACCACTTAGCAAGTCTAGGAGTTCAAGTTTTAGACTCCGAATATGGTGGTGTTGTTCTCTTGAATATGGCTGAACCCTCCTTAGTAGCTGAAGTAAAAATAAAATAGTTCTGTGATCCATACTTATTTCATCTGAATGAGGGAACTCACAAACACAAGACTATGACTTTTGAACAAGGGGGAGATGGTGGCACTTTGAGATACATAGACAGGCTATGCGTTCCAGACGTAGATGGGCTCAGAGAGCAGATTATGTCAGAATCCCACAATTCCAAGTATTCTATTCATCTAGTTTCCACAAAGATGTATCATGATCTTAAGGAGGTTTATTGGCGGAACAATATGAAAAAGGATATAGCAGATTTCGTGGCTAAGTGTCCAAATTTCAGCAGGTGAAAGTCGAATAAGAGACCTAGCGGTTTAACTCAGAAAATAGATATTCTTTTTTTGGAAATGAGAGATGATAAACATGGACTTCATAACAAGTCTACCTTGCTCGTCCTAGAAGGATGATCCCAAGTCAGCTCACTTCTTGCAAGTGAAGACTACAGATTCGGCCGAGGATTATTCAAAGTTGTATATCAAAGAAATTGTCCGATTTTATGGGGCTCTTTTTCCATTATCTCAGATCATGGTGCCCAGTTTATAGCGAACTTTTGGAAATCCTATCAGAAGGGATTGGGCACAAGGGTGAACCTCATACAGATGGCAAGGCGGAACGCACCAATTAGACTCTTAAGGATATGCTGAGGGTGTGTGTTATCGATATTAGAGGTAGCTGGGACGATCATCTACCTCTCATTGAGTTTGCTTATAATAACAGTTATAACTCTAGTATCAATATAGCACCATGCAAAGCTCTGTATGGGTGAAGGTGTAGATCACCAATTGGTTGGTTCGAAGTGAGAGAAGCAGAGTTGTTAGGACCCTATTTGTTAAGACTTAGAGTTCCAAGTTCATTATTGGGTGTTTCTGAAAGTATCGCCTATGAAAGGCATTATGAGATTTGGGTAGAAGGGAAACTTAGTCCCCATTATATTGGTCCATATGGAATCCTGTAAAGGATCAGACATGTGGCTTATGAGTTAGAGTTGCCACAGGAACTAGCTTTTGTACATCCAGTGTTTCATGTGTCCATGTTGAAGAAGTTCATGGGAGATCCCTCACTTGTGGTTCCTACAATGATTATAGGGGTTAAAGATAGCCTGTCTTATGAAGAAATTTCAGTTTCCATTCTTGATCGTCAAATCCGCAAGCTTAGAACTAAGGAAATTGCTTCAGTAAAAATGCTTTGGAGGAATCAAAAGGTTGAAGAGGATACATAGGAAGACGAGGAGGACATGAAGTCCAGATATCCCCATCTCTTTGAAGAGCAAAAGGAAAATGGGGAAGGTAATTAACCTTTCCATTCAGGTCTTATATTATAATCTCCATGCCCTGCAATATTTACTCAGCTTAATATTTAGTGATCACATGCTCGTTCAGTTTAATATACATGTATTCATGATATTTCAGTATTCACATATATCCATCACACCCATTTAATGTCCATAGATAGCCGTAGTTGCAGCCAGGACCATCATTCGAGGACGAATGATTCCAAAGGGGAGATAATATAACACCCCGTAAATTTTGCTTAGTTATGAATGATTTAACGGAGTAGTAAGGTTATGTTTTGAAAATTTAAAGTCCCATCGTGATGATTATGGGGTAAAATAATTGTTTCAAACTCAAGATGGAAAGTGAGGTGCATAAGATTTTTCAAAATCGACTAAATTTGAAGAAGGTCTATCTTCCACCAGGTTGTAGTAAAATGTATAATGAATTTTAGAAAATTCTAAGCATGAAAGTTGTAGGCCATTGAAATATCTTTTCAACAATATAATACGGAGCCCAAACAGATTTATGTGCAAAAGGTTATGCCCGTTTTACAGAATGGTGCGTAACCACCGCGGTCCTGCTGCATTTTCACCGCGACCATGGTGGTGAGGCAATGTCCCAGCGATTTATCATGGTCGGGACCGTGTTTGCACCAACTGGGATGCGGTGGCCAACTTAGGAAGTCATTTTTAGCCTTATTTTGTCCCCCATAACCCCAAAATATAAAAACTTTCTCTAGAAATTAAAACCCTCAAAACCTAACTCCTTAAGGGTCTCTCCACCACCCAAGGTAAGTTTTAATGGTGATTCTTAGTTAATTTCAAGTTTCCAACATCTTATTAACATGGGTAAACCCTCCATATCATTAGATATTTTATTGGGACATCATTATTGAGAGAAGGAAGCCTAGAACTCGAATTCAAAAGGTTTGAGCTTCAAAAAGGTACTGTCTTCACCCTCTAATTGATTCTAGCATTGGTTTAATGATTATAAATCCTAGTTCATGAGATATGCGTTATTGGATTTGATAGAAAATCATGAACAATTATAGGGTTGGGGTGTTGATTTACTAATTATTGGTTAAAGGTGTTGATTACCTTATGGGTGATGAAGAATAATGTTGATTATAATCGTTTGAGACTTTAGAATTTAACTAGAAATAAGAGAATGGGTTTTGGGGTGTAGAGACACCATTAATAAGGACTATGAAGCATCATAGCTTATATGGAATCCCTTTGACTTGTGTTGCTGTAGATTAATGTTAAGAGGGTTGACAAATGTTGTGTTACGCTCAAGGGCAGGAAGATAAGGTATGCAAGGCTAACTCTTTACATTTGGGAATGTCTATGATTCTCCCCACGTCCCATTCATTATGACCATTATCAATTTCCTCAGAAAGTAACGTCTATGCCTTAGTTCCCCGAATAGTAGTGGAGCTTTTATTCTTGAGGTGGCATAGTTTCATAATCATTTGATATTCTATGAGTTTCAATTATGAAAAAATACTCATCTTAGTCTAATCTTATTCACTATTCCAGTATCATGTAACTCGGTATGGCTCATTATTTCAGTATCATGTATTGAAGTATGATCCTCGGTTCCTGATTTTAAATTCTTGAATGTTGAACATCTGTATTTGGGCCTGAGGTCGTATTTTATGCTTTATGCATTTTTGGGCCTGAGGCCATAGTTATGTATACGTATACTTGGTCTTGAGGCTGTTGCTTATGCACAAACACACACACACATATACATACATACACACATATACATACATACACACATATAAATACATACATACACACATATAAATACACACATATAAATACATACATATATATATATATATATATATATATATATATATATATATATATATATATATATATATACCTAAGGCCATAGTTTATTAGATAAACAGGTTGTTCATCATTCAGGAGAGGGAGTATTCATATCCCTACTTCCTTATTTAGTTATAATTTTATGAGCTAGCAGTTCAATTTTAGTTTCAGTATTTACGGTTCTTTTCTTCAGTTGTTTTAGATATCAGTGCAATTCTAATGTAGTGACATCCCTTTTTTCCTGGGGCCTGAATCTTGCAATGCAGGTAACGATTTACAGGTTGACGATTATGCTTGCTAGGACATCTCATATAAGCTATTGTTGAGCCCCAATCTTTCAGGGCCTTATCTTTTTCTTAGTCATTATAGTATTTCAGTTAATAAGGTATACCCGGGACCTTGTCCCGGTAAAGAGTTAGTATTTTCAGTATTCTTTAGAGGCTTTGTAGACTATAACCCAGTCAGTTAGATATTAGCAGGCTTCTATATGTTAACCTTGTCGGCTACTTGGTTATACTTGTAGACCTTTCAGTATTTTCCGTATCTATGGTATTTCAGTCAGACTCTTTAGTATATTATCATGTTTTATATTTGCCTCTAGCTCATAGTTATACACGTGTTGATCAAGCCATACCGTTGGTTTGCTTATGTCACATGCATTCAGGCACCAAGGTTCGACAGATTATGTTCTAGATAGAGTGGTTTCATATTTCAAAGACCCGTGTAGGGATGGGAAGGATTGTCTGTCTTGTTTTGGCTCTCGTGATGGATGTCAGTGTAGAGGCTCCTCACATGGATTTAGTTCCGGTGGTGAGGAACTTTTCAAAAGTGTTTCTTGTGACCAGGCATGTCGCTAGGTAAGGTTGTTAATTCTGGTATTGATTTGATGTCGGGCACCGCATCATATGGTGTCGACAGAGTTAAAGGAGTAGAAGGAACAACTTCAAGATTTCCTTTATAAGGAGTTCGTTGGCAGGCCAATGTGGATGCGCATTCTTATTTGAGACGGCTTGGTTGGCTCCAGATTATATTGTTGAGGGATGTGTTGATTCGATTGTTATTGAGCTTATTATTAATCTAGGGAGGTCTATGAGTTACCTTTTTGTGTTGCAAGTGTTGGAAACACGTTCTCAAGGCTTTATACTAAAAAGTGTGTTCTTATGTGTAGGTTTTGATGAATGACAAATGAAGCGCAAATTGATATATGACGAAGTTCAAGTACAAGCGCACAATTGGTGGATAACGAGATTCAAGCACAAGACAAAGTTTTATAGTTTAAATGAGTCGTTCTTAATTGTGATCTTGATCCGACAACTTGACTCATGACATGGCTTCTCTCGTAAAATTATTTTTACAAAATCATGCATATTTAATTTAATGCTAAATGATTTTAAATCATGCATATTTACTTCAGTAAAAATGATTTTTAAACATGCCTCAAAAATCTGGACTAAGATAATCGATTATGTACTTAAGATAATCGATTATGTTAAGCCAAGACTGCATGACAATCGATTGTGAAGTTAATGACAATCGATTGTGTTAAGGCAGTGAGCATCAGGTTTTTCAAACCTGCATGACAATCGATTGTGAACCTTATGACAATCGATTGTGATGAGGCAGTGTCTTCCAGACTTTTTCAAAATTATTAAATAATCGATTGTGAGTATAAAACAATCGATTGGCAAGAGGCAGTGTCTAAAATGATTTTCAAAGTCTGATAAATAATCAATTGTTAACATTGCACAATCGATTGTGAAGCTGACCGTTGTCGTAAAGTTTTCAAATACCGTCAGGTAATCGATTGTTGATTTTGTACAATCGATTGTTGATATTAAAATCTGGAAAAGATTTTTTGAACGTTGCTGAATAATCGATTGTTGATTTTGTACAATCGATTGTTGAAATTAAAATCTGGAAAGGACTTTTTGAACGTTGCTGAATAATCGATTATTGATTTGGTATAATCGATTGTTTTACGTAAAATCTGGAAATGATTTTTTGAACGTTACCAATAATCGATTGTTGATCTTGGACAATCGATTGCTAAGCGTAAAATCTGGGATTGATTTCTGGAACGATTGGCAAACAATCGATTGTGGCTTCTTGACAATCGATTGTCACTCACTAAAATCAGCAACTCTTAATTGACAATTAGACAACGGTAATGCCAAGTTTTTCAACTATAAATACAGCTTCATTTCAGTGTTTTAAACACAACAACACACAACAACTGATCATTCTATTGCTATAACCTTGCATACTATTGTTTATCATTTTATATTCATTTCATAAAGCTTTTGAGAGCCAAAGTCTTGTCCATAGTTGTTGTGATATTGAGCTTACTTCTTTTACTCGTATCTACTCATTAAGGAGTGTTTTGTTTGAGTGTTTAGTGTTTTGCACACTTGTAAGAGAATTGTGATTCTCTTGTTGTAAGGAACTTGTGTTTCCTTGGTTGAAGTCTTGGAGTGTTGTATCTCCGAGTAAAGGTGTTGAGGCTTGTGTCCTCAAGTTGTAAAGGTTTGTTGAGCACCCGTAAGCTTGACAAGTTAGTGAAAAATCTCGAGAGAGTCTCTCGGGGACTGGACTAGCCACGTGTTGTGGTGAACCAGAATACATCGGTGCGTACTTTATTATTTATCGCACTTATTTACTTCATGCAATTTTTAAATTCCGCAAGTTAACGCTAATTTCTATTATAACGCTATTCACCCCCCCTCTAGCATTAAGCGTATTATCTAACAATTGGTATCAGAGCCCAACTCTCTGAAGACTTAACAGTTTGAGAGAACCATTCATGGCTTCTACTCGTGACTCTTTTGCAGGAATTGATGAAGGACAATGCTCCACACGACCACCTCTATTCAACGGTACAAACTACACGTACTGGAAGGAGAGGATGAAAATCTTCGTTCAAGCAAACAACTTTCATCTCTGGAAGGTGATAACGAAGGGAAATCAAATTCCAACCAAAAAGGTTGAAAACGAATGGGTTCCCAAGTCCGAAGAAGAATATGACGCGGATGATATCCGAAAGGTTCAAAATAATGCTAAAGCAATTAATTTATTATATTGTGCTGTAAATGCTGACGATTACAGAAAAATATCGTGTTGCACAACGGCAAAGGAAATGTGGGACAAGCTGGAAATTACGTACGAAGGTACGGACCAGGTAAGGGAAGCTAAAATTGATTTCCTAACCCATGCTTATGAATTATTTCACATGAAGGAAGGTGAAAAGGTGGATGAAATGTTCGAACGATTCTCAATAATCGTATATGACCTACATGCCCTCAAGAAGACATTCACGGATAGAGAACTGGTTCGAAAAATTCTTAGAAGTCTCACTCCGGCATGGCGATCAAAGGCCGACGCAATTCAAGAATCCATTGGCGTCTCAAATGTCACAATCGACGCATTAAGAGGTAACCTTAAGACTTATGAATCTATAATACTTAACCCTCTTGTTGATGATCAAAGGAGGCAAAGAATAGCGCTTAAGGCAAACACAAGCCAACCTCAAAACGATGAGGACGGAGACAACGAGTTTGGACTCGTTATCAAAAGATTTCAAAAGCTCATGAGGAAGGAATATGAACGTAAGGGCAAAAAGCAAGGAGAACAAATAAAGTGCTATGAATGCGGAGAAACCGGGCACATCAAGTCAAACTGCCCAAACGTCAAAAAGGAAAAGAAACCTTTCAAAAAGCAACGTGCATATATATCTTGGGGAGGCGACTCCGGAGACGAGTCAAGCGAAGGAGAAGAAGACGAAACCGCAAACCTTTGTCTTATGGCGCAAGAAGACAAGCAAGATGAGGTATGTCAAATCTCTTCAAAAAATTTCTTTTCCCTTGAAGAAATGCAAAATGCTTTTGATGAGTTATATAGTGAATTTTTTAAGGCTTCAAAAATTGTTAAAAGCATAAAAGAAAATGCTTCTTCAAAAGAAAAAGATTTTCAAAAACAACTCTCATTGAAAGAAAAGGATTTGGAAAAACTGGTTTTAGAAAATGAGAAGTTGAAAGAGGAAAACAAGTTTTTCGGAAAAAGAAGCGCCGACAAGCCCGAAAGCTCTATTAGAAATTGTACTTCTTGCATGCATCTCAAAAACGAAGTAGAAAGGCTTAAGGGAACCTTAGATAAGTTTAATTCTTCTCACAAAAACTTGAATGAGGTCCTTGTTAACTTGAAATCAACCAAGCATGGCATAGGTTTTAAGAATGAGCCTAAAGAAAAGGTTGAGCCAAACCCCAACCACCTAAGGCTCAACCTAGGAATAATAAAACAAATGCTTATCCTAGAAATAGCAATCCTAGAACAAATATGCATGCTAGACCAAATGTTGAACATTTTAGAAGACCTAGAAATGACTTACCACCTAGAAATGATGCATATTCTAGGCCAAACACTAGAAGGAGTTTTGAACCTTTTAGAACATCTAGACATGACCATTACTCTAGAAATGCTGCTCATTTTAGAACTACTAGTAGGAGAAATGGTTCTCATGAAATGCGCAATAGTCATAATGAAAATAGAGTAAATCATTTTCGTCCATCAAGTTACTATGAACCTAGAAGGATGCATAACCCCAACGTGACTTGTCATTATTGTAGACGCATTGGTCATATTGCTCCTGCATGTTTTACACGACATAGACATATCACTCAATCGCATCATTATGATATGCCTAACCCTCAAGGACCCAAAATGGCATGAGTACCTAAAACGCATTAATTTGTTTTGTAGGTGTGTTTGAAGGGATCAAGTGTACTATGGTACCTTGATAGTGGATGCTCCAAGCACATGACGGGAGACGAATCCAAATTCCTTCAACTAGAACACAAAGAAGGAGGAAGTGTGATTTTTGGGGATAACAATAAAGGAAAGATTATTGGCATCGGATCGGTCGGTAAGGATGAAAATTCCTCTATTAAGCATATATTACTTGTGAAAGGTTTAAAGCATAATCTCTTGAGCATAAGTCAATTATGTGACAAGGGAAATCTTGCCCTATTTGATTCAGATGAATGCTTAGTGTTTAGACGTAGTGACTTTAAAATTATCCTTTGTGGTTTTAGAGTGGATAATATTTATATGGTTGATCTTGCTAATTCCTCACCCGAATATGTTGATTGTCATATGAGTAAAGAGGATGATACTTGGTTATGGAATCGTAGAGTAGCACATATCAACATGCATCTTTTGAACAAATTGATTTCTCAAAACTTAGTTATTGGCCTTCCCAATTTAAAATTTGAAGATGACTCTATTTGTGATTCATGTCAAAAAGGGAAGCAAAAAAAAGCATCTTTCAAATCCAAAAATATTGTTTCAACTTCTAGACCATTGCAATTGCTTCACATGGATTTATTTGGACCATCTCGCATTGAAAGTCTAGGAAGAAATCGTTATGCTTTTGTGATTGTTGATGATTATTCTAGATTTACTTGGACTTTATTTCTTGCCAATAAAAGTGATGCTTTTCAGAATTTTAAATATTTTCTTAAGCGTGTTCAAAACGAGAAGGAAACAACCGTCACTTCAATTAGAAGTGATCATGGGGGAGAGTTTGATCACAATCTCTTTGCGGACTTTTGTGACGAACTCGGTATCGAGCATACCTTTTCCGCTCCACGTACACCACAACAAAATGGGGTGATGGAAAGGAAAAATAGGTGTCTCGAAGAGATGGCTAGAACCATGCTCGAAGAGGCCAAGATTCCCAAATATTTTTGGGCGGATGCCGTGAGTACCGCATGCTACGTCTTAAATAGAGTAGTCATAAGGCCTATACTCATGAAAACTCCCTATGAACTCTATAAGGGAAGGAAACCAAATATCTCCCATTTTAGAGTATTCGGTTGTAAATGTTTTATTCATAACAATGGCAAAGATCAATTGGGAAAATTTGATGCTAAGTCCGATGAGGGAATTTTCATTGGTTATTCCTCACGTAGCAAAGCATATAGGGTTTTTAATAAAAGAACCGAAACTGTGGAGGAATCCCCTCATGTTGTATTTGCCGAAAATAATGCTCGCTTAGCGAGAAAGGATTCCGAGGTATTTTAGATAGCTTGAAAGACAAAATACAAGAGGAAACGCCTAAGGAAAATAAAGATGAAATCTTGGAAAAACCAACGGAGGAAGCGCCACAATTGGAATAAAATGAAAATGCCTAACGAGTGGAGGACAATCAAAGATCACCTTCTCGAACAGGTAATTGGCGACGTCGGAGAAAAGGTAAGTACTCGAAACTCCCTTACGAACACCTTAGGTCATACTGCTTTTGTTTCTCAAATTGAAACAACAACCATCAACGAAGCAATTGGGGATGAGTTTTGGACCTTGGCAATGCAAGAGGAGCTTAACCAATTCAAACGGAATGACGTTTGGGATTTGGTGCCAAGACCCGAAAATCATACCATAATTGGTACGAAATGGGTTTTTCGAAACAAACTAGATGAAAATGGTGTAATCACTAGAAACAAAGCTATGCTTGTAGCAAAAGTCCATAATCAAGAAGAGGGTATTGACTATGAAGAAACATATGCTCCCGTAGCTAGATTAGAAGCTATTCGTCTATTGCTCGCGTTTGCCTCCTCTATGAATTTCAATTTATATCAAATGGATGTGAAAAGTGCTTTTCTAAATGGTGTTATTCAAGAAGAAGTTTATGTTGAACAACCCCCCGGTTTTGAAGATTTTAAATCTCCCGATCATGTTTTCAAACTCAAAAAGGCTCTTTATGGTTTAAAACAAGCTCCCCGAGCTTGGTATGAAAAATTGAGTAAATTTCTATTGGAAAATGATTTCATTAGGGGGAAAGTTGACACCACCCTTTTTGTTAAGCATAAAAACAATGATATTTTATTAGTTCAAATATATGTGGGTGATATCATATTTGGTGCTACTAACAATGTCTTATGCAAGGAATTTTCCGATTTAATGACAAGCGAATTTGAGATGTCTATGATGGGTGAGTTGACATTCTTTTTGGGATTACAAGTAAAGCAAATGAAAGAAGGTACATTCATTTGCCAAGCCAAATATTGCAAAGAATTGCTGAAACGATTTGAAATGAACAATGCAAAAGCAATGGCGACTCCCAAACATCCGATCATCTAGACAAAGATGAAAAAGGTAAGGAAGTCGACACTAAGAAGTATCGAGGTATGATTGGCTCTCTTCTTTATCTTACTGCTAGTCGTCCGGACATCATGTTTAGCGTGTGCTTATGCGCCCATTATCAATCGTGTCCGAAGGAGTCTCACCTTACTGCGGTAAAACGGATTTTGAAGTACCTTGTTGGTACTACAAATGTGGGTCTATGGTACCCCAAAAGTTCTTCATGCCAACTCGTTGGCTATTCCGACTCCGATTTTGCTGGATGCAAATTGGACCGCAAGAGCACTAGTGGCACTTGTCATTTGCTCGGTAGCTCTCTCGTTTCTTGGTTTAGCAAGAAACAAGTAAGTGTTGCGTTGTCCACAACCGAGGATGAATATGTAGCCGCGGGGAGTTGTTGCGCTCAAATCCTATGGATGAAACAACAACTCTTGGACTATGGCCTAAGTCTTGATCATATCCCTCTTAGATGTGATAATACTAGTGCCATATGCTTGACGAAGAACCCCGTTCTTCATTCGTGAACAAAACACATTGAAATTAGACATCACTTTATAAGAGATCACGTTCTCAAGGGGGATGTCGAAATCAAATTTGTTGAAACCAAAGATCAATTGGCCGACATCTTTACAAAGCCCTTAGAGAAAGAGTCCTTCTTCCGAATTCGTAGTGAACTCGGGATTCTTGACTCCACGTTGATCTAAGTCATGCATTGCATCTTTTTATTTTACATGATTTCTAACTTGAGCGTCGGAGACGTCTAACGAATTTTTGCAGGTATCGCCCTAAAGGTAGGGGGAATTATAAAGCATGACGCGCAATAATCAAGTCTTCTTCAGAAAAATCGGTTTCTGTCGTCTAATAATCGATTATCTCGTATCAATAATCGATTGTACTGCTATTACTTGAGTTATTGTGCTCTCTTTAAGTAATCACGTTTTCTCTTTCCAATAACTAAACAAGTTTTATTTACATCTTTGGCTTCTTCTTATATTATTTTTGCTAATGGCAAAAGGGGGAAGATAACGGGTATGCACTCTCAATATTTATAAACTTAAATTGAGGGGGAATTCATATATTGAGGGGGAACAAATTACATACTTGTTGATGCATATATATACTTGTCTTGAATCGTCTTTATAAATTGTTTAATTTGCATAACCCACTTAAAGTTTGCCATTATCAAAAAGGGGGAAATTGTTGAAAACACGTTCTCAAGGCTTTATACTAAAACGTGTGTTCTTATGTGTAGATTTTGATGAATGACAAACGAAGCGCAAATTGATATATGACGAAGTTCAAGTACAAGAGATAACGGGTATGCACTCTCAATATTTATAAACTTAAATTGAGGGGGAATTCATATATTGAGGGGGAACAAATTGCATACTTGTTGATGCATATATATACTTGTCTTGAATCGTCTTTATAAATTGTTTAATTTGCATAACCCGCTTAAAGTTTGCCATTATCAAAAAGGGGGAAATTGTTGGAAACAAGTTCTCAAGGCTTTATACTAAAACGTGTGTTCTTATGTGTAGGTTTTGATGAATGACAAACGAAGCACAAATTGATATATGACGAAGTTCAAGTACAAGCGCACAATTGGTGGATAACGAGATTCAAGCACAAGACAAAGTTTTATAGTTTAAATGAGTCGTTCTTAATTGTGATTTTGATCCGACAACTTGACTCATGACATGGCTTCTCTCGTAAAATTATTTTTACAAAACCATGCCTATTTAATTTAATGCTAAATGATTTTAAATCATGCATATTTACTTCAGTCAAAATGATTTTTAAACATGCCTCAAAAATCTGGACTGTGAAGTTAATGACAATCGATTGTGTTAAGGCAGTGAGCATCAGGTTTTTCAAACCTGCATGACAATCGATTGTGAACCTTATGACAATCGATTGTGATGAGGCAGTGTCTTCCAGACTTTTTCAAAATTATTAAATAATCGATTGTGAGTATAAAACAATCGATTGGCAAGAGGCAGTGTCTAAAATGATTTTCAAAGTCTGATAAATAATCGATTGTTAACATTGCACAATCGATTGTGAAGCTGACCGTTGTCGTAAAGTTTTCAAATACCGTCAGGTAATCGATTGTTGATTTTGTACAATCGATTGTTGATATTAAAATCTGGAAAAGATTTTTTGAACGTTGCTGAATAATCGATTGTTGATTTTGTACAATCGATTGTTGAAATTAAAATCTGGAAAGGATTTTTTGAACGTTGCTGAATAATCGATTATTGATTTGGTATAATCGATTGTTTTACGTAAAATCTGGAAATGATTTTTTGAACGTTACCAATAATCGATTGTTGATCTTGGACAATCGATTGTTAAGCGTAAAATCTGGGATTGATTTCTGGAACGATTGGCAAATAATTGATTGTGGCTTCTTGACTTCGATTGTCACTCAGTAGAATCAGCAACTCTTAATTGACAATTAGACAACGGTAATGCCAAGTTTTTCAACTATAAATACAGCTTCATTTCAGTGTTTTAAACACAACAACACACAACAACTGATCATTCTATTGCTATAACCTTGCATACTATTGTTTATCATTTTATATTCATTTCATAAAGCTTTTGAGAGCCAAAGTCTTGTCCATAGTTGTTGTGATATTGAGCTTACTTCTTTTACTCATATCTACTCATTAAGGAGTGATTTGTTTGAGTGTTTAGTGTTTTGCACACTTGTAAGAGAATTGTGATTCTCTTGTTGTAAGGAACTTTTGTTTCCTTGGTTGAAGTCTTGGAGTGTTGTATCTCCGAGCAAAGGTGTTGAGGCTTGTGTCCTCAAGTTGTAAAGGTTTGTTGAGCACCCGTAAGCTTGACAAGTTAGTGAAAAATCTCGAGAGAGTCTCTCGGGGACTGGACTAGCCACGTGTTGTGGTGAATCAGAATACATCGGTGGGTACTTTATTATTTATCGCACTTATTTACTTCATGCAATTTTTAAATTCCGCAAGTTAACGCTAATTTTTATTATAACGCTATTCACCCCCCCTCTAGCGTTAAGCGTATTATCTAACAGCAAGGTGTTGGGATTTGTTGGTCGTAGGCACATATGGTGCGGTTCTATTGGGCTCTTATAGTGGAAGTCGATCGGGAAAAGTAATTGGGTTGCTCGGTGAATGGTGCATCAGTGATGTCCTTTCGAGTTGTGCAGTGTTATGTATTTGCTCTACTGTGGTTATGATGATTTACTTTACTTCTAGACATTAATTGCGTGTGGTCATCAATTTTGAGCAGAGTGACTTGAGGTGTTTCATGTGGTGCAGTGTTTGGATAGGGTCACGCATTGTAGCAAAGTTATATAGAGGTATGACCTTGCGGGTTAGATTTGTGTGTTATGTTCCTATGATATGAGACCGGTTCTTAGCCTAGTTTTTTGGTGTACTGGTGTGCTTGAGGTACAACTCTTTCATTTGAGTCATTTTCATAATTTGAGTATGTTCGGACTATTGCTTATTGGTGCACGTATTGTGCAAGCTATGTCTTAGGCCTGTATTGATGTGTCATTTCACCATAATGGTGTGTTGGATTAGAGGAGATCGTTAGGATCATTGATGAATACAAACAGATTTGATTTCAGCCTGTTGGAAGGATAATATCGAGCTTCAGCTCATAAATTGGTATTTGCCAAAGGAGAAGCGGCTTCATGAATGGATGATTTGGGAAATGGTTATGGCTTACCGCGTGTTTTAGTGATCATTGGCAGTATATGAAAGTGTTGGGATGAGACTTTACTTGATAAGAGTTTAATCGATATTCGGGTGTTGTGTGCAGCTGATGTTGTTAGAAGTTATCACTATGAGTGTTTGAGTTATGTGGTATATCATGTGATTGCACATGAGATTTGCAAGTATGGGTGATTAGAGCTTGTTCATGCTTATTGTGAATATAGATGTGAGATTCCGATCTTGTGAATGATTTCGGAAGTGGAAATGTGGAGCTTATGGGCTAGGTTGGAATGTGAAAATGCAATAACCTTGTGTTATCGTACCTATATGAGGTAGGGTGACATGGGATCACCCTCGGGTATATGCAGTGTGATCACGCTCAATTAAGTCTCACAAAAGATTACGCGGGCGTCTCAAATATAATCTGAGTATTTATGCCCAGAGTCGAACCACAGGGAACTAACCTATCAATTACTATTGTCAGATTTACTAAATTCACACAATCTGTTTTCCCAAACTTTTTGATTCTCAAGTAATGATTTTTCTATTGACTAAATATTGAAAATAATTAACTGCAGAAAATTAAGTAAACTTGATGTGTAAACAGTTGGAATAAAGTCTAAGGTAATGGTTTCCCCCGTTGGTAATTTCCTTGGTTGTATATGTCTTATAACTATGATTGAGTTGTCTCTATCAATCATGAACGCTCCAGCTATCATAAATCTTTCTCAAGTAATTATGACAATTTACTAGACGCACTCTCTCAAGCTACACCAGCTAGATTCACAATACAGTTCACTTAGATTGCACCCGAGGTATCGTTATCCCTAATCCAACCTCTAAACCCTCGGTTATGACTCTCGTTTATACTCCGGAAGTGATGTTGTTCATACAATCACCTAAATATGCACTCTCTCTCAAGTAGATACATAAGAAATAGGAACGGATAGTTTAGGGCCCTTTCAACTCTCCACAATCAAAACATGGATGAACAAATAGAGAATAACAACAAAATCCAACTATATTAATAAAACAACCAAGTCGTTCCCAACGGGTTCCACCAAAACCTTAGATTAAGGTTTTTAGCTCCTCATAACAATGGGAAATATACTACAAAAAGATTCATGATTGTAAATCGCACGAAAAATAAAAGAGAATAAGAATAATGATGTTTTCGGTGATCTCTAACACTTGTTTCTCTTGCAAAAGTAATCTCAAAAACAAGCTTTTTCTTCCTCTCCTCGCTTTGGGCGAGTTCCCTACATATTATAAGGGTTTTACAAAAGCTTTCCCAAATTGAAACTTTGACCGCTCAAATTTCTGAACTGGGCACGTGCCTCCGCGGGCACGGCGCCGACCGCGGACGATTCTATCCGAAACCACGACACTGATCACGGTGCTGACCGGGGGAACCATTGAAGGGACTTTTGTCTCAGTGCTACTTCTCTCATTTGCTCTGCTTCGGGTGCTTCTTTTGTGGGTGATTTGTTCACGTTATTGCCTCTGAACACTTCATTTTGCTTCCTCACATCTTGTATTCCCTGCGACACCAAATCACATCAATTAAAGCATTTTATTGGCAACTCACATTATAAAACAACAACAAAGCATGGGCAATTATGGTGTAAATAATAACCATATAGCCTATTATCAACACCCCATACTTAAATTATCGCTAGTCCTCGAGCAATTCACCACACTCCATAAAAATTCATTCCCTATGCTTTTCCCTCAACGTCTCATGATATGAACATTTTACAAGAGTTTCACCTAGTAGTGAGAAACTCTTACCTCAAGAATAAAGTTTTTCATACCCTGCAACATCTACGCTAACTCAACCCACTCTATACAATAGTCAAGACGTACATTTCCTTCGTGAATCACATGCCCTCACATCACACAAAAGAGTAATTCCATATATATAATGATAGTGATAACAACTAGGAACTCAAATAGACAGAATACACTCACTCTCCAAAGAAACATTTGCATGCAACAAAGACGCACCACAAGCTTGCCAATAGTGCAGTACTTGACTAATCAAGCTCCACTTAGTCTAAGATCAATAGGACTTTATTTTGTTGTAATGTAAGCTAAGGAACGGGTAGGATACATTTTGGGTATAGTGACTAACCTCCCTAAGCACTTTTAATACAATTACATTGAACTTCAAGATCATCATTTTGTTCCACCACATTTAGTTAAAAATACCCATAGCTTAGATGCAATTTATACCAGCTACCACTTATTAATCACTATAGAATACACGAATATATATATATATATATATATATATATATGTTTTTTTCTCGTGGTGCTTCTCTTTTACGCTTCACATTCCGCACCTTTTCTCTATTTCCATAGTTCCACTTTGAAAATCAATCCACCACCCCACACTTTTGTCTTTTCATAATCTCAATACCATTCTAGTGCTTAGTGAGAAGGAGGCACACTGGTTCAACGAACAGGCTATTCAAATAATTGGGTACGGTTCACATTGTGGTTGCCAAAGAAACAGGCTTATAGACTCAACGGGGTTAACTGAGATGTAATGCATTCAGGTGGGTTCACTTTTCATGTCTGGCTCAACAAAGAAATACCTATATCACTTCTAAAACTGAATGAATCTACTACTTCGCTTTGCAAACACACATGGCAAGTTCTAGGCATCAAATGTACAACATGGAATACAAATAATACTCACACTCACTTGGCACATGCTTCACTCTGGATTAGTTTATCAAGACATTCTCTTTCGAGTGTTCAAGTTAGGTACAAACATACAATTTTTAAGGCACTCAAACAAGATTCAACCCTTGAAGCTAAGCGCTACACTCTAGCGTCTGTCGTGTTCAAGTGTAAGAACGCTACGAGTTTTCCTTCTTCAACTTTTTAGCTCTTTGCCCATTTATCCTAACCTAAAAAAAATCTAACTACTCCTGGTTCAAGCTAAACCCTTGGAAAAGATTTGTGGCCCAAAGAAAAACCAAGGGGGAGTTACTACACTACCTAAAAAATAAAAAAATCTTTTTGGTGTTTTCCATAGACTAGCTTCCTCAAGAAAATTGTCTAAAGAATCCGTCATTAGGAAGAGTCTTTATATTTCCAAATTATTTTTTTCTTTTGATTTAGTCCCTCAAGAACCCCATCGATAGAGATCCATCGTAGGGACAAGTCACTTCTATTTTTAATTTCCTAAATCACAAAAACTGCTAATCCATTCCTAAACAACTAACATAAAACAGAAAACAAAAACCAAGAACAAAAAAACAATAATATTCACAAGTACAACATACAACAAAATTCCCCCACCCACACATAAAAACAAGACATGTCCCTATGGCCTAGCAATATAAAAAAATCAGTGAGGTAAAGGAACTTCCCTGAAGGTTCACTCTTGATCCGAAACTGTGTCTGGGTTTATGCTGCAGGCGCGACCCAGAGCTCTCAACCAGCCCATGAACTTCTTTTCCGACTTCGCTTGTCGGTCAGCCACAACATCAATGCGGGTCCCCAAGTTAGCGACGGAGGTGTGCAGTCCCATCATCCGCTGCTCCAAATCATCCAGGTGAGTGCTGTGGCATGGCTGTGATGATCGTGCCTCGTCCCCTCTAGGAGAAGCTGTGATCTCATTAGCATCATCATCATCCTGAGACTCAGACTCATCAAACGATTCATCATTGTGACGTACCGGTGCACGTCCCTCTTGCCCAATTTTTCTTGCCTGGGACGGGGTTTTTATAGGTAACATCACATCAACTCGAGAGTTCTCGGGAACATTAGCCAGGAGACATAGACGGGTGACAAGCAAAGGGAAGTAGTGGCCTTTGATTAGTTTGGGCGATCGGATGAACATTTCTTCAGAGAGGACTCGGGTGAAATCAAACCCTTGGTGCGTCATGAGTATTATATCATAGCAGCCCTGGACTATTTACATTGGTGGTATTGCTACAAGGTAACAACCGAGCGTTGATGACAGTGAGCCAACATTTGGCCTCCCAAAAAAGTGACTTAGAATTCAAAGTCGCCGGTTGTGCCACCCATTTGGGTTGTTTGCCAGGTATACCAATGACCTCCAGAAGTCTATCCCAATCAACCGCTGGGTGACTGGCTATAAGGTAGTGATCAATACCCGTGAAAGTGGGGAGATGATACACCCTGCAGATTACCTCTGAAGATACATTAACCCGGGTGTTGCGCACTGTTACCACCTTTTCCTCATGTTCTGGTAGGTTTGCGTAGAACTCCCACACTAACTGAATATTAGCTTCCTCAAGAGTCTCAGGGAAGATGTCCAGCTGACACCTCCGTAGCTCCTCAAACATAGGGGGCACTCCCTTATCAAAGCATGCTTATCAATATGAACCTCATGGAGTAACTTCTTGGTAAGTTTTTTATTATACCTCGTCTTAGCTTCTTTAGTGACGAACAGAGTGCTATCAAATTCTGGTGCACTGGTTTGGCCCCTGGCTCGTGAGGAGCCTCCTAGGCCACTAGCAGATGACCCGGTGTTTCGTCTCTTATATGAAGAACTCATATGACCTGTCAAAACGGATAAATGCATATTAGTATGAGCCTAGAATAGTGGCTATGGGTGGCTACTCAGACTTCACCACAACCATGTCACAACCTCTCCATATATCCCCATTGAAGCAATATGTCAAACACATTGTACGCAAGGCATTATTCTTTTATATTCAATGCCAAATGGAATCAAGAACAACTTCCCTACTTCAATAATTCACAAACCCACGCACCCCACACTTGCTCAAAGTCATAACCCCCAACAACACCAATCCAAGCATTGAAAATACAGCCCCTTCACCAAACATATGCTCAAAACAAAATTACCCTCTAAACTAAGAAGAAAAACTAAACAAGAACAAAAGTCTATCACTACACTTACATTAAAACAACACATATTAGCGTAAAGAAAGAAAAGGGAAGGGGAGTCAGAATTAAACCTTGGGGGGAGGGGGAGAATATAATGGGTCTTATAAGGAAGGAAGATGGAGAAGATAAGTGTGGAGGTTGGGGAGTTAGGGTTTAGAGAGAGAATTGAAGCTTTTGGGGGGGGGGGGGGGAGAGTTCGTGTGTTATGTTTAGAAGGGAAGGGGTTTTTTTGGTTTTGTTTTGTTAAAATTAAAAATATTGAAGAAAGATAAAGAACACAAAAAAAACAAAAAAAATAAAAAATTTCAAACCTGGTGCCCTAACCGCGGTCTAGCCGCGGTTGCGGAGGGCGTTGTTTCTTTTCTAAACATGAAGTACATACTACACTTACAACAAATTCGTTGTTGCCTCCCATACAGCGCCTAATTTAACATCGCGGCACGACACAACTAGTTGAGCCCTTACTCCTCATTCGCGTACCGGGGTTCTTTGAAATTGGTCACCACTATGTCTCTTTTTTCTTCAGCTATTCCAAGGTAATGTTTCAACCTTTTCCCATTGACAGAGAACTTGTTTATCCCATCTTCCGACTCAATCTCAACAGCTCCACTTGCAAACATTTGCGCCACTCAAAATGGCCCAGACCATCGGGACTTTAACTTGCCCGGAAATAATCTTAACCGTGAATTATACAATAATACCTTGTCAGCGAGTTTAAAGTCTCTGTCCACGATGTGCTTGTCATGCATCTTCTTCATTCTTTCCTTGTAAAGCCTCATTCTTTCAAAGGCTTGATATCTAAATTCTTCCAGCTCATGCAACTCTGTCAGTCGATTTTGTCCAGTTGTTTCAGGATCCTGTTCAGTTTCTTTAATGCCCACCAAGCTCGATGTTCTAGCTCCACCGGCAGGTGACAGGACTTCCCAAATACCAACTTGTATGGTGACATACCTATTGGTGTTTTGAACGCAGTTCTAGAGGCCCAGAGTGCGTCATCCAGCTTCTTCGCCCAATCAGTTTGTGTGGCATTCACAGTCTTCATTAATACACTCTTTATCTCTCTGTTGGACACGTCAACCTGCCTACTGGTCTGGGGGTGGTAAGGAGTATCCACCTTGTAGCGTACCTCATACTTAGCAAGTAATTTCTCAAAAGCTCTATTGCATAAGTGATTGCCTCCATCACTGATGATCGCTCTTGGTGTCCCAAATCGGGTGAATATGTTCTTTTTCAGATATCCGACCACCACTCTTACATCATTTGTGGGCAACACTGCAGCCTCTACCCATTTAGACATGTAGTCACTGCAAAAAGTATGTACTTATTGCCAAAGAAGCTGAAGAAGGGACCCATGAAGTTAATCCCCCACATATCAAACACCTCTACTTCTTGAATTGGTTTCATTTGCATCTCATGGCGACAGGAAATGTTTCCTGTCCTATGGCATTCATTGCAGCCTTTACCCAGAGGTGGGCATCTCTAAACACAGCTGGCCAAAAGAATCCGGCCTCTAGCACTTTCGCAGCTGTTCTAACCCTTCTAAGATGTCCTCCATAAGCCGATCCATGACAAGCCTGCAAAATCGAAGATTGTTCTATCTTGGGGACACACCTCCGGATAATATTATCAACACATAATCGAAACAAATAAGGTTCATCCCAATAATACATGCAACAATCACGAAAGAACTTTTTCTTTTGGACAGATGAAAGGTCATAGGGGACAATACCGCAAGCCAGGTAGTTTGCAAAATTTACTTACCATGGCGTATCCTCAAGACTAGCTGCGTGCAGCTGCTCGTCTATAAAGGTTTCTAGAATCTCTTCAACCTCGATTGATTTCTAAACTCCTTCAAGTTGTGATAGATGATCAGCAACTTGATTTTCTGTGCCCTTACAATCACGAATTTTGAGGTCAAATTCTTGCAACAGCAGGACCCAATGAATCAGACGTGACTTAGACTCCTTTTTCTCAATTAGGTACTTGAGAGCTGCATGGTCAGTATACACAATTACCTTGGAACCAATCAGATATGATCGGAACTTGTCAAAAGCAAACACAACTACTAACATCTTCTTCTCTGTCACTGTGTAGTTGAGTTGTGCACCGTTTAGCATTCTGCTTGCGTAGTAAATTGGGTGCATTAGCTTATCTTTTCTCTACCCCAAGACTGCTCCTATAGCATAGTTGCTGGCATCACACATGAGCTCAAATGGTTGTTCCCAGTTGGGAGCAACAATGATGGGGGCAGCAACCAACTTCTTCTTCAGTTCCTCAAATGCCAACTTGCAATCATTAGAAAACACAAAGGGCTGATCCTTTTCAAGGAGTTTCCATAATGGGTTAGCAATTTTGGAAAAATCTTTTATGCAACGCCGGTAGAATCCGACATGACCAAGGAAACTTCTCACCGCCTTAACTGAAGTGGGCGGTGGTAACTTCTCAATCACGCCAACCTTAGCATGGTTGACCTCAGTTCCTTTTCTGGACACTCGATGTCCTAGGACTATCCTTTCTTGTACTATAAAATGGAACTTCTCCCAGTTTAGCACTAAGTTTGTCTCCACACATCTATTGAGCACTCTACTTAAGTTGTGAAGACGGTATTTGAATGAATCTCCCACCACAAAGAAATAATCCATAAACACTTTCATAATTTCGTCTACCATATCTGTGAAAATGGCTAGCATGCACCGTTGAAAAGTCATTGGTGCATTGCAAAGCCCAAAAGGCATTCTCCGAAAGTCAAAGATGACGTACGGACAGGTGAAGGATGTCTTCTCTCTATCTTTGGGGGCTATTGATATCTTATTGTACATCGAATATCCGTTCAAGAAACAGAAGTGCGATCTTCCGGCCAGCCTGTCCAACATTTGGTCAATGAAAGGCAAAGGAAAGTGATCTTTTCATGTGGCGGTGTTCAATTTTTGGTAATCCATGCAGATTCACCACCCTGTGACTATACGCATTGAGATCAACTCATTGTTTTCATTTTTCCCAACAGTCATTCCCTTTTTTCGGAACACATTGGATAGGGCTGACCCAATTACTATCAGAGATGGGGAATATGATTCCCGAATCTAACCATTTGATCACTTTTTTCTTTACAACCTCTTTCATATTAGGGTTCAGCCTTCATTGATGTTCCTTGGAAGGTCTGTGCCCCTCCTCCAGGAGAATCTTATGCATATAGAAGGCTGGGCTGATACCATTTATGTCTGCCATGGTCCAACCAATGGCAGTCTTGTTATCCCGCAGTACCTGTAAAATTTGTTCTACCTGCACATCTAGCAAACAGGATGATATAATAACAGGCAAGGTCGAATCAGGGCCTAAGAATACATACTTGAGGTGATCTGGGAGTGGCTTCAGCTCCAGCTTGGGTGGTTCCTCTATTGATGGCTTTGCTGGAGGAATGGCCCCTTTTTCCTGCTCAAGGGACTTGAACTGAGGTTCCCTTGACCAAAACCCTCGGCCTCCTAGTGCCATAACCCATTCAGCTAACCCTTCACCATCCATTTCTTCTAAATTTTTCAGACATGCATCCAATGGATCTTTCATAGTTAGGGTCCTATCATCTTCTTGCAGGATTACATCCTGCTTCCACTATAGAGCAATTAGCATATTCACTGGGTCTCCTCATTGATTGTTGAATATTGAATATGACTTCTTCGTTATTCAATCTTATTTTTAGTTCCCTAGTCTTACAGTCTATCAGTGCTCTACCAGTGGCTAAAAATGGTCTCCCTAAAATAAGGGTATCTCTTCATCCACCTGAAAATCCAGAATCACAAAGTCTACAGGGAACACAAACTTCCCCACTTCCACCAGCACATTATCAAGAATACTAGCTGGTCTTTTCACAGTGCGATCAGCCAGCTATAGCAGCATAGAAGTGGGTCTAGCTCTGCCGATGCCTAATTTAGTGTACACTGCCAGCGGCATCATATTTATGCTGGCTCCCAAGTCACACAATGCCTTTACAAAGGCATAGCTTCCAATTGTGCATGGAATAGTGAAGCTACCTATATCAGACATCTTTTAAGACATCTGTTTTGATCCCATTGCACTACAGGTCTGTGTCAGAGTTACGGTAGATAGATCCTAAAAATCAAACTTCCGTGACATTATATCTTTCATCATCTTCGCATAACAGGGCATCTACCTCAAGGTATCAATCAGAGGAATATTCAACTGAATTTGACGCAGCATTTCCATGAAAGTTTTGTATTGATCTGCTTTCTTTTGTTTACCCGTCTCTGAGGGAAGGGTACGAGTATCACCCTTTGTGCATTGCTTGTTGGCTTTTCTCTGTAAGGATTTTCTAGCACAAGAGGTGCCACCTGTTTTGCAACTTGCTCGTTCTCCGTTTCCTTGCATTTTTTCTCTTGGATCTGCTCAACCACCACTTCAGTAAGTTCTGTTGGTTCTTCTACCACTAATTGAACTGGAGGGGTGTAGTATTCTTGCTAGCTTGTGCAATTTCCTGGTCTTTATCTAAATCTCTACCATTCCGGAGACTGACTGCCATCAGCTAATTCGGGTTTTGCATCTTGGGGTTTATGTCTGTGTCTACAAGTAAAGTTCCCAATAGCATTTGACATGACATATCCTTGTCTAGCCAAAAGAATTTGATAACTAGTTATATATTATAGAGGAGAAATTTCTAACACCGAAGCTGCATTGTCTCTTGCATTTTTCTCCTCTTTTATTTTTGGACTCCAGTAGTTTAGTCATAGTACAATTGTAACCAGTTAAATCCACTAAGGAAGTAATGGGAATAGAGTTTGAAGAAATACCGATCTGATTAACTGGAACCTCAATAGTAACCTTAGTTTTCAAGGTCTTAGAGTGAGACTGGTGCATATTGCCATTTCCTTGAGAGCCTTCATCAAACACCTGGACCTCCTTTAATTTTGCATTATTTAAAGCAGATTCTATTGTATCAGTAAGGATTTCCATATATGATCACTCTGTAGCAAAGACCTTAGAATAACAGCATCCATTTGACATATTGTTGAATACATCGGCTTCACTTTTACTATAATATTCCTTGATTGTAGCCATGTAACCTTTCGGCGATTCAAGATGTTGTTTACGAAAACAAATTCGCATAGCTACAACAAAGTATTCTCAATCCTTCAATTGCTTGTTGTAGAGAAGCCATCGAAACCACTCCAACACCTCACCTTCAAGGTAAATATGTAATGATTTATTATTTTCTGATGTGCCGTAGAATTCAAAGTAGTATTCAGCCTAAGAATTCCATAACTCTGGATCCTCGCTGCTAAATAGTTGGAATACCACCGAAGTAGGCTTACTCGTTGCAAATTTTTCATCCAACTCATTTAACAGTGAAAGAATTTCAGCAATATTCTTCAACCATGAATCCTTCACGACCTTAATTGAATCATTAATGGTTCAAACTATTTTGTCCTCCATTGAAGACCTTTAGATAAAAGCACCAATGTAATAAATCAAATAACAACCAAACCAACTAGCTATATTGATTCACTAAATTGAAACACAGTCAATTGGAATTTGCAATGAAATAGTGAAAAGGATTGTTGCAGGATAACATAAGAGATAAGAAGCTATAAATACACTACGGAAGAAGAAGATGAGAAGTTTAGACAGAAAGAAATGATAAGTATAGAGCTTTTAACATAACATTTTCCTAATCCTCAAAACCAAGATAATGACCCATTTTATTCACTTTGTCACGTGCTTCCTTAACCCCGAATCCCAGACAAATCTCTTGTTGGTTTTATAATTCCTGGGCTTCTTCGCATTTTAGCCCCTAGCCCAACAGCCTCTATCGAAATAATTGCTCAAACCCATCATTTGAGTTATCCTGGTTCACAACATTATACATTCTTGAAAGCTATTTTGCAGTTTTTTACTTTATAAATAAAATTTAATTTTTCTATAGATACGACCATTATATAGATTAAAAGGAGAAAACATTTTCATAATATTCAAAAAAATATTAAAAAGAGAAAAGTTGATAATTTAGATGGTAAAATAGGTATTTGAAAATTTGAAAAAATCTCATTGAATGATCTTTTTAGTGTTATATGCAGGTATAGTTAAGTGACTTGTCTATAATAAACATAGGCATGACTTTATTAGGTAATTTACGATAGTTGAGTGGTCATTTGAGTAATGAACTCAATATTATAAAAAGTATTCATTTGCGGTGACCGTAAGAATTTGATAGAATGAGTAAATCAGTATCTCTTTTTTAGTAAATAAAGACGTTTATTTAGAACATAGTGTTAGAAAATACGCTTAACGCTAGAGGGGGAGTGAATAGCGTTATAATTAAAAACAGCGTAAACTTGCGGAATTTAAAAATTGCAGGATGAAATAAGTGCGATAAGTAAATAATAAGGAACTAACGCACCGATGTATCCTGGTTCACCACAACCCGTGGCTAGTCCAGTCCCCGAGAGACTCTCTCGAGATTTCCACTATCTTCGTCAAGCTTACGGGTGCTTAACAAACCGTTACAGTTGCTCAAGGATACCACACCTTAAGACTTCACTTGCTTGAGGATACCTCACCCCAAGACTTCAACCACTAAGACTTTGGGTACTTAGCAAACCCGACAAATGAGAAGATATGTTCTTCTCAAACAACTCTCTTTTACAACAAATACTCTCTCAATAGAGTGGATAAAGAGATACACAATAAGCTCTATGAACAACACAAAGTTGTCTATCAAATGGCTCAACAAAAGCTCTAAAATGATGCTTGAAAATGATCAATATGAATAACAATGTATGGAGGAGTTGTGTGTTTAAAATCAACTCAAAAGACCTCTTTTAATAGGTGAAAAAGTGATGCTGACCGTTGCTTAATTGACAAATAAAATCCCTGAATTTTTGCTCATACAATCGATTGTCTGACCTACACAATCGATTGTTTGAGGACCGTTCAAAAAACAGACTCCTGATTTTAAGGGAAACAATCGATTGTAAAACCTGTATAATCGATTGTTCTTCAACGTTCAAAAATCAATTTAAGATTCTGTGGGAACGGTCTGAATATAATCGATTGTATAAAAACCATAATCGATTATTCTGATTATAATCGATTGTTAAAAACATATAGTCGATTATTTAGCTGATTGAAAAATTCAGTTTACGTACTGTCTCAATACAATCGATTGTTAGAAGTATATAATCGATTTTTTGCTATTTTGAAAAACTTCAGATCACACTGTCTTAATACAATCGATTGTTAAAACTGTATAATCGATTGTTTGCTATTTTGAAAAACACAATCGATTGTAAGGAGCATATAATCGATTGTTTAGGTCCAGAATTAAAAGACGTGTTTAAAAACCATTTTGACTAAAATACAAATCATTTTGGTTTAATACAAAGATGCATGTTTATGATAAATAAGATTTAATAAAATATTTTATGCATGTTTAAAAGACAAATATGATTTAATAAAATATTTTATGCATGTTTATGATGACCTAATATTGAGCCAAGGATAAGATAACTTAAACGTTGTCCTTACATTGGTTCTACCAAACGACCTACGTCTTGGGTCTTCGGTCTTGAACTCTTTGGCTCGTTCATGCAATTTCGTCATCAGTATGCTTCTCGCCATTTGATTGATTGTCATATTATATCGTTGTTTGAAACTTGACTTCATTATTTGTCATTCATCAAAACCTATACCTGAAAATCATGCTCATACAACCAAAGCGCACATATTATAGATATACATGATTTCCAACACACAGAACTTAGTAGTCATTAACACATGATATTTTTCTATGCCACGTAGTGCCTATCCCATCTCTATCAAAAAACTAAAATAGCAAATACAGGCGGATAATAGTACAACATTATATTAGCAAAAGAGTCCAAGCTGCATCCATTAATGGCTAAGGTGTTCGTTACTCCATTAGCTTCTCTAAATGTATGCTTCATGGATCGTGTGTCCGCCTCAGATAATAGGAACCTGCAATCATCAATAATATTTTGATAAAGGTAATTATCATTGTTTATCAAGTTGATTAGTTCCTGGCAGTCCGTTTCAATGACTAACGGGGTTAGTCTCATTTAGATGGCTAGTTTTAGGCCTTGTAATAGGGACATTGCTTCCATTTGGATATTCGTAGCGTAGGCAAAACCCATGTTGAATC
The DNA here is from genome assembly GCA_034376525.1 of Nicotiana benthamiana. Lineage (NCBI taxonomy): Eukaryota > Viridiplantae > Streptophyta > Magnoliopsida > Solanales > Solanaceae > Nicotiana > Nicotiana benthamiana. Next base: position 29,649,927 of record CM067331.1, on the reverse strand, counting down.
CTAGTATCCAATTTTCATTTCTATCCTTAAAATTCCCTCCTATACCCCCTACCTAGATTACCTAGGCAGGATTCGTTGTTTAATTTAAAAGTTTCCGTATCAGGCGGGTGCCATTTATAAGAATGGTCCTTTTTTGTGTCCGGATAAGTCTCCAATTGCTTAGAAAAAAGAATTCTTGGGTACTATTGATTACAATGCTAATGTGGGATATAGACTGCTCTTATGGAAGATCTTTTCATTTCTGGTGGTCCATAAGTACCAGAGGAGGAAAGGTATGAAGACAGGCCAAGTGATATATTGGTTATAGAGCTTGTTAGAGTTTAGTTGGTGCTTTAGGTAGTAAAAAGTAGAGAGTTCATTATCCGAAGAGGGGTATTTGTGTTTTATGTGGCATTGCCTCCAGATTTCCTTTTAGTGGGTACAGTAGAAGAGCATGTGTTTTACGTTTTCCTTTTCTGTTCCACATATGGTGCAGATGTCAGATGTGCAGATATTACGTTTATCTAGAAAGGTGGTTGGTGGGAGTCTATTGAGGGGAGTAGCCACATGAAGTATTTTAGTTTGTTCAGGGTGTTGTTTTTCCAGATCCACTTAAAGTTAAGGTTATTATCTTCAATCTATTGAGGGGAGTAGCCACATGAAGTATTTTAGTTTGTTCAGGGTGTTGTTTTTCCAGATCCACTTAAATTTAAGGTTATTATCTTCAATCTATGTATCTTGATGAGGAATAATATCATAGGCTGCCTTGATGGAGAAGGAGCTATGACATGGGGAATTCCAGGAGGTCTTATCCCTATGTGATAAGGATTGTTGGATATAAGTGATATGGTTTTCTTGAGTTATGTCTTCAGGTAGTTTGAAGGACAGTTTTGAGAGGTTGAAGTAGCCATCCTGTATGATGGATTTTACCTTCATATCTTCTTCCTCTCTTTTGAAGGGCCCATGGATACTATCTCCTAGTATGTCCCCGTGGTTTATCCATCGGCTGTTCCAAAGGTTTATGCTCTCCCCATTACCTATAATCTGTTTGGTCCCTTTTTGGAAAATCTTGTTTCCTTTACAAATGTTTCCAAATATGGGAGGACGAAGGATTGGGGGTGGATCTATTGTTAGGGTTGGATTCCTATCATATTTGTTGCACAAAACTTGGACCCATAAGGGCTTCCTTTTTGTTAGAGTATCTCCAAGCTAGGTTGGTGCTGAAGGTATCATTTTTGCAATGGGTTTTAAACAGCCCTAAGCCTCCCTGTTTTTTTGGAGTGGTGACTTTATTCCACTTAAGTAGATGGCATTTCCTTTTTTCCTCTGTACCTCCCCAAAGTAAATTATGTTAGATTGAATCTATCTTATTAAGGTAGCTATTGGTAGGTTGAAAATTTGCATGTTGTGGTTAGGAGTGGCCGCAAAGGTTGCTTTAATGAGGGTGGTTCTTCCTGCTAGATTTAGGAAGTGGATTTTCCATCCTTTTAATCTGTTGTTAAAATTGTCGATAATGAATTGGAAGTCTTTTTTGGACAGCCTCTGGTTTGTAGTGGGGAAACTCAGGTATTTACCTACTGAGTCTAAGATTTTCATGTTTAGGCACCTGCTGAAGAGATACTGTTTGTCCGGATGGTTGTTCTTAGAAAAGATTATTCTAGATTTGCTGAAGTTGATGGATTGGCCAGAGAACTTGCAGAATTTATTCAGTGTGGGAGTCACAGCCTTGGCTTCCATCATAAGGATGAGGTCATTATCAAAGAACAAATAAGATAATTGGGGTCCCTTCTTTTACAGGGTTATGGGGTCCCATCTACAACAGTCTACTTCGTGGTCAATAAATCTAGAGAGCATTTCCATGTAGATTATAAATAGGTATGGGGATAAGGGGTCCCCTTTCCTAATGCCTCTAGTGGGGTTAAAGAAATATGTGCTTGAACCGTTTATGAGCATGGAGGTGGATGTGGAGGATACACAGGACATTATTAGCTCAATTAGGTCCTCCGGGAAGTTTAGGGATTTCAGGGAGAATCTGATGAAAGACCATTCTAGTTTGTCAAAAGCCTTTTCTAAGTCAATTTTAATCATGATTTTCCCTTTTTCCCCTTTGGAATTTTTGAAGAAATTTTGGACTTCGTGCACAATTATGGCATTGCTTGATGCTCTCCTTTATTTTATAAAACTTGTTTGAGATGGGTGGATAATTTTGTTGAGGAAGGGTTTTATTCTGTTAACAATAATTTCTGTGATGGCCTTATAGGCAATATTACAGAGGTTAATGGGTTTATATTGCCTTAAGGTTTCATCATTTTGATGCTTTGGTATTAAGCATATGAAAGTCCTATTCATGTCTTTGGTCATTTTTTTCTTTGTGAAGGATTCTTTATAGAAGTTGATCGGAAGGTTGCCTGTTATCCTGCAGAATTTTTGGTAGAAAAAAGGGTGGATACCGTCCGGTCGTGGTGCCTTTAGTAGATTAAAGGAGAAAGGGATTCTTTACTTCCTCCTTATCAGGCTCTCTGGTGAGGGGGGGATGGTCATTCAGGGTAATTGATGAAACAGCGGGCATGTATAGCAGGGTTTTTTGGGAGGAAGTATGATTAGTGGTATATAAATTCTTATAGAAGTTTGTTATGATGGAGGCAAGTTCCTTTGGGTTGTGGAACCAATTTCCTGCGTCATCCCTAATGCTAAAAATCCTATTTTTTCTTCTTTTTGCAGGGTTGTGAGGTGAAAACATTTTGTATTGGCATCGTTATCTTGGATGCACTGGATTCTAGATTTTAGTTTCCAGAATTCCTCCTCCAGCTTGAGGATTTTTTGGAATTCTTCTAGTAGTTCATTCTCTAGGTTAGATAAGAAGGTGCTAGTTTTATAGTTTAGGGATTTTTGAATACCATAAAGCCTAGCTAGGATTTAGTTCTTTTTCTTAAAGATATTTCCAAAAGTATCTATGTTTCAGGAAATGGCCTTGTTAGTGAAGTTATTAATAGAAGTTGATATATTTAGTTGATTGGTACAGCACTCCATTACTAAACCCTTAAAAGTGGGATGGGATAACCACATGGTTTCTAGTCTAAATATATTATTGCTACGGCTGGGTCTTTTGATAAGTTCAAGATGTATGGGGCAATGATCAGAGTGGGTTCTTATAAGGTGTTTTACACAAGCTTCAAGAAACATACTAATCCATTCACCGTTGGCTACAAATCTATCAAGTCTTTCCATAATAAAAGCGTTTTTATTTGTTTTCCTTTTATTTAACCAAGTTAATTTTGGGCCTTTAAACCCTGTCTATTAATTTGCAAGTATTAAGGCAATTAATAAACTTAGAGATTCTATTGTTATTGACAGGGAGACCTCTAAATTTATCTCTTGCTCTAGTGACCTCATTGAAGTCTCCTAATAATAACCAAGGTCCTTTATAGTTGTTAGCAATTGTTTTTAGGTTACTCCAAAGAGTAATTCTTTCCTCTAGTAAGCTGCTAGCATAAATAATTGAGCATAACCAAGTTTTAGGAAGAATTTTAACCTTAACCATAGTATGGATTTCTTGGTTTGTTCCCCATATTTGGTCCATATTAACTTCATCACTATTCTGCATTAGTGTCATTCCTCCAGAGTTTCCTTGTGCCGCAACCTGTGCTAGTCCTGAAAACCCAAAATTTTCCAGATGACATGGTGATCAGTTAACCGTGTTTTCAGTAGTGCAACCACACTAGGTTAGTAATAATCAAGCATGGATCTAAAGGCTCTCCGGAAACCAGCATTCCCCACTCCACGGCGATTCCAAGAGATAAACTCATACTTATGTTTCTATTATTTGAACTCATCTCCCGGAAAGGAGGGTAGTTCCCCCTACTCAATGTTCTTTCTTGACTCATCCAAAAGTTAGAGAACATTGTCGGGACCAACACCATTGCATATTGGTAGATACCCAGAGTCCTCACTTTCTTTATAGTTATTGAGTATTTTCTCAAATCCAGCGGGCAACTTGAGATGAATCTTTTTTCTTTTCTTGCTTTGAACACTAGGGTTTTTGGTAACCTTAGTACTCCGTGTTCTACCACCCTTTCCGTTGGACTGTCTTCCTCTTCTTCCTCCTCTTCTCTCTCCACGTTGGGTGTGTAATTCTAGTGCATGGGTGAGGGAGTGTTGCTGGGTGTTGTTGTGGGCAGTCTGGTGACTCAAAATTTGACCATGCATGTTTGAGGTCGTGTCATGCATGGTCTGGAATAGTGGTGTTGGGTTTGGGGGAGGTTGGATATTTGGAAAGAGGGATGAGTTTGTGTTGAGAAGATTGAAGGGTTGGAGTGGATTCCATGGTTGTTGGTTCTGCCATGCAAGTTGGAGCCATGGTGATGGCATCCCTTGATGAATGGTTATGGCATGGTTTATCCAAGGGTTTTTTATTATGTTCCCCATAGCCATTCCCATCTCTTCCGCTATTATTTGAGCCAAGTAGCATGGGTCCTCTATTTGGATGATTATATCCTCCCCCATTGATCCTTAGACTCATGCTGCCCTGTCCCATTAGTCCTTGTTCTAGCCAGCTCTAGGGAATGTGATTTGGTTGAATTGGTAGGGTTGTGAAGAGTGTTGGTGGTTGGAGTGGCTGTGGAGTCATTTGTGACGGGTTGAAGGCATGGTTGTGTCTTTGGTGTTTCTCTCTTATCCAAACATTCCTCCTTGTTCTTATATTCCTTCTGTGGTAGTTGATTTGAAGTCTTGGCATTTTTTGTGGAAAGATTGTTAGAGCTTGAGCTTGTGTTGGAATTTCCCTTAATGGATGAGGGAGGGTCGTGCATGGACTTTAAGTTGTTAGTGTGGTTTATTGAAGAAACCACTGGAGAATTTAAGAGGTTTGGATCATTAATTCTTTCAGAAGGGGCTATGTCAAAAGGTGTGATTTGGTTTGAATCCAAGGACATTGGGGAGGGAGATTGATGTGAGGGTAGTGTAGGTGCAATGGAAGAGAAACGATTGCTTATGGATATGCAACCCTTATTTTTTGTTGTGTTAGAGTTGGTGGAACCTAGTTGTTGACCTAAGGTTTGTAGCTTTGTTGATGGGACTTCATAGTCTATAGAGGAAGGGTGAAGGGGGTTTTTGTACTGAAATTTTCGTGACATGGGTATTAATCCTTTGATGAGCTAGCTTTGTTGCTGGATAGGGTAGAAAAAGTTGGTTGGTGTTCTTTTGTAGGTTAAAGGTCTTTGTCCAGTGGTTTATCCACGTAAAGGGATGGATCTTTGTCATTTTTAGGGGATTTCATACTTATGGAAATTGATATAGTAGCAGACCTATGTTGTTCTAGGGGCTTTGAGGGCAGAGGGGTTTTACCGTTGTGTTGAGACAAGGTTCCTGTGAAGTTGGGGGTTGTTTGTCCAGCAGGTAAACTCTCCAAGTCTTGGTATGTGCTTATTTTCATATGTGGTTCATTCAAGCCTTGATGGCTATGTTTGTCAATAATAGGGTGCATGGGAGCATTGGGTTTCAAGGTACTAGGTTGCCCCAAGTCCAGTCTCGTTTTCCTTCTGTGATGGGAAACTATGGTCCAGTTCTCCACCTTTGTAGTGATGGACTCGATGTCCTGTGGAGTTTTCTTGCTGTTGCTGGCCATGGTTTTATCATTTTGGGGCTCTATCGTTTTGTTTGGGCAAGATATTAAATTGTGTCCTAGGCGTCCGCAGTTGGTGCATGAGACATTGAAGCCTTCATACATTATTTTTTGGTAGTGTTTACCCAGGATTATGTGAGTCTTTAAAGTTTTTTCGATTGGTACTAGGATGCATAATAGAGCGTATTTCCCCCTAAGGGATGATGAGGTGCATGCATCTATACGTATGAGTTCTCCTAGCTAATTCCCTATTTTTTGTAGGATTTCATAGTCGTAGAATTCCATTGGAAGTTCAGGTAATCTAGCCCAAATAGCCGAGTATGTTAGTGAGGCTTTCAATGCTACAAATCTAGGCTCCCAATTTCTTATGGTGAGAAATTGATTTCCTATGAACCAAGGTCCCTCGTGAAGAGCTTTATTGTAGTTTTCTTGTTTGTTAAATTTTATAAGATAGTAGTCGTATCCCAGGTCAATAAAGGAGATACTTTCGTTTGGCTTCCAAATTACTTGAAGCTTACGTTGAAGGAATTAATACCCAACTCTTTTCCCAAAGACAGTTACTATAAGGGTTGTTTTCCAGTTCCTATATAGTCTTTCTTTTATCTTCAGAGGTTATGGGAATGAAGATGTCCGCCTCTTCTTCGAAGAAAGGATTTTCAGTTTCATCCATGGTTAGCAAATCTATGTTTATGTCATTTTGGACGCAGATGTTGTTTGAGAGGTTGCTGGTAGTAGGGATGTTGTTTAGAATGCTTATGAAAGATGGTTTGTCTTTGTGGTATTGGTCATTTTCAGAAGGTTGAGGAGGTTGGGTAGTATGAAGAATCATGTTTATTGGAGAAGTATTAGGTTGGGTAGTATTAAGGTTCATGTTTGCTGGAGAAGTAGTATCTCCGCTTATGCCGTTAGGTGATATTTCCATGTTGTTTAGGTCATTGAGTGGGTGGGCATGGGGAATCTTGAGGAGCATTCCTTAGGTTTTGGAGAAGAAGGAGATGGGATTTGTTTTTTAGAGAGAGACTAGAGGTTTCTCACTCTAACCCATCTTTTCCTTTGTTTCTGTTGCTTTCAACTCTTACGTTCCTTCCAGAAAATCAGTATCGAATACATTAGTCTTATACTTATAGGTACAAGTTGTACATGAGAGAATGAATTCTAGTTCTCCCTCTCAATCGATATTTGAGCTAACAAGAACCTGTATCTCAAGTGATATTAGAATTACAAGACTTGAAACTTCGGAAGTGAAGAACTTTTTGCGAGGTTGAATGTGTGATATTCCCAAGTGTACTCTGTCGTTCAAATATCCTATCAATCTTCTCATGGACGTGTAGTGACTCCCTGGGATCATGCACAAATTGATACAACAAAATATTTATTGCCAGGGAAAAGTATGACCAAGTAATAGTGAGATGTATTGAAAGACTCTGTCTAGGCTGCGAAACAAACCACCATCACCAAAGGATGGACACTACCATGTTGTGGAATAGAAGTATATTTATCCCCTTGTTTCTTAGTTGGTGGATCGATTTTGTTTAGTTAATGAGAAAAAAAAAGGTTTTATCCCCTTCCATTTTTGCCCATGAGAGAAAATCTCGGATTTATTTGTCTTGACTTATAACTAATCGCTTTGAAAAAGGAGATATTTCTTTTAACCATAAAATAGCGACGAGGTCCTAATAAGTCCTTTTAAGGCAAATACATAACACGTGACTCAAATCCAACGGCTACGTCTCACAAGTACAACTCATGAGCTCGTGAATTTGTTACAAGAGAAGGGTGTCCACGTTATTAATTAGCTAGTTTTAATGGAGGATGTCATGGGATTTGGCTTTTTCATGCGTGACATCTAGGCGTTAATTAATTATCAGTTATGGTCAAGGAGTTATACTTCTTCCTTTTATTTCTAGGAAATACTAGAGTATTATATTTAGTCCACAAGTAAAAATAAATTATAGAAATAATTTTCTTTTATTTTCACCCGATATATTTATATTATAGCTCGACTAATTCAAATTGATATGGTGTAAGACACATTAGAGGACTAAGCGACTTCCACCAAAATTATTTTTAAAGATTCTTATCTATCCCATCATAACTCCTCTGATAAAGAATATCTTTTTACTAGATATTTAAATACGTGTTGATGTATCTAATATAATTAGGTTGTTAGATCTATTACACCTTAATATTTTTCTTTTCTCCCATACTTTGATTTGTAAGTAGAAGTTTTGGTCTAATCTTCTATATTTTTTATGTTTTGCTTTTTTGCTTAGTGAAATAGATCAGCTGCATGTGGAGATGAAAATACACACACTATTATGTAGTGCCTTCCTGAGATTTTTTGAAAGGGCGACGTAAGCCTAATCAATCGATGTTCATGCGGTTACTATCTTCCAACTGGAGTCTCATCTGTACGCTAGACGAGACTATCAGTGTCGTACAGAACAGAAAACAGAAAAAAAAAAATCTGAAAGTTACAGAAGGCAATACGGTATCGAGGGGGAGCGACACTAACACAGAGAATTGTTTGCTTGCTTGAACATTTGATTACTTGATCCCCTAATAATGCTTGAGAAAATGAACCAAAGCTGTAGGACTTGGCATAACTAAATTAGAGAGACATAATGGAAATACATGAAGTAAAGCTACTCTATACTTATAATAAAAAGGACTTAGATTCTTACAAGGTAGAAGCAGGTCCATTAGTAGTAACCTTGTCTTTAGCATAAAAGTTTGCGTCTGCGGCGCTGGCATCTACCTGCGGTTGGGCACTAGCGAGTGCTATCGAAAAGGGCGACATAGGCACAAGCGTGTTTGTCACTTGGCGTGGCCAAGACTACGGGGTTGTCCATGGTGCTAGGCGTTGGGAGGCTTTCCAGGACTCCATGGAGCGTGTCCATGGGATCATAGAACATGGCAGGAATGTTGCCCATGACATTCTCCTCAATTGAGTTGGCGACGTCCTTGGTAGCTTACTTGCAAGATAATTATTGATCAGGCTCTTTTAGCCTTTGAGGTTTGTTCCCCTCTCCCAAGTATTTTCCGTTGTATAGCAGCCTTGTCATTTCATCAGGAACTCTTGGTGATCTTTTCTTGAAGCATGAACTACTCGCTCATCGAGAATAACTTTTACATGCCTTTTTCGGTTGAATTAGGACCTCGAATACTTGGTATTGTCCATGTCTTCTTGAAAAAGTTTCAGAGGGCTAATATTGAAGACTGGATGAATCTTCCACCAGGCTAGTGTATCCACTATGCAACTTTCCCAATGTGCTTCTGAATGGACAAGAGTCCAATGTACTTTTGCAATAGGAAGGTCGTGGACCTCTGCAAACAAGTATCGCCTTGTAATTTTCACCATCATTTTGTCACTACTTGGTATTCAATAAAGCCACGATTTTGATCAGCATGCTTTTTTATCTGCCTTTGGGATTTGACAAGATAGCTCCGCACTATCTCCAAGTTTCACTTATATTCCTTCGAGAAGCTATCAGCTCGATGAGATTTTGACATATTTGGGGCATTCACAGTGTGTGGGAGTAGCAATTGTTGTCCAGTAACAATTTCAAAAGCGCTTATACTTATACTAGAGCTTTTTTGTGAATTGAAACACTGTTGAGCAGCATCCAAAGCTTCACCCAATTCTTCTGCGATTCGATAACAAAATGGCAGAGGTATTCCTTAGCATGCTACCACTCCGTCTGGCCATCAGATTGTGGAACTTTAACTATGGCTTAATTTGGACCCGAGGCACTTATAGAGCTGAGTCCAAAAGTTGCTAGTGAAGCGAGAGTCACTATCACTAACGATGTCTTTAAGTATTCCCCAATATTTGACAACATGAGAGAAGAAGTGTAGAGTTGAATATTCGGTTGATATATATTTTGGGGCTACAATAAATGTGGCATATTTGGAAAACTGATCTACCACAACTAAGATAGTTGTAAGAACTCCGACTTGGGCAATCCAGTGGCACGCTTTCCTAAGGTCTTTTTGGAACAAAATGTCTCCAAAAGTCATGCTTGTCTCAAGAACTTGGACTGGTCTTTCTTGCATACTAGGCAAGTCTTCACATACTTAGCAACATCTCAGCCATTTGCGGTCAACAATAAGCACGGTGCAATAACGCCATGGTGTGTTATTCACCTGGGTGGACGGCTTACAAAGTATCATTGTATTCAATCAGAAGATTCCTTCGCAAAAATCATCAGTTAGGAACATAAAGTCGATTCTCTTTCACCTTTAGGAACCCATCTTCTATGTAGAACTAGTGAATCTTGCTCTGTCCTACCAAATCCACCAAATATGTATAGCAACATCCTTTGGGGGTAGATCCTGTATCTGGTCTCTTACAGTGGGGGCTACTTTGCTCCCCTTTAGGGTGTCGAGTAGGCACATCGATGCTTGGTCGGCCCGCCAACTAAGCGCAACAACTTTGTTGGTCATTACACTTCGGTACTCCAAGTTGAAGTGAAATTCCGCTAGGAGTTCCTACCACCTAACTTGTCAGCCATTCAGCTTTGGTTGGGTCATGAATGACTATTAGCCGTGTTGTTCGTCTTGACCACAAACGGGGTTCCCAGCAGATAGTGCCTACAAAGGCATAAGAAGTGGACGACATACAATAATTCTTTTTTTTGGGCAGCATAGCGTCGTGCTGCATCCTTCAATTTTTGGCTCTCATACGTAATTGGATGCCCCTCTTGTAGCAAGACTCCACCAAGAGCATAGTTAGAGGCATCCATTTGTACTTCAAATGACTTGTCCAAATCAGGAAGGGCCAAGATGGGGCTATTAGACATAGCCACTTTCAATGTGCTGAAGGTCTCTTCTCGTCTAGGACCAAGGCATGACCTTCTTTAGGAGTTCTGTCTACGGCACTACAATGAGAAAGTAATTTTTCATAAATCGCCGATAAAAGTTGCATAGGACAAGGAACCCCTCAAGGCGTGGATATCCTTAGGTGGCGGGAAATTTGTGACAGCCTGAATCTTCTATTGGCACATCTTGATCCGCCCTTCCTCAATGACATTTCCAAGGAAGTCAATCTATTTTTGGGCAAAGGAGCACTTGGATAGCTTCACATATAATTAATACTCGTGCAATCGGGATAAGATTTTCTGTAGGTGCTCTAGGTGTCCCTCCTATGTTTTATATATACCATAATATCATCCAAGTAGGCTACTAAGAATTCATCAATGTACTCTCGAAAGACTTGGTCTATCAGGGTGCACAATGTGGCTGGAGCATTAGTCAAGCCGAATGGCATGACCATGAAGTCGTATGAACCACATTTTGTCACAAAGTTCATCATTTGTTCATCTTCCTTAGCAATTCAAACTTTCTAATAACTTGTCTCTAGGTCTATTCTGGTGAACATTGTAACACCACCCAGTCTATCAAACAATTTTGCATTAGCGGGATAGGATACTTGTTCTTCATAGTGATTTTGTTTAGGGCCTGATAATCCACACAGAGTCATAGATGGCTATCCTATTTCTTTTAGAATAGCACAGAGGACCAATAAGAGGACTTGGAGGGCACAATGATCCTCGTGTCCAGCATTTTCGTCAACTGTCTCTGAAGCTCTATGAGTTCGGGTTGTGATATCTTGTAAGGTGCCAGGACAGGTGGTTTCACACCCAGAACCTACTCAATATCATGTTACACAGTGCGCCTACGCAAAAGTCGCTTTGGTATGTCATGTGGATTAAAGTCTTCAAACTCCTTTAGCAGCTCCGTTACGGATGTAGGAATGGGACCCAAAGAGAATTCAGTATCTTCAACACAAAGCGTATCCAGGAACGTAGGTTCATGTCTTTTGTCTCCCTTCATCAAATGAAAGTCTGAGATGTTCTCTACGGTCAGCTTTATGGTTGTGCTTAGTATAATACAGATCTTGGCCTTGTTTTCCCCTATCATCAGTAGCATGTCGGCATAAGGTATATGAATAGTGTTAGTTTGCCTTAAGATTCCAATCCAACTATCCGCTCAAAGTGATTATGATCACTACGTGCAAGTTAAATTTCCTTCATAAGGACCAAGCTTTATTGGCACTCCTTTGGCTATTCCACCTACTGGCTGAGGCGGTGAGTTGATAGCCTTGATATGACCTCTGCCCTTTCAGGTGCTCTACCTGAGTTGAGGCCAAGCAGTTGTGAGTAGTGCATGTTTCTATCATCACCCGAATGGGCTTGCCATTAACTTTTATTTTGATGAACATCAGGGTCTTCTCTTGGTTAAGAGGATGCCCTTCATCTGCCTTATTTTTCCCTTTATTGGTGGTTGGGAATGGGTTCTTCTTCTTACGGATGCCGGCACTGGTTCCCCCCAGGGCCTCAAAAATAGAAAAAACAAGTGTGTTGAAGGCACCTATTGGTTCAGTATGATCAGCATTATTTGTGTTGTCATCCGTCCCATCATCAAATGTTAGATGGGCATTCATTTGTGTCTGTGGGCATTCATTGTTCCGGCGGTCCTCCGCAATGGCGACATCCTGAAAGGGACTTCCTTCCCAGCCGTTGTTTTGAGACGCATCACTATTTTTGTGTGAGAAAGGGTCTTAGACTTGGTTTCACCCTGATCTCCCCCACTTTTGCTACGGCCACCATTGCTAGGCTGGTCCCCTTTGTATCCTACTCTGATATGTAGTTGAGGCCTAATCTTTTGAGCTTCCACTTGGTAGTTCCCAAGGTATTTCGCTGCTTGGATCGCCTTGGGCAAAGTATCTACTATTTGTCTTTGAAGCTCCATATGGGCATAACGTTGCAAACATTCCAGGAATGTAAGGATTTTTTTCTTTTTCCCCCATATCTCATATGTTCAGTATGAGTGAAGAGAATTCCCGCATATAGTCCCAAACAGACTTGGTCTGGTAGAACTCCCGGAGCTTTCTCTGTGCATTGTACTCAACGTTTTTGGGGAAGTGTTGTAAGTGTATGGCTGCATTCAGGTCTCCCTATGTCTCAAGAGTATCTTCACCTGCTCTGATGGCTTCATATTTCACTTGCCACCAGAGGCTTACATCACCCTGCAGATACATGGCAGCAGTTGCTACCTTTTTTTCTTCTTCTAACTCCCCCACGGCATCGAAGTATTGTTCGATGTCAAAGATAAAGTTCTCCAGTTCCTTGGCAATTTGAGCCCCATTGTAGGGTTTTGGCATAAGAAACTTCAGCTTTTGTAGTACAGGGGAGAGTTTCACAGCACCCCTGATCTGGTTTCTGCCTCCTCTAAGTAGGCCTTGTAAAGCAATGTTGATAATATTGAGCTGGCCTGTCAAGTTGTCTATGGTTTGTTGCACGGCAGTCACCATGTCTGCCTCTTGTGCCTATAGGCTAAATCATCAGTCCACTCCTGTTGGAGGCCCTCGAATTTACTGAAAATTTTGGGTGCCTCTGTGGCTGCCATTTGCAAGTCTCCTTCAAAGTCGTGGCTGATATTTGCTATATCAACTTCGGCCTACCGCATCCTATAGTCCAAGTCATCCAACCTTTGCACTAGGCTGGTTATTAGATCAGAAACCGTATTTATGATGGTTTGTAATATGTTAACTATCTCTTCAAGGGTTGCAATGTGGTCCCCATGATTAACCATAGTCATAAATGATGGTAATGGAAATGTATTCCCTCGTCCGATGCCGAGACTAGGCTCTGATTTCTTAGAAGGGCGAAGTAAAGTTAAGCAACCGATGTCTGTGCGGTTACTATCCGTCAACTGGGGTCCCCTCCCTGTGCTAGACGAGACTGTTAGTGTCGTACGGAATAACCAATGTCGAGAGCAATTGAGAGAACAGAAGAGAATGAGAATGAAAGAGAGCTTTGTTGCATAAATGAAAGCTATTATATAAAGGCAGCACGCTGTGAGGGGAGAGGGACACCAATACAGAGAAGTGTTTGCTTGCTTGAAAGTTTGATAACTTAACCCCCCCCCCCCCCCCCAATAATGCTTAAAGATAATAAACCAAAGTTACAGGACTTGACATAACTAAACTAGAGAGACATAATGGAAATACAAGAAGTAAATCTACTCTATATTTACAGTAAAAAGGACTTAGATTCCTATAAGTTAGAAACAGGTCTGTTGGCAGCAACTTTGTCTTTAGCATAAGAGTCTGCTTGTGCGGCATTGTTGGCAGTTTCCTCCGACTGGGTGCTGGTAATGGCTATCGATGGCGCGACATAGACACAAGTGCGCTTGTCACTTGGCGAGTCAAGACCACAGGTCCGTCCATGATGCTAGGCATTGGGAGGCTGGTCAGGGCGCCATGATACGGGTCCAAGGGTCCTAGGTATAGGTGTTTATCGGGCGGGCTGGGATGGGCTGAACGAAAAACACCTTAGATCGTTTGGTTAGTGGGCGGGCTGGTTAGCTGGCTGAGAAAACGGGCTGCTAGCATGTTGGGAAATTTTGAGTTTTTTAGGGCTCGTATGGATTTGGGATAGACGGGTTTGGGCAGGGAGGGGTACAGTTTTTTTATATATTAAATTTTATTTTTCTTATTCAATGTTATTGACAGTTAAGTATTTGAAAACTTTTAAGAGTTAGAATAAAACTTTGATGTTTAAAGTTTAAAATTTAAAATTTATATTTTAAAATTATAAAATTGAAATTTTGAAATGAGAAAGTAAGTGGCTACATAAAATTATCTAATAAGACCAATATGCAATATGTAAGGAACAAACTCCAAACTCCAAAGGCTTTCATTTTATATTCTTCATACTTCAAATTAATTTGCAAGTTCTTTTTAAATTTTTTTATTTTTGAACTTGCAATTAAAAGTTTACAACAACTATAAAAATAAGAAATAGTATATAACATATTTTATATTATTTTACTAAGTTATTCCATGTCAATATGATGTTTTAGGTTTCCGGCATTGGTTGAATAGGAACCATAAATCATTATATCTCCAATTTCTTGGTCCTCCTCTTCGTCTATCTCAGCACGCCCTTGATTTCTCCGGTCTGGTCTTATCCTATCTCTAAAGCACACTAGAATTTTCAAAGCATTGTTGCCCAATGAATGACAGGTATCTCTTAGCTGCTGTCTTTCTTGGATAAATGCACTCTATGATGCGACTGTTGAAATCGGTACGTTTAGCACGTCTCGAGCCATGGCCGAAAGAACAGGAAATTTATTTGAGTTGTTCTCCACCCACCCAGTGATAGAAAATCCTTTGTGAGGGGCTCTGGTGACTTTTGCAAGTAGAATTGTAGTTCAGCAATATTTCTACTACTGGTTTGTTGATGCTCTACTTGTGTAGACAAAATCAGATAATCTTGAACACAATCATCATCATCATCCATAGTTGTTCCAGATGTTGAAGGATTAGTTGAAGGAATATTTTCATCTACAACTGAAGAAGCATCAATAATGTTAGCATAATAATCATATAAAGTTTGTAAACGTGTGTGTAGCTAAAAAATACAAGTGTCAATATCAGGAGTTTCAGTTTGTCCAATATCCATATAAGTATATAAAGCTCTAATTAATTGACGACACTTTATCATTTTGACAGTCAGGTTTAATATAGAACCAATTACATAAATATAGGGAATTTGGTAGAAATATTTTTTAAATTTATCTAGCATAGATTCAACAATAGTAGTATATCCTTCTTTTTGCTTCAAATTATAGAGTAAAAGAAAATTTTTAGTAATATGAACTAAACCATTTGCAATGGTAGGACAATAAGCTCCAGAAAACTCAAGTGTAGCCACATAAATTTTTTGTAAAATTGTACAACATCATGAATTATGTCCCAAGTTCTAGATGTTAACAAATTACTAGGATCGGTACAATGAGAATTAGCAACTTCAGTTATAGACATTCTATATTTATAACAACATCTTAAGAATAAATAATATAATTCCACCTAGTAACTATTTCTTCAGGCATGAGTCTTGGTTTTAGACCATAGTGTACATATTTTTCCTTAAATGCACTTAATCTAGCACTTCTATCATTTTCTTGAATTACATCAACATCTCTCCAAACTAAAGTAATTTTATCTCTAAATAATTCAAGGCCACTCTTCACAACCAAGTTATAAATATGACATGCACATCTAACATGAAATATTTCAGGATATGATGGATGTAAATGTAATTTTAATATTTTAATAGCAACATGTTAATAGAAGCATTATCAAATGACTTACACAAAATATTTTTTACAATATTATAAAATATAGCAACTTCATGTATAGTATTACTTAAAAAATCATTTTCATTTACAGCACGACCAATACCCGAAGTAAGAGAAACTTTACAAGGAAGACTTGCGAACAAATAATGTATATATATATCTGATATTGTCCACAAAGCCTAAAGATATCAGCTCTACAAGTACTTCTAGGAATACCTTTAAACATAGGATTATAAATTCTTTGAATATAAGTAACAAGATAAAGTGAAGAAGCAAAACTAAAAGATAAACAATCTAAAATAATCATTTTAGCTAATTCTTCCCGATCTTTCTTAATATCGTATTTACTAAATGACCCTCAGTACTCCGGTTAAGTTTTTGTTGCCCATATGACTCATCACTCCCCAATCAACAGGGTATTTCTCTTCTATATGCCTACGAAGTTGACCCATTCCCCCTCCTTTACCGGTCTCATATTTATAATGTTCACTATAAATTTTACATTTTAGATAATTTTTTTGATCTTCTAGTCTTTCAAAAAACATCCAACACTTATTTCTTAATCGTCGATTCTTCTTAATAGGGAGAGGGGGCCTACTTGTTCCACCCCTAATATTTTGAGTTTGACTAGCATTACCAGGTGTTGGTGGTGGTATTTCAAGATTATTGGGTGATTAAATATCATCTAAATCATCATCTAATACCAAAATTTTCTTGCATTCGCTCATAATCTACATTTAAATTTTCAGGTGAACTTTCAGAAATATGTGTAAAGCTACTAGAAGAACCAACATCACCTCTTGATCTTTTGGAAGTTATCTTACTACCACCTCTACTAGTGCACGCTTTTTTGGTCGCCCTAAGTAAATCCATTATGTAAATTAAAGTAGAAAATTAAATTAATAACTCTAAAAAATAAAATAAGTGTACAGCTAATAAGAGAAAGAGATGAAATGAGTGTACTGGGATTCCGGATGCCGCACTAATTTTGAATTTTTGATATCAAAAATCAAACTTTAATTGCTAGACCGAAACTTAATAGTTGATACTTGGTACTTGATACCACACTTCACTTGAATATTTGATATTTGATAATAATATTTGTAATGGCTAAACTAAATAATTGATGAAACTTGAAAATAATAAATAATTGAGAATTTGAGATTTGAGAATTTAAGAACTATAATATCAAGAGAGAATTGAGATTTGAGAGAAAATTAGAGTAGTAACAGAGTGAACTGTGAGAAAAAATGAAAAAGAAGGGGGGGTATTTATTATAGATTTTAAAAGGTTAAAAATTTAATTTTTTAATTATTAGGGGTGGGAGGACTATATTTTTATGGGTGGCCGAAATGGCCATTTTTGCAAAATCTAGCCGCTCCCCAATGGTCATTTCTCAATTTGACCGTTGGGAACAGCCCAATTAATTTTAAAAATAAAAAATTCAACGGTAACCGAGCTGCAACCCATTAACAACCTGTTAACGGATAGCGGGTTATGCAGGTTTGGTGCCCTGTTAAGTAGAACGTGTTCGTCCAAAACCCATCCCCTACCAACTCGTTCCAACCCGCTCAATAGAAATAGTAGCGGATGAGCCCGGCTGACCCGGGTTGAAATGGGCTGAAAACGGGCCAAGCCACCCAGATTAACAGGTATAGTCCTTGGGCATGGCTGGAGTGACGAGCCACACAAACACGATCTGCTATAATTAGGGAAACGAGGACTTTGTCGTGTTCTTGCTTTTCTACTAACTAAAACTATACCTATGCTTTTGAGTCCAATCCAGTCAAAACAGTTTTCCAAGACTCGTTATCTCGTCATTGCAAGTTGTTTCCAATTTATAATATGCATAGGTTTCTATCAGAAAGCTCACTTGAGTAACCTGTATCTCACTTCAAGTCCTGTTTTATTTATTAAAAAATCAACACATTGCACGTCAAAAGGTTAAATGAAAAGATATAGATTAAATCACTGAATTCACTTCGGTGTTTTGAATCTGTAAAAATGGAAAAACCCCTGTTTGAACATTAATCTAGCAATTTTCAGATGACTTTGTTACATTCTTCCTGGAAGTACTTCATTTCAAATGCAGTAGTGAAGACTCGTATATATTCAACTCCCAGGAACATTGAGTTCAATATGTGAAATCACATAAGAGTAATCTAAATTGAATAACAGATGAGGTTGAAAATTACAATTTAATTTTCTAATCTAATGCTAGAGAATCAACGTACTGATCAAAAAGAATGACTGGTGACTAAGAATTTTGAAAATAGAACTGACGTGATCTTATCATTAAGATATAGGGTGTGTCTGGTATAACGGGAAATATTTTCCGTGGAAAATACTTTCTAGATAATATTTTTTTGAAAAACAAATAGTAATTTTATTCATTTTTTGGTGTTTGGTACGTAAATTAAGGAAAATGTCTCAAGAGTATTCATAAATAATTTAGATATAATAAGCATGAAGCCATAAACCTTCAAACCAACAACCTTCAGGACCCACAAATTTTATAAACTCTTGAACCGCTAAACATTCAGAACTGCGGAATTTCGAACCCATAAACTTTATAATTTCTAAACCTGTAAACTTCCAAACACATAAACCTCCGAACTCATAATTTTGGAACTTGTGAAATTTTGAATCTTTAAACCGATAAATAATAAAATTAAAACTAAAAAATATATTTTAAAAAAAGATTCGAGGGGAGGGGAGGGGGGAGTTGGGGAGGGGTGAGGTGGTGGATGGTACAGAAAAATAAAAAAATAGAAATTTAAAATTGTAAAATAAATTAAAGTAAAGAATATGTTTTTTGCAAGGGGAGTGGAGGGTAGGGGTAGTAGGGTGGGTTGGTAACGGAAAAACTAAAATTTACAAAAAAAAATATTTGGAGAGGGGATGGAGTGAGGAAGGTTGAGAAAGAGATTTGAAAAATATTTTCCCTTCTCTTATAAGAAAAATATTTTTTTTCAGAGAAAAATAAATTGATAAGGAAAATATTTTTCAAAACATTTAAGCCAACCAAATATGAGAAAATTGAAAAATATTTTTTGGAAAATATTTTTCTTCATACCAAACACACACCCATAGACTCGTTGCTTTTGACTTCGTATGAAGTACTGTAATAAAATTGTAAAATAAAATTAAAAAATCTTTTAAAACTTCTATAAGAGCCTGTTTGTAAAGTCATCTAGGAATTAAATTTGGATGTAATTGGGTGCAATTATATAGTTCGACATATTTGTTTGGTCAAGTAATTACTTGGTCAACATGAGATTAGATATAATTGGAGGGGTATAATTACACTCTTTAATTCTAAAAGAAGAGGTGAGAATTGGTGGTAATTACAATGTATAATTACAAGGTTGTTTTTCCTTTTTATTTTTATTTTAATTTATTTTCTTTATAACTTTTAATTCTATCTAATAAATTTTATTTTTACATTTAATTTTTCTTGAAATTTTAAATTTTATTTTTCTTTGTACATTATTTATCTTTTATTTCTTTGCTACTTCTTGTGATCCCATGCAATTGCTTATATTTTATTTATTACTTATTTTATTATTTTATTTTGTGAAACTACATCTCCTAATATTAGAAATAATGAGTCATTAACAAACTTGGCATATAATGAGTGATGCAATTAAAATAAAATTCTGTTGTTAATTATGATTATAAACTTATTATATTTTCTAATCTTAAATTGCAGTGGATTTTACTATTATTATGTTGTAATTTGATATATGTTAAACTATTCTCTTGTGTGCGTTTTAAAATTGTGCTATATTCATGGTTCCAATTTACTTGTTTTAGTAGTATTGGCTCGCATTGCATATTGTTTATTTTTTAAGTTAAAATTGATAGATTAATTTTGTCAAACATTTGAATAATGTTATGATATTATATTTATATATATTAATTTATTTTATCAAACATGAATTCCATGATGTACAAAATATATATTTAGTTTTGTAAGTATCTAAACCGAATATTAGTAATTTAGAATATATATATATATATATATATATATATATATATATATATATATATATAATTATTTTTTATAATTATTAATTATAAATATATGATTACGAAAAAATATACTTCTTAAATACTAAATATAATATTATTAACACTCATAAAAATTTATGGACATATATTTAATATATTAACTTTTAAATTTTGATAATTACTTTATTTAAAATTTAATCTAACTGTGAATTACAGTTGTACAATCAAAAAGTAAATTTGTAATAAGAATATAACTATACTATGATAAACAATTAAGTTATCATAATTATATAACTGTATAATTACTAAATTGTGTAATTATTATCCTAATAATTATAACAATTCCAATTACCAAGACGGGCACGCTAGAGGAAGGGTTGCCACACGCTCTAATCAATGACCTCTTAATATCCTTTGAAAATATTAAGAAAATGTGAGTGTTTTATTGGAACATAGAACGTCACTACATTTGTATGAAATTGAATCACCTTAAAATCATTTTTAGCTTTTATTGATTCATGTCAATAAGAAAAACTTATATAGAATATTCATATCATATTATTTGAAAAAGTATGAATTTTCAAAAACGAGAATCATATGATATGCTAAAAAATTCTTTAATAACTATCTATTTTTTTCCTGGTTTAGAATTTAAAATATATGTAATACTTAGTAATTTACTGAATTATTCTTGTTATCCTTGGATCTTGTTCACTAGCTTCTAGAGTTTCTTGTCCATTTAATCTTAACTATCAATAACATAAATGTGGTTGTATCTGTCAAATTTTATACTTAGGCAAGATAAATGCATTTGTTAATTTTTAAAATATAGACATTTAAATATAATAAATTTTTTTAAAGCAATTTACTAGGCGGAACCTAGAGCTAGTTTTTATTTATCTATAAAAATAATAAAACAACAATTGTCATGAAGACCTACGAAATGAATGAAATAAACTATGTACAATACATATGCCCTATTATAAAAATTAAGTAATGTACTCAAAGTTAATATCACAAAAAGAAAACTAATAGACTTCGTGTAAAAACTAGCCCATGAGGTCCATGCAGCAGTCCTTTTCTTAGCAGCCCAATTCATATGTATGTATTTGTATCCAACATTATTTGCCCTTATAAATGTAATATCAATACATCCCAATTTAGTCCATTCGTTGTAGTCATTCCAAGCGCAGTTCGATTTATACATGTTAAACATGTAGCCATTTTTGTCCAAATTCTGTCCATTTACATGTCTTGCAAAAACAGTCCAAATTCTAACCAATTTTAGTCTCCACGTGTGGCTGTATGTAAGTCCACCTTTATAGATCATTGAGTAGCCAAACTCTTCATTATATCTCCTATTTCTGTTTGCTCATCTCTGTATCTACCATAGAAGTTAACGTTCACCTATTATCTCCCTTTGAACCTCGTTCTTATTCCAAATTTACCTTGTTTGTTCGTTGAATACCCTGTTGAGTTCATCGCATTGTTATGCTGCTTTATCTTGTGATCTCTTGTGTATCTGAATCTGTTATCTACAGCTGCATGTGAGTGTTGTGATGTCTTTGCGCCTGACTTTGCTCTATTATAGCTTCTGCATTTGTTACGTTGGTGAACATTGGATTGCCAAGATCTGCTCATTGTTTTTCCAGTTTTGTTATGCCATTGCTTGTTCATGGAGTTCCCTTCTGGTTTCCTAGCATTGTTGTGTCTCTTTTCCTTATGATCTACTGTTGTATGTAAGTATTCTGTTGTCTTAGCTACTGGATATAGCTCTGCTCTATTATGCCTGCTGAATTTGCTTCGATGTTGCAGTGTGGGTTGCCAAGATTTGTATGTGATAAAAAGTTGACTGACCTGCTATGCCTCTTTTGTGTTGCATGTTGAAGCTTCAATCAAGTGTGCTGGATTACTACCCACAATTCCTTGCAAAGACCAGTAAGTCATGTAGCTTGTCCTTCTAAGTTTCATTCTGTCTAATGGAACTTTTGTTGTATCATGACTTGTACACCAAATTTTATTGTAAGTAGTACGAAAAATTGTCTCACTCCTTGTATGTTGCTTTTTGCTTGAATTTTATGTTGCATAGATCTTATCCATTTTTGTTTCATCCAGTTGATTTTGATAATCTCAACTGTCCACCAGGTATGCGCATATGTGACCTAAACCATTTGAATGCTCCTTTTGTGAGTTGCTGGTTGTTTTTCTATCCCTGAGCATATTCTGCTGGTCTGCACCTTTGATTTGAGGTGTCATAATAGTCTATAGATCCCAGGGCTTCAATTCTGCAGTTTATTCCTTGTTATCCCTAGCCTGTGCCCTATTTCCACCTTCATTCTACCGGGCTGGGTACTAAGCACCAATACGACCAGTAGGAAATCCACTAGAAAATAAGACTTACAGGCTACACCTGCAAAAAAGAAAACCATGTTAAAAAAAATCTCACCATACTCTCTTCCCAAAGGATTTGAGTTTGATGATCATCAGAAAAGCTCCTACATTCCTCCTCCTCTTTTGATGCACCTCCTCCCCCTCTAACTATCTCCTTGCTACTGAGACTCTTATATATTGACACTGTGATTTATCTGAATTCACCAATTTTCTACCCTGCACATCCAACTCCTCAAATTCATGACGCTCCATAGGGCCAATGTCCAAAGCAAAATTTGCAATGTGATCTGCTACCTTGTTTCCTTCTCTAAGTGTGTGAGACAGCTTTACATTGGCCCTTTTCATTAGTTCTGTAATCTCTTCCACCACCATTCCTATAACCCAAGGGGGCTTCCATTCTCCTATAATTGCCTTCTTCAATACCATAGAATTTGTGTGCAAATCTATCAACGCATAATCATGCTGCACACAGTACTTCATAGCCTCATAGATGGCCTTTGCTTCAGCAACTGAATTTGAACCTTCTTTAATCTCCTTGCCACATGCATACAGACATCACCCTCCTCATTTCTTAGGAAAAAAAAATTCAACTATTTCGCGGATTACCTCTTGAAGTTCCATCTGTATTTACTTCAACCCACCCTTTTTCTGGGAATTCCCACATCACCTTTGTGTATTTGAGAGTTGGTGTGAACTGCTCCATCATTTTCAGAATGTCTCGCCACCTGTGAGGAACCTGCTGAATTCCTAGCTTCCTTACCTTAATTAATGACTGTAGAGTAGAGGATATCTGGTACATCACCCTGTTAATAGTGATTGCATCTCCATACTTATAACTATTTCTTCTCTTCTATAATTCTCATACAATTACAAATGGCAGTGCTTGCAAAGTCGACTTCAGTCTTGATACTACATATGCAGTCCAACATTTGATAATGTCTTGATGCAATGTGATTCCTTCGGTTGTAATGCCTGCATGCCCTAGGTAGTAACTCCACACTTTGTTTGTTGCATATGATGTGAAAAACAAGTGTTGTGTTGTCTCCTCCTTTGGGTTTTCACAACACCAACACTTGGATGCCATTAGGTATCCAAGTCTTCTGAGAAAATCATCAAATGGAAGTTTATTTTTCCACACCTTCCACATAAAAAGGGCTATTTTGAATGGCAAACCTTTCACCCAAATCTTCTAGTAAACTCACATTGGTTCTGATCTTTTCCTTACATAATCCCAAACTGTTCTAACACTGAAGTGACCTTTTGATTCCAGCATCCAACAAGGTGCATCAAGAACCCCTTGAACTGCAGGTGGCTGGATGTTTTCAATGATGTGTTCTGCATACTCCTCAGTTAAGATTTCAAACAACCTTTTAGCATTCCATTCTCCTCCATCTACCACATCCCAGACATTATGCACAGATTCATCAACTCCAAAATCTTGAGGAACCAGAAAATACAGTGCCCCTAAACATGTCCAGTTGTCATACCAGAACAAAGAGGATCCCATTTTTGGCTGCAATATAATCTGGTGTTCTATAAGATCCCTCCACTTTATCATCTTTCTCCATACATGAGATCCTTTTCTCCATGGCACTATCACAGAATTCATCTTTTTACGGTATTTTTGACTCATAAAGGAGCTCCACAAACTAGGCTTAGTTTTGTAGTTCCACCATAGTTTGCAGAAGAGAGCTTTTGCTACATCATGAAGGGACCTAAACCCAATCCCCTCTTCTTCTTGTGGCATACATAAGGTACTCAATGATGCCAAGTGTCTGTTAGTACCCGGTCACTAAACTGCTCCAAAAGAATTGAGCAAAGATCTTATGCAATCGATTGATCACATATGCAGGAGGGTTCACAGCTGATAACATGTGAATTGGCATACTTTGTAGCACATGAGCAATGAGTACTACCCTGCCCAACAACTTGCCTTTCCACGATTGTAATCTGTTCAATACCTTAGTGATCATTGGCTGGTAATACTCCATTTTCCTTCTTGAGTAAAATATAGGACACCCCAAGTATACAATTGGAAAATCCTGCCTCTTAATTCCTGTAACTCTCTCCACCTTATCTTCCACTTCTATATCTATCAAATGATAAAGATACACACTTTTCATTGTTTACCAGTTGCCCAGAAGCAAATTCATATGTTGCAAGAACTTCCATAATGAGCCTAAGGGATGTAGCATCAGATGATGAAAAAATAATTGTATCATCTGCATAGGCTAGATGATTGATCTTTGGGCTCCATTTAGGAAGAACATAGCCACAGAAGTATAGATTCAAAGGTAAAGCATTAAGGCCCCTTGACAATGCTTCAGCTGCTAGAATAAATAAAGTAGGAGACAGTGGGTCCCCTTTCTTTACCCCTCTCGATGATTTGAAAAAACCATATGCTTGGCCATTTATTAGAACTAAGTACCAGTTGTTCGACACTATACCAAACACAATGCCTATGAATCTCTCAAAGAAGCCCATTTTTCTTAGAACCTTCGTCAGAAACAACCAAGAAAGCCTGTCAAAGGCTTTGGTCATATCCAGTTTCATTATAACATTTGGTCCAGCCTTAGTTCTTAGTCTCATATATGTGACAATCTCTTGAGTTAAAAGAATATTTTCCACAATGCTTCTACTCTTAACAAAACCAGCCTATTCTTCAGATATTATAGTAGGTAGCAGCCCCACCAGTCTTTCATTAATAATCCTCGACACCACTTTATTAGAAAAATTACTAAGACTGATTGGTCTCAAATCATAAAAGGTGCATACCTCTTTCTTCTTTGTAAGCAGTACAAGATTAGTGTGAGTTACACATTTTGGAAGGTCATTCCCATTAAAGAAAGTTCTCACCGTGTCAAAAAGATACTCTCCAATGATATCCCAGTAAGACTGATAAAATTTTCCTGTAAATCCATCGGGCCCTCTTGCATTATCTCAATTCAAACCAAAGACTGTTGCTTTTACTTCTTCTAATGTTGGTTGTTTGATAAACTCTGCATTTTTTTCTGTGTCTATCAATGACGGAACATGATTTATGATGTCAAAGGAATTAGGTAGTGCAGATTCTGTGAACTGATCTTGAAAGAACTGAATTGCCTCTGCAGCTATTTCCTCTTCATTTTCTATCCAAATTCCTTGTCTGTTCTGAATTCTGGACAATTGCAGCTTCTTTCTTTTGCCTTTTACTTGAACATGGAAGAATTTAGTATTCCTGTCACCATCTTTGAACCAGGACATGCCAGCTTTCTGCTTCCAATACGTTTCCTCCAGTGCTAAGAATTTGAACAATTCAACCTGTACCTTCTGAAACCTTTGTCTATTTTTCTTTGTAGGATGAGCTTCAAATTCTGCTTCATGAACCACCACAACCTACTCCAAACTAGCTATTTTTTAAAATATGTCTCCATATGTTTATTTGCTGCACACATATAAAGCCTTCTTCACCTTCTTCAGCTTATGATTGAACATGATATATGGACTTGCACTAAAATCAGCTTTCCAGTTCTCTTTTACCACCTCTTTGCATGATGCATGATCCACCCGGAAATTCAGAAACGTAAAAGATTTCTTGACTGGAGGATTCTCTATATCACACTTAAGTTGTATAGGGCTGTGCTCTGACCCTATCTTGGGCAAATGCTGGACTTCAATCCCTGGGAAAGTCTGCTGAAACTCTGCATTGGCCACACATCTTCTAACCTTTTGAAAATACAGTCTTCCTCTGCCTTGCCATTCCACCATGTGAAAATGCTGCCCTTGAACCCAAGATCTGTCAGATTACAGGTATTTATGTAATGCCTGAAATCATTTCATTAATATGAATGGGAAGCCCTCCAAATTTTTCCTCCTCATCCCATATAACATTAAAATTACCTCCTACCAGCCATAGAAGCATCATATCATTCTCTATGGCATCACACTTAGATACACCAAAGTAAGGACAAATTCCACATGAGTTTCTATGTGATGATGCCTAAGAGTTAGTTGTTGAATCAAGTTATGCATTATTGTGACCTCATAAACCTCATCAATGAAAGCCCAAAGCTTGTTTGAAACATTAGCAATTTCCTGTGCAAAACCAATTCTATTTCTATATCTTTCCAATGTTCTAGATTGTTGCATGGGTTCCATTAATCCAATGAACTCATAATGATTCTTTCTTTGCAATTTGATCAGCCTTTCAAATGCTTGTTGAGTATTGACTTATCTTATATTCCAAATTAGAGCATCCCTTAATGTTTGTATTGGGAAAGGGATAAAGTCCTCCTTGTTTGAACTCCTCTTGTAGGGACGATGGTTCTCTTTTTGTTGTTTCTTCCTTCCTCTTGCTGCAGATTTAGCCTTATCAAGGATTCTAGGAGGTAAGTCACCCTGCCTACCCATATTCTGAAGATTTTGTGCTGTGGATTCCTCACCCAAATCATGACCTACTCTTAATTCTCCTTTTTCTGCATCAATAGCATGTTGTTCATCAAAAAGCAATCACATCATGCTTATGCTGTAGGTTAGGTATCAATGCCTGTTCTTTGCCAATCTTTAGAGTTTGCAGTTGTGCTTGTTCCAATGGAACATTTCTTTTTGTTGCATCTATTGCCTGATTGGGTTGCAAATCTTTCCCTACTACTGTAACATCATTCTGCTGATCATCAACCCTAGTGAATTGTTCCATACCATCCCCAGTTCCTTCTGGATCTACTGCATTAGTGCTAGTTCCTTCTATTGTATTCTCATGAGATCTTTAGAGTTTGCAGTTGTGCTTGTTCCAATGGAACATTTGAGGTTTGCAACTACTGTTTATCACTAATCACTGACTTCTTCTGTTGAACTGGCACTATTTCTTTGCCAGTTTTAATCACTCCCTCTGACAAATTGTCCTTTGTTTTTCTTCTATTGTCCCTAACCTCTTTCCACTGAGTACTTGGATTTCCAATTACCTTACCACTTGACAAAATCATTAAAGGACATGCACCCTTACCTTGTTGATTATCTTATCCCTTCTCAGTCACCTTATTATCTTGTTGCTTTGTAGTCTTAATTGACATCAATTCTGGATGAAGCCTCCAGCATTCCAAATTATCATGCCCTTGCAATTTGCATTCCTTGCAATACTTAAGAATGTAATTATATTTAATGTTCACCCATTCAGTTCTTACATCACATGAATCCTCATTCACAATGTCCATTCTCACCTTCTTTGGTAAATCATCTAACAGGTCCACCAAGACCTTCACACGAGCACAACTAGGCCTTGTTTTATTCACGGTAGCCAGGTCTAGATGTTGTGGTATACCTACTACATAAGCTAAAGAAAAAAATATTCTTTTACAAAATATGTAGGTAACAGATTGGGGAATGATATCTAAGCCATCGCTTTAGGTGTTTCCTCTCCAACCTTAAATTTTTCATCATAAATCAAAGTTCTTAATTACTCCTCCCCATTCTTATCTTTAACATAATATACACCTTTCGAACAAAAGTTTACGAAGTCTTGCCATAAAGTCATACGAACTAGTATGTGCCTATCACGTAAATATCTACTATTGCACTCTCCTTTAATACCACATTGCATTGGGACTATTCGGCGTATTTCGTTGATGTCTGGCCATCCATAAGAAAACTTGCACACGACTGCATATTGCAGACCTTCAATTATATTCATACGTCGAACTTCTGCCTCAGTAAAGCGAACAGTTGGTTGTCCCTGAAAGATTTTAGCTCGTCTAGGCACAATTGGCTCAATTGTTGAGGCACGATCATGCATGGCAGTATTTTGCGATATGGGCTTCACAGCTTTCGCATAATCCATTAGTTTTTGGATGTTTTCTGGTGTCGTTGAGGGCTGGGAAATGTTGGGGGTGGTTGTGGAGGCATCCCAGCCATAGTAGGTGGATGACCACCGGCTGGATTGGCCATGGAAGCGGGCAGCGTACTTTCTCTCTCTAATCGCCCAGAAAATCGCCAGAGCTTCTCTCTCTAGGCGTAGGGTTTTACGTCACCCCAGATCTTTTAAATATAATAAATTCGATTCTTATTTGACCTTTTATTTATTACATCCTTCTTATAATAATAATATGAAATACTAGAAGAAAGGAAATTAGTCCCCAAAAGTCTACTTTTGAGACCTAGATTGATGAGGTGCGCTTGGCACTTGGATATGAAGAGTGTATTGACAGCAGCAACTATTATAAACCTTTCTCTAAAGTTGTTCAAAAATTTAGGAAAAAACACATTTGGCCGCTCCGTCAAAAATATTTGTAGTCACCTTAACAAATAATAATTTGTATCCCTCTTTTGAACAACCAGCAAATTTTGAAATGAAAATAATATCATGTCGAAGACTTTATAGATTTACGACAACAACCATGAAAGTTTTGTTCTCCATGACCCAAATTAGTTGCACACACATGATAGGGGATGAAGGTACATTGTGCTAAGATTGTTAATTATCCACCTTTTGTCAAAACATTATATTATGCAAATAAAATATTAGATTTTAGAGGTATATAACCTATATTGAACATTCTTTACCGGAAAACAATTTCATTTCTTTGAAGTTTAAACACCTTTGGAAAAAGTCAAAATGACATCCTAACCACTTAAACTTGTACATGTTTGTAAAATTGATACATAAACTTACAGTTTTCCCATTTGGACGCTCCAACTTGACAAAATGACTATTAATAAATACATCTAGTGGAGTGTGTATATCACTTGCGCTGACATATACAACACATCACATGTTAGATTATTTATTACTTGACAAGTGTTATTTGTGGGTCCTATTTTCAAATACTAAATCAATAAAAAAAGAAGTAGAAAAAAAGGAAGGAAAAAGACTTGACACTTCCTTTTTCTCCGTTCACTCACCTTCCTTTCTTACATTATTCTTATTCTTTCGTCTCCTCTCTCTTTTTCCTTACTGTTCCTTTCTCTCTTATTCTGAATCAATTTCATAACTCCATTATGGTCATGATTAGACCAGAAAAATAAATTGAATTTTGGAATTTCAGAAATTCAATAAGAATCCATGACTTTGAAACAGTGGAGGCCGTTGAATAGCATTGCAAATATTTACCCTTGTTTGTTATTGTTTTGGCAAAGAGATTCGATGATAGGGCTTTCTTCAGACACTAATGATTTAGAGTAGTGACTAATTTTGACCACCACAAAACTTAATTGGTTGCCACCTCCACTTCGCCCCATCTTTTCTAAAACTCCAAAATCGTAAGATAAAAGTACAAATACATAATCTTCATAACGAAGTTTGGCCGGAATTAAAGTTTCTGATATTCTCTCTCCTCTCTTAAGTCGAAGAAAAGAAAGAGAGTGGAAATGAGTACTGACAGGCTAGTGGTCGTTTTTTCCTTTTCTTTTTTATTTTTTTATTTTATCCTATTGATTATTATATTTTTTTTAATCGGATTATTGCATTCACGCGCATTTTATGCGTGATTGATACACATTTTGTTCACATCACTATGTCACTGCCACATAAGCATAGTCAATGGTCAAAGTGGTTTATTAGTACTTATTTTGTCAAGTTGGAGTGTTCAAATGAGAAAATTGTATTTTTATGCATCGACTTTATAAACGGATACAAGTTTAAGTGGTCAGGATACCATTTCGCCTTAAAAAATTACTAACTTTGTCACTACACACAGTAAAGGTGGATTTTGTGTAATTTATGTGCTAACATGTTTAAGCGAGTTTGGGAAGAGGTCAAAGCATTTTTATTTTGCTATTAACCTTCATTCAATAATTGTTTACCGACCGAAAAATCTTAATTCCAGCGACCCTAAACAAACTCGAGCTTACTTGACCTTCAAGTTTTTTTGCCTACATGGGCGGATTACAATGGCTCTTACGCCTTGGGTTGAAGCGACCTTTTAAGTATGTGGCCCTGAGGCTCGTGAAGCTGGCAACGATGGCTCTTACGTTGTGCTCTTAGGCATGTATTTGTAAACTATTTTGGATCCGGTCTCCTAATCGGGTTACAACTCGAGCTTATTTTAATCCTCAAGTTTTCAAATTTTAAGCTGGAAATAGTGGATCTTACGCTTTTGGTTATTGCGACTGTTTAGTGTATGGCCCCGTGGCTCATTTGGCTAGTTGATGTATATTCTTCTTATAATCAGTGTGTATCCATTATACATGATTATATATTTATGATTATACATAAGTTATATAACGGCGAGCCTTTTCAAGTAAATCTCCTCTCGACAATCGTCTGACTCGAAAGTTATCAATAATCCTTTCGAATAAATCAATCTAAAATGAAGGGATAAATCTTAGCTAAGTATAATAATCTCTAGAGTAAAAGATAGATAAAAATGAGGACATCTCATTTGTAAAAATGATATTCCCCTCCTCTCTTTACAAGGTTATTACCCTCCTTTATATACAAAGAATCACCCTTTAAGCAATAAAAGACAAAGCACAGTGAATATTCGAAGGAATATTCTTAATATCCCCTAATGGGCCTACACCCTTTCAAGGGTCGTACAGTCGTTCATCTATCTTAAGGTTGTTTCTCTCAAGACGTCGAGTCGGGAAAAACCCGTCATTCGTCATGCTCATCAATGGTTGTCATTGGTCAAATTTGGACCTATACAGTTAGTTCCTACGTTTGTCGGGGTTGCAACCTGGTGCATCCTCGATGAGCGGACCTCATGCATTCCTATGGAGAACTTTGACCCTTTGAGACGTTACAACATGGCCAATGGGAGATGATCAGCGTATTTGATAAGACACCGGACAAAGCGTTTTACCGGGAAATAATGTCATCCTCACGTGCATCATCATTGCGCATGTTTTTGAGGCAAGAGTTGATGGTTTGATGCTTCGATCCCAATGCCACTCTGTGAACTTTCGCTTTGATTCTGGTGCCACCCAACCCTATTAATAGGTAGAGCGTTTGTTTTTTAGAAAGTATTTGCCATTTCACTGTTGATAACCTCTCCTTAGCTCTCCGAATTTGCTCTAGTACATTTTCGCTTCTTCTTCCCTCGTTCTTCATTCGTGATCCATCCATCTTCCTTTTCTCTACATCAGTATCTATTTGAATGAAGTCACGCCACAGTCATATCGTTCTCGTGAAGGGGTCACTGAGGCTACCCCATTATCTGCGACGCCTCCTCTGGATGGCGAGGAAATAGGGATTGAGGAAGGTGATAGTTTTCCCACGGTAGATGAGCTATTACCCAGACATCATATGTCTCGTAGTGACTTCTTAAAAGATCCTCCTCCCACTCCTGTCCCCGTACTTTCTAAGGCGGATCGGGCTTATATTGACGCTCTTCATACAAAATACAATATTCCCCCTCATGTTGACATGATTCCAGGGGGAGGGCTTTGTCTATGTTCACAGGCATGGGTACTGCGCCTTCTATGAGTACCCTTTCGTGATCGGCTACACTTTTCCTCTTTTGCCCTTGGCGGATCAATTCTACAGGTTCTACCACATTTTCCTGGTGCAACTTTCGTCCTATACCCTTAAGGTGCTTCTACTGCTAACTAAGTACGCAGAACTGGCGGGATGAAATGTTTCCGTTCACCACTATTTGCACCCGCTCTCACGCGGATTCCGCAGAGGTGCCATGGTGCATTTGAGGCACCGTATCACAAAAGGGTTGGTAGTTGGGACAGACGATCGAGCAAGTCATAAGTTTTGGCATAAGTACTTCTTCGAAAAAATCGAGCATATCATCTTTGACTCTGTTGGATTCCTAGAGCGATTGAATGAAACCCGTAAGTGCTATCACTCTTTTCATTCTTCCGTCATCTGTTATCCGTTATAAAATTGGTTTGTATCTTGTTTGTAGCTTTGGCACGTCGCCCCCACCCTATTACGGGCATAAGGGATTGGGCAGATTTTTTGTTACCCCATGTGGCAGAGACATGAGATTGGCCTTCTTTTGTAAAGCGCTACGGCACCAAAGTTCCAAATGGTGAATGCTTTCCCTTTACTACTTTGTTAGTTATATGTCGTCGTCCATTAATTCGGCTTCTTTGTGATGGCAGGCCGAGGAGATTCCTGGCGGAGGGTGCTAGTTCCCGCATTTTGATAGACCGTTGCTGCTACGGTCACATAATTTATTTTGAATGAATCTTTTCAGGAAGTTTATCCTCGACCTGTTCAATTAGAGGGACATTCGAAAGTCGTGGTCGTAAAGGAGGAGGTTTCTTCAATGCCAGCTTCTATCTTTTAGACAAGTCCTCTAATGGGGACGAGTCCTCTAATGGGGACGAGCCGTTGTCGAGGAAAAGGAGGAGAATGGAGCTCGAGAAAAGTGTAATTGTTGACACTAACAAAAGTGGGGTATCGCCGATGGCACCTGCGCCTAAGCTTATGGTTGATGCCATACTGTCGGGGAGATCTCCTCAGACCGAGGGGGTTCACTAGGAACCGGCTTTATATGTTGTGCTGAGTGCGGCGCATCATCTAATGTTGGAGACTGGTGTGTCGAGGGGGAAAGTTTAGGTTTAGATGTCGACTCGGAGGAGGTTAGTGAATTTATAGGTCGCTATTCTTACGTGGAGGTCAGAGCGGAGTAGCCTGATCGCCACATAGTTATCCCAAGGGATTTTAACTTGTTGTCGAACTATGAGCAAGTGGCATCCGTTTTGGCTCCTCTATATGCGGCCCTAGAAAACGAGGAGCTTAGGGCGATGAGTGTTATGGAGTTGTCTCGGAATGTCGCTGGCATGGCATTGCGGGTAAGTTTCTCCTTTTCTTCTTTTGTTGTTGGGCTTGTGTAATGATTGTCGGCCTATATTTTATTTTTAATCACTTTATTTCCTACTAGACCTTCATCATGGAGATCGAGCACGAGCATCGAGAGAGGAAACGGACGGTTGTGTATGAGAAGATGTCCAAATTTCAATAGTATCGTGCTAAGCATCATGCGACGGCCGACATTTATACTGAGGACCCGGAGTTTCAGCTATTTTTCAAATGGCTTAAGCAGAGGGAGGACCAACTGGAGCGCAAGGTTAAAAAGCTGAGGGAGAAAGATAAGGAGCTCGTGAAGGCTGTCCCCCGAATAGTGAGCTAGAGGCCTCTCTTAAGGCGAAAGATGATGAGCTGGAGTTCAGCAGGGGGTAATGGCTGAGAATGCCGACTTACAAGCGAAGGTGGCCGACTTGAACGTTGAGTTGAGTGCTAAGGCAGCAAACTTTAAGGGGCTTAAGGGCGAGATGGACGTTAGTGTTGATAAGCTGGTGACGGCTATTTCTAAAACAGTATCTTTGGAAGACGCCCTCCGCATTTCTAGGTCGGAGTTGACCAGAGAGGGAGGCCTCTAATCTTAAGGTTGCAGGGCTTGAGGGGCATGTTAATGAGTTAGAGGCAGAGCTATATGTGCTAAATGGGAAGGTTGACTTGCTGAGAGCAGAGGATGCAACCAGACGTTCTCAACCTTCCACGTCCCACCATTCAGCTAACTCAATCGTGTTTCGTCATTTATATGAGTTGTGGGTTCCTAGTGAGGCTCGGTTTGACGGGTCAAGGCTTTTCATGCCAAAGGAAGGGCAACCGAGGGGGAGCTTCAAACTGTGCATAATGAAACCCGTGCCGCTCGTGAGGCATGCGGGTACGACCCTTATACTCCTAATGGTGATGACATCCACTCAGATGAGGCGAAGCGTTTAACTTCAGATTCTTGGTACAGTGATGCTTAACCTGCCGGGAATGATTTATAGCCTTTTGCTTGTGTTTTTCTTTTGTTTTGGGGCTTCTTTTGCAAGGATTGGTGTAGATAGTATTTTGTACAATGTAGACTTTATTTTGTCGACGGGTTGGTGCTCTTTTTAATTTACCTGGTACATGGGGTACTTGTCGAGCTATTAATTTTTGGGTGGTTAATTTTCCTCTTATTTCCGCTCTTGGCTATCGGGATGTTGCATCAAACTGTCGTCAAAGTAGTATCCCATTATAGTTTGGACGAGGTCGAACTCCAATTTCATCGATGGCCTCAGTCACCGCGATGCTGCTTAAAACTGTCTTTGAAGCAGTATCTCGTCGTAGTATGAACGAGGTCAAACTCACATTTTTTCGATGGCCTTGGACATTGTGATGTTGCTTCAAACTGTCATTGAAGTAGTATCCCATCATAGTTCGAACGAGGCAAACTCATGTTTTGTCGATGGCCTTGGCCATTGGGATGTTGCTTCAAACTGTCATCGAAGTAGTATCCCGTTGTAGTTCAAATAAGATTGAACTCGTGTTTTGTCGATGGCCTTGGCCATTGGGATGTTGTTTCAAACTGTCGTCAGGGTAATATCCCGTCTTAATTTGAACAAGGTCGAACTCATATTTCGTTGATGGCCTTGGCCATTGGGATGTTGCTTCGAACTGTTGTCGAAGTAGTATCCCGTCGTAGTTCGAATAAGGTCGAACTCATGTTATGTCGATGACCTTGGCCATTGGGATGTTATTTCAAACTGTCGTCGAAGTAATATCTCATCGTAGTCCGAACAAGGTTGAACTCATATTTTGTCGATGGACTTAGCCATTGGGATGTTGTTTCGAACTCTCATCGAAGTAATATCCCGTAGTAGTTCGAACGAGGTCGAACTTGTGTTTTGTCGATGGCCTTGGCCATCAGAATGTTGTTACGAATTGTCATCAAAGTAATATCCCGTTCTAATTTTAATAAGGTCAAACTCATGTTTTATCGGTGGCCTTGGCCATTGGGATGTTGTTTCAAACTGACCCCAAAGTAATATCCCATCGTAATTTGAACGAGGTCGAACTCGTGTTTTCTTGATGGCCTTTTCCATTAGGATGTTTCTTCGAACTATCATCGAGGTAGTATCCTATTGTAGTTCGAACAAGGTCGAACTCATGTCTTGTCGATGGCCTTGGCCATTGGGATATTGTTTCGAATTGTCATCAAAGTAGGAGGTTTGATTGTATTCTTGTGAGAGCCATATGTCGACTTTGTACATACAATGGAGATTATATTGTCTTTTCATAAGCACCACACTTCAACTTTGTACATACAATGAAGATTTGACTATTTATATCTAGTCCCTTCATTACTCCACGTCGGCGATTATATCAACGGGAGGGGTAATGTATAGTACTCCGAACCACGAGACATCTCCCTCATCACCTCGTTTAAAACCTCACCGGGAAAACTCGATTGGGACAAATCCCCGACGAAGGAAAAAGTGTACGACTTAGGTGAAGTCTTCTTCAGAAGTGGAAGTATTTGAGATAGGAGACATTCCAGTTGTTTTTGGAGTAGTTTTCCCTCCATTGTTTCTAATTGGAATGCTTCTTTAGTTGATGCGGATGTGATTTTGTATGGTCCGTCCCAGTTTGTTCCTAGTTTTCCTTAATTAGGTTCTTTTGCTGCTTGTTCTTTAGCCTTGAGGACGTAATCTCTTACTTTGAGTGGTCGTACTTCGGCCTAGTTGTTGTAATGCATTTCCACTTGTTGTTTCTGGGCTACCATTATTACGTGGGCCATGTCTCTCCGTTCTTGGACCTCGTCCAGATCTTGCAGCCTATTTTCATTATTGCTCGATCTTCTTCATTGGAGTATCTCAAGCTAGGCTCTCTAACCTCAGCAGGTATAAGAGTATGGTGTCTCACCCATACAAGTTTTTGGAGTAGTGCGGTATGCCCACAATACCTCCATCAGTAGTTCGAGCCGTATCCCCTTGACGTCCACGAGATTTTTCTTTAGTATATTCAGTATTACTTTATTGGAGGATTAGGCTTGGCCGTTAACGGCGGGGTGATATAGTGTGGAAAGTATTCCTTTTACGTGCCATTTCTTGAAAAACTCGATTGTTTTCTTTCCAATAAACTGAGGTCCGTCGTCGAAACTGATTTCTTTGGGGATGTCGAAATGGCATATTATATTTTTCCATATGAATGCGATGACCTCTTGCTTGCATATCTATGTGTATGTATCTGCTTCTACCTGTTTAGAAAAATAGTCAGTTAAAACAAAAAGGAAACGTACTTTACCTCGTCCGGTGGGAGGGATCCGACTATATCCATCCCCCACTTTATGAACGGCCTTGGTGAAATGATGAAATGAAGGAGTTCCCCTGCTTGGTGTATCATAGGGGCATACTTCTGAGATTGTTTACATTTTCTGACGTAGTCCACTGCTTCTTTTTTCATAGTGGGCCAGTAGTATCCGGCTCGGATGAGGCGGCGGATGAGTGCACGATTTTCAACTTGGGTGCCACAGTTCCCTTTGTACATTTCTTCCGGTACTCGTCTTATTTGGTTGGTCCAAGGAACTTGGCCAACGGGGCGCCGAACGTTCTTTTGTAGAGGTTGCCATTTATAAAGTTGTATATGTCTGCATGTATCCAAAGGTTTT
Source organism: Nicotiana benthamiana (assembly GCA_034376525.1). Taxonomy (NCBI): domain Eukaryota; kingdom Viridiplantae; phylum Streptophyta; class Magnoliopsida; order Solanales; family Solanaceae; genus Nicotiana; species Nicotiana benthamiana. The sequence continues at coordinate 29,613,423 of CM067331.1, read as the reverse complement.
TGGCTTCTTTATTATCTTGAGGGAGTGTTCCGAGTTGTAAATATGTTACCAGACAGTTGCACCAGTCCCAAATAAGGTTTATAGAGTGTACCTTTACATGATATATTGCGGAACGAAGAAGGGTGACCACGTTTTCTTTGTTGATATTTTTGGTAGTTGCCGTTGATTTGACGAGCCATCTACTTCGATATTCTATGCCTTGGGTATTTGGTCGAAATGGCATTTATCAAATTCTGGCAACAACCTATGAATTTCTGGCATTTGGTGTATCTAGTGGTCTTCGGCCATCAGGATTCGGTTGTAGCCGAAATAGGCGTCTAGGAAGCTCAGTAATTCGTGTCTTGTTGTTGCGTCGATGAGTTGATCTATGTGTGATAGCGAGAAGGAATCTTTTGGGCATGATGTGTTTAGGTCGATGAAGTCAACACACATCTGCCATTTACCCTTCTTCATTTTTACCATGACCACATTGGCGACCCATTGGGGGTATTTTGACTCCTCGATGGAACCGTTGGAGAGAAATTTATCAACTTCTTTGTTGAACGCATCATTGATGGCAACATTGAATTTTCTCCTCATCTGCCTTACTAGAGGGTAGAGAGGGTCAACGTTCAACCTGGTTCTGAGAGGTTGTGTCCAACATAGGCCTTTCTCGTGTCATTAGTATGGTCCAGTTTAACGGGATCAAGATCATCCACGGTTTCCGCACTTGCCCCTTTTAGTTGCTTGGTGTTCGTGTAGTCTTTGTCTATCCTATAACATTCTTCGGTGGTGCGTGGCTCGCCTTGAATGTTAAATATCCGCTATGGGGTGGGAAATTTGATTACTTGATAGAAACTCGACGAAACGGCGTGCATGGCGTGTATCCATGATCATCCTATAATGGCGTTGCAGGTGGTTTCTTGGTTCAGGACGTAGAATGTCGTTTGCAAGATGACTCCTCTTGCCAGGATGGGGAGCACTATTTCCCTAGAGCTTCACTCTATTGGATTATTAAAACCAGTTAGTGTTATGCACCTTGGTTTTATTCTATCTTCCAGCCTCATCTGCATGAGAACTCGTGGGTGAACGATACATGTACCGCTACTGCCATCCATCATTATTCTTTGTACATCAGTATTCGCAATGCATAAAGTTCTAACTAAAGCATCATAGTGAGGGAAAGACTAATTGTCAGTATCCGACTTATCGAAGATGATACTATCTTCGAGGTCATCATATTGTTCGTGGGAGATCGTCCGTTTGAGTTTATGCATGGTGGTGAATTTCACATGGTTGATTATCGTGCCATCGCCATCGCCAATAATCATCTGTAGGTACGGGCTAGTGATGGTGGTTTTGGAGGTCCTGGGGATTGGTCAGGTCCACGAGCGAAGTTGGCCCTTCCTCGGTCATTCAACAGTTTTTTTCAGGTATCCTTGGTATAACATTATTACCACTTCTTGTCGCAGACATATGCAATCTTTCGTCTTATGTCCTCTTTCATGGTGGAATTCACACAGCACGTTCAACCTCCTGATGCTCGGATCTAACTTCATTTTTTGTGGCCACTGCACCTTCATGCCAAGCTTCTCTAGTGCGTACACTATTTCTGAAGGAGAAACACAAAAGTTATGAGTAGATAATAGTGCGTGCATACATCTTTCGCCTCAGGGAGGGGCGGCATGTCGAGGCACAATATCTGCATTTCGTGGAGGGGGTGGATTGGAGGTTCGGATGTAGGGCTGGTGCCTTTCCTGGTTAAAATATGGTGATTGATCCCTTCGACTGTCGTTGCGGAGATCTCTCCTTACCTCGATTTGGACTGATGTTAATCGCTGGAGCGGTCCGTTTCGGTCATCCTCGTCTGCCCTTACTTCAGCACAATAGGTGTTATGGATCTTTTCCCACATGGTGAGGGGGTATTTCATGAGTCTGCTAAGTAGCTTTTTGGTTGCCTTCAACCCGTTTCTGTTTAGCCCATTTTGATAGGTTGCTACCGCCATTCCCTCTAATACGTTTGGTAGGCTCATTCTTACCTTGTTGAATCAGGCTAAGAAGTCTCGAAGTCCCTTGCCCGTCTTTTGCTTAATGGCGAAGAAATCATTGACACGGGCTTCTGCCTTTTCCGCTCGTGCATGGGCAGTGACGAACTTATCTACCATTTCTTCAAACGTTGATATCGAATGCGACGGTAGTTGGGAATATCATGTCAAAGCTCCCCCTTTTAGAGTTTTCCCGAACCTTTTCAGCAATACAGATGGCACATGTTCCTTTGATAGATCAATACTTTTACCCAGTGACGAAATGTATCAAGTGGTCTTCTGGGTCCTTGGTATCATCATATTTCCAGTATGGCGGCATGTTGAAGTTTTTTTGAATAGAATGGTGAGCCTCTCCTCCTCTATATGGCTATTTGACGAACCGACCTACATTGCATTTCGGTAACAACTTCGAAGCACATGGTATTATATCGACCCTAATGTTCCTTCATCTGGTTGCGGAGCGTTTTGTTCTCATTTTCCATCTCTTCTATTTTCTTTAGGATTGTCGTGAGCACACCATTGCCTGCATCAGTGACAGTAAGGACATTACCTATTCGCATAGTGTTTGTCTCATCTACAACTGTTGTGGCTTCTGTGGGTGACGTGCCTTCCGTATCTCTATGAGCGGGTTTTGTGAGCATGTTGCCCAGGGTACTTGCCAGCCATTCTTCTAGTAGATTTTTGACATTCGATGGCATTCCCCCTGCTACGGATGTTGAGGTTTCTCTTTTGTGCAGGATTGTTAGATCCTCATGAGAAGGAGGTGGGATCTCTCCCTCAGGTGTCGCACTTAGTGTTGTATTTTCGTTGTCTTCTCCACTAGCTTCGCTGAGGGAGCTCATGAGATTGTTTGTGGCACTCGCTATTGCAGCCTCGCTTCTCCCTTTTCTGCCATAGTTAGTTTTTATGAAGCTGAAGAAAAGCGATTCTTTCTCTCGGGAATCTAGATAAAAACTACAATTTAGTTATAGAAATTTCCACAGACGGTGCCAAATTGTTTGACTCAAAAGTTATCAAAATCCTTTCGAACAAATCAATCTAAAATGAAGGGATAAATCTTAGCTAAGTGTAATAATCTCTAGAGTGAAATATAGATAAAAATGAAGATTTCTCGTTCGTAAAAATGATATTTCCCACCACTTTTTACAAGGTTAATACCCTCCTTTATGTACAAGGAATCAACACCCTTTAAGCAATAAAAGACAAAGCACAATGAATATTCGAGGGAATATTCTTAATATCCCCTAATGGGCCTACACCCTTGCAAGGATCGTACAGTCTTTCGTCTATCTTTAGGTTGTTTCTCTCAGGACGTTGAGTAGGGAAAAACCCGTCATTTGTCGTGCTCATCAATGATTGTTATTGGTCAATTTTGGACCCATCAATAATGACCTTCTTTTTCCTCCATCTCTTTGCTTTTCTTAAAAGCCCTTCAGAAATGGAGCTATATAATATATATATGTGTGAAATTGGTGAAAAAGGTTGTTTGTGAAATTGACAAAATTATTTTGTGGAGCTGATTGTCACGGCCTGAAACCACGTGAGTAGCACCCGGCATACTACCCAACTCGAGCAAACTAAACCATAAAATATACTCAAACTATATGCATGAAAATTAATTTAACTAAGGAAGTTTTTTTGAAAATCATATATATTTTCAAGTTATATGATGGAAAAGCTTTTCATATAAAAATCATACATGAAGCCTTTCCTAATAATAATGAGACCAAATACAATAAATATCTTTTCATATATGCCATATATTATCCCATTACTATAAATCATCATAATTATCTATGGAGCATCTATCAAAGAATAAAACTAAACGGTTGGGACAATCCTGACTAAAAGAAAATAAGAAAAATAACACGATAGCTACCACGGGATAGGAGTGGTGCCTTACTATATACCTCAGGAAAAGAGTCAACGTAGCCCTGTCCGCATGTCACATATCATATCACATCCTAAAATATATAAAATAAGTGAAGCCCTAGAGGGGAGTCTTCTAGGGATCCCTGAAGGTACACTACCATGGTACTCAATAAGTGACATATACCTTCTCTAACTCAAGTTTCAAGGACAAGATTTTATTAAAATACTATGCAACCGATATTTGGTATTAAAGTGATAAAGAGTTATATAAATCATACTCTTTATCGCTTTAAATGAAAATACAAGTGAAATGTACGTCATCATATAATTCTTTTAAGAACATTTATATCAATCAAAAATTATAATATGAATCATATGATAAAATCATTCAATTTCACTAAGTTATTGAAATTATTTTTCGGCTCCTTAGGCCTCAACATAAGAATGTCCCCTTTTATCTTTTATTGGGAGTACTATACTGATACCGACATAATAAGCAATCACTATGTAATCAATCTAGCAACATGTATTTGATCCTACTTGTTTGGGTGGCTTCCCGTAGTGTCGTACGATTTGACTTAACTATATTACTTTAAGTAATGATCATTTGTCCTCACAATGAGGGAATCTATCCCACAAACAACGCGCAAGCCTTAGAATGTGTCCTTATACCGGCACGTCTAGTTCCATAGTAATGAACTCAATAGTTGAACCAATATTGGTGTTTTCTAATAGTAATTTCCAAAATATTAAACATATCAAAAATAGATTCATCGTGTACTATCCTCAAAGGACCTAAATTTATTAAATCATGATTTTAGTTGTCAGTCCAAAACCATTTGAATAAAATCAAATGAATAACTTTTTTTATGTTAAAGCCTTTAGTAATTTAGCATCAATCTTTTAAAGATACAACAAGTGCTACTCCTTTGTTCATATTTCAAAAGACATACTTTTTCATGAAAATATATATATTTAGAGCTCAACATTTTATACTTTTATCAATACATAAATTTTAATAAAACTAATAATGTTTTTCTTTCAGTATCATTTTGCCAACAAGTTTAGAAAATAAATTATTTAAAAAAATTACATGACACTTCATAAGTAACAAAGATAATAATATATGGTGACATCCTCCCTGTTTGTCCCTACAAGTAAGGATATGCACATTTATAAACAATATCATGTATTAACTCAAAACATGCTAATAGAGATAATCAACTTATCTCAAACTTAGAGCTCAACATTTTATACTTCTATCAATACATAAATTTTAATAAAACTTATAACGTTCTTCTTCAGTGTCATTTTGCCAATAAGTTTAGAAAATAAACTATTTAAAAAAGTTACATGACACTTCATAAGTAACAAGGTTAATAATATATGGTGACATTCTCCCCGCTTGTCCCTACAAGTAAGGATGTACATTTATAAACAATATCATGTATTAACTCAAAACATGCTTGTAGAGATAATCAATTTACCTCAAACATTAAGACCCAAATAATACTATTAAACTTTGATTGACTAAAATGCTCAAATATCATCAATGATTCAATATCTACCATTAGATATCAACTATATAAAAATGAATTTTTTAAAAAAAAAATATTTAGGCTCCAAAAGTCCCCAACAAACCTTCAACCAGCTCAGATTATCTGATATGTTCGCCCATTAGCCTATAAAATTTCATTCTTATAATTTAATGCGTATTTGGTGTTACTAGCGATACAATATTAATTATTCAATATTATCAAGTCAATATTCATTGTCTTCTCCCATAAAACCCTAAGTTCTCCACAAGTCCACTATAAACCTCCAACTAGCTCAGATTATCGTATATCTTCACCCATTAGCCTATATAATTTTATTCTTATTATTTATTGATCATTTGGTTTCACTAATAATATTATATTAATTATCAACATTATAAAGTCAATATTCATTGTTTTCTCCAACAAACCCTAGGTTCAAAAATATCCAATTCAAGAACAAGTATTGTTTCTTATGCAAATGATGATTCCCACTTCAATTCATTCATCAATTAAATTATCAAGACTATTGGAATTATTAGAAATTTAAAACAATTTCATTTATATCAATTCATCACTATTTGTCTTCTACTTTATCCAAAATATCATTTTCAAGATCCACTCTTAAGGTTCTTGCATTACTCTATTATTACTTCAAATAATAAATATGTTATTCATACTCCAATATGTCGTTATATATGAAGCTCAAGTAAATAAATTACCTCTTGGTGGAAGAATCTCACTATTTCTCTATTTGGTGTTCTTGAAAATTCAATCCATTTTCTATGAATTTGATCCATAATAATGTTAGTGTTAATATCAAATGATGTTATATAATTATTCTTGTACCAAAAAACTTATCTTAAAGTGTATTCATGGTGGAAGGGCTCCTCATTCTCTCTAGAAATCAATTCCAAGTTGAAGCACTAACTATTTCTCTCTATAAATTCTTATTTTTACACTTTTAAAAGAGTCTGATGGGTATGTAGCCCCCTGTATAGGCTACGCACAGAAAATACACATTATGGCCTTTGATTCCTCTTCAATTGGTAGTTTTTGGATTTGGCTACACACGTAACGCATGCTATGTATGCTATGCAGGACTCGTGTAGCTGTGTAACTGTTGTATTACCCTTTAATAAAAAGATCATCACTCCTAGTAGAAATTTCTAAATGACAAACGGTTAGAAGCATTAGAAACTACACACATAGACCTTTCATTTGATAGGTTATTCATAAAATAACTCTTTATATCTTGGGAGTTGTGCTTATTTAAGGAAGGATCTTATGTAAATTTATTTGAAACTTTAGATCATCATAGAGTTTCCAACAAGGCTTGGTCTTAAGACTCTTCCTAGACCTTAAATCACTTTTAATACTATATTAAAAAAAATTGAGTTTACACCTATCAAAGTAATTGAAGGATGACACGTCATGACATGAAGGCTGATCAAAGAATGATAATTAGAAAAGAGATACGAGTTGCAACATATACGAGCATAAGCACGAGCACGAGCAGAGCCACGAGCAAAGGCACGGGCAGAGGCACGAGTAGACTCGACGCTTGTATCTATTTAAATCCAAGAATTAAGGAGAATAAACCTGATAGTACAAGAAAGTACATATGCAGTATTTAATGAGCATTAAATACTGAAAACGTTATAGTCTGTATTAAATTACAATAATTATGTAACATAGCATTTAATGCCTTTAATTGTCTATAATGGCCCAATTATGACTAAAGCAAAACGTATATATTAGAGATAGTTATAAAAAGGAGGAGATTGGTCATTTGTAAGTACACGAAATACTAGTGGAATATACTTATTTACTTTGCTTTCTATTCATCTTATTATTTGCAAAAATTAATTTCTTTTATTCATTTTTGATTATCAGTAACCCGAGTTTTTCTAAAAATAAAGCTTTGACAGAAATTCTATTTTTTGGCTAAACAAATTAGTTCTGTTACCAGGAATCTGATAATCTGTTCTTTCTTAACCTGATCTTTTTTGTTGCATCAACAACCATATCAAACATTAATGACAACAACCAAGTAAACCAAGGAAACCCTCAACTCCAGGGGAATTCACAAGATGACCACACTCTGATTCCTTCTTCACAAATCTCCCCTCGACGATCTCGAGAATGCACTCCTGATGGATCTCATTCAAATGCAAATGCTCGATTTGAAAATAAAGAAGCTGTCAATGAAGCTTTACAAAAACTAATCGCTGAACATATCAATAAATCTCTTGAAGCCTTCGTCGGTCATTACCTGTTGCACCACCAACACCAACTCCAAATACCAACACTTTGGAAAACCCTCGTTCTGGGCTTGTAAATTCAGGTAGTGGTAAAACTCCCAGTGAGTCACGAGAGAACCAGGTAACTTGGTTAATTCTGATTTATTAAATTTAGTATTAACCTTGCATAAATAGCTCAAGGAGCAAAGTGACCGTATAGAGCAAATACCTTGAGTACCGCATGTAATCGAAGGTATAGATGTGGGCAAATATTCACAACAACCTTGGAAGCCAAGTGTTTCTCCCCCCCCCCCCCCTATTTCAAAGAAATTCAAAATGCCTGATATTCCACAATACGATGAAACAACTAATCCATGAGACCACGTGATTGCATTCACAACTAGCATAAAAGGCAATGACTTGACCAAACAAAAGATTGAATCAATATTGGTCAAAAAATTCAGTGAAATACTTACTAATGGGAGCATTAACATAGTATTCTCTTTTACCCGAAAATTCCATAAATTCTTTTGCTGAGATTGTAGATTCATTTATCAAAGCACATTCGGGAGCTCAAAAAGTCAAAAAGAGAATGAAGGATATTTTCAAAATCAAACAAGGGGACTTTGAGTTACTCAGAGAGTTCGTGGATAGGTTCCAGCGTGAAAGAATGACGTTGCCACGTGTATCAGATAATTGCGCAGCTATAGCTTTCACTGTAATTTGAATTAAAAAAGCTCAGAAGCCACGAGGCGACTCAAGGAAAGTCTTCGTGAATTCCTTGCAACAACATGGAATGAAGTTTACAATAGGTATAGCACAAAATTAAGGATCAAAGAAGATAATGTCTTATGATCTCAAAAAGAAGAAAAGGTAAGTTCAAGACGGGTGAAAACAGAAAAACGGTCATGTAAAATTAGGTACAAACCATATATGAGTCCAGCCGAAAAAGATTCACGAAAAAAATATGACAATTCAAGGTACAATGATAGATCAAGGAATAGAGAGTCGGGTTCTTCATCAAGGTTTGGGAATGATCGAAACACGCGAGAGATGCGGATGATGATAGAAGCTTGAAGGCCACGTTTGGCGGTTATAATTTTAATGTAAGCACTTCGGAGCTCATAACTATTTTAAGAAGCATAGGAGATAAGGTACATTGGCCAAAAGAAATAAAATCAAATCCAAACAGACGTTATCCTGATCACTGGTGTGAATTCCATAACAATCATGGTCATAAAACGGCATATTGTAGGTTGTTACAAGGGGAAGTTGATCATCTATTGAAGCAAGGTTTTCTCACCGAATTATTCAGTGAAAAAGGCAAGCAAGCATATATGAAAAATAGGCAGGAGCCCCTAAACCACCTTCTCCCAAAATAACCGCCAATGTTATAAGCGGAGGTAAAGAAATCAACAGTGTGACGTACACAACAACCAATAAAGCTTCCAAAGTCACAATTACTCGGTAAGCGGGTGCACGTGTCTTAGAAGAAGAAAGTATTACGTTCGATGATGCAGCTATGGATGGCATACTAACTCCACATAACGATGCATTGGTAATATCTCTACTTGTACATGATACTAATGTGAAATGAGTTTTGACTGATCCAGGTAGTTCCGTGAACATTATTCTGCTAAGAGTATTATGTGAGATGCAAGCTGAAGATAAATTCATACCAACGGCGCATACTTTGTCTAGATTTGAAAATTCTAGATTCGTTACAAAAGGGGAGGTAATACCTACTACATTCCCAGAAGGTGTTATCAAAGATTCAAAATTTCAGGTGGTAGATATGGAGATGGCTTACAACATGATTCTTGGGAGACCATGGATCCACGAGATGGATGTCATTCCGTTGACCTTACATCAAGTTATCAAATTTCCATCATTATAGGGAATATGTCAAATCCGTGGAGATCAACAGTCATCCAGGAGCATCAATTATGTAGTTGATTCAAGTACGAGAAACGAAGAAAAATAGGAGTTATAGAATCTAGTTGAGGATATCACGATACAACCCTCAACTGAACATGGGCGAACAGATGTGGACTCAAGGCCCGATGTCATTCAAGAACTAGGGGAAAATAAAAATATAAAAACAACTATTGAAGAACTAGAGGTCGTAGTGTTATTTACACAATGGCCTGAAAGAAAAGTTCACATAGGGGACAATCTAAGCCATGGCATGAAAGGTAAGTTGATTGAATTTTTGAAAACTAACATGGACTATTTTGCTTGGTCCCATTCTAATATGATAGGAATACTACCAAAGGTAATTACTCACAAGTTAAATGAAGACCCATCATATCCACATGTCAAACAAAAGAAAAGAAAGCAAGGAACTTTCAAAAATCAGGTAATTCAAGATGAGGTCTAAAAATTATTAAAGATTGGGTCTATCTATGAGGTAAAGTATCCTAATTGGTTAGCCAATACTTTTGTGGTACCAAAAAAGAATGGTAAATGGTGAGTTTGTGTAGATTACACAGCCCTTAACAAAGCTTGTCCTAAAGATTCTTTTCCATTACCACATATAGATCAACTAATTGATGCTACTACAGGACATTAGTTGTTAAGCTTTAATAGTTTGTATTCAGGATACAATCAAATCAAAATGGATCCTATAGATGAAGAAGAAACTTCATTTATAACAGACAGGGGTCTTACTATTATAAAATAATGCCTTTTGGTCTCAAAAATGCTGGTGCAACATATCAAAGACTGGTGAACAAAATATTCCAAGAACATTTAGGAAAAACTATGGAGGTCTATATAGACGATATGCTCATCAAAACTCAACATTCAGGGGATCATATATCGCACTTGTCTGATACGTTTCAAATCTTGCGAAAATTCAATATGAAGTTAAATCCTGAGAAATGTGTATCCGGTGTTGCATCAGGTAAGTTTTTGGGTTTTCTTGTTTCTAACCATGGTATTGAAGTGAATCCTACACAGATTAAGGCCATTGAAGAAATCCCTAACATACTTACAAGTAAAAAAGAAGTGCAAAGGCTGACATGAAGCATTGCAACCTTGAGGATATTCATTTCCACATCATCATAAAAATGCTTTAAATTCTTTTTGGCTTTTAAAAAGCAAGATCACTTTGAATGGACTGAGGAATGTCAACAGGCACTCAAAAATTTGAAGACATACTTACCAAATCCATTATTGCCCGCCAAACCAAAAGTTGGGGAAAGATTGCTCACCTACCTTGCTGTCTCCGAAGTAGCGGTAAGTGTTGTGTTAGTTCGTGAAGATCAAGGTAAATAATCTCCAATATATTATGTAAGCAAATCGTTATTAGATGCAGAGATGAGATATCCTCAATTAGAAAATCTTGCATTTAAACTGATCATGGCATCTAGAAAGTTAAGGCCTTATTTTCAATGTCATCCTATTGTTGTAGTAACTGTTTATCCATTACGCAATATATTACACAAGCATGAGTTATCGGGTAGGTTAGCTAAATAGGCTATAGATCTAAGTGAAAATGATATCACATACCAGCCCAGAACTGCGATAAAATCTCAGGTATTAGCAGATCTGTAGCTAATTTTAGCCAAGGAATGCAATTAGAAGTAGAAAAAGTATTACAGGTGTTTAACGGGTCTAAACCAGGAATTTGGACCTTATCTACTGATGGCTCATCTAACATGAAGGGAGCAAGTTTAGGAGTTGTTTTGGTACCACATATGGGTGAAATCATTCGTCAATCCATAAAATGTCATCATGTAACTAACAATGAGGCAGAGTATGAAGCTATGATTGCAGTTTTGGAACTGGCACAAGAACTGGGTGATAATCAAATCATAATCAAAAGTGATTCACATCTCGTAGTTAACCAAATGTTGGGAACTTATACATCCAGGGAAGCAAGAATGTAACAATACTTAGAAAAGGTACAGAATTTGATTAGGCAATTTCAAACTTGGAAGGGCACACATATTAAGAGATGAAAATGTGGAAGCAGATGCCCTAGCTAATCTCGCATCTGCGGCAGACGTGGCAAGCAATGAAAATGCTTCTATAATTCAAGTGTTTCATTCGGCGCTCGATCTAGACAAGAATAAGGTGATTTTCAATAACTTAACTTGGGATTGGGGAAATGAGACACAATATTTAATGAGCATTAAATACTGAAAACGTTAGAGAATCTATATTAAATTACAATGATTATGTAATGTAGCATTTAATGCATTTAATTATCTATAATGGCCCAATTATGATAAAGGCAAAACGTATATCTTAGAGATAGCTATAAAAAGAAGGAGACTGGTCATTTGTAAGGACACGAGTACTATTGAAATATAATTATTTACTTCGATTTCTATTCATCTTATTATTTGCAGAAATCAATTTTTTTATTCATTTTCGGTTATCAATGATCCGAGTTTTTTTTAAAAATAAAACTTTAACCGAAATTTTATTTTAAACAAATACACCACCTACACCTACTATCATTTTCAAGTGATATACTTAATATCAATCTTCTTAATGACCTTTAAATACTTTGACATATTTTGGGGTGTTACAATGATAGTGCACTTGTGGTGGCCAAAAGAACTTTCAGAGTATTGGTCGTGCCTAGGGTGTCAAATGGATAGGTTGGGGCTTATTTTTGGTACGTCAAAATTGGTTAAGCCAATGAGGTGCCCAAAATTACTTGGGATGAGATGAGCTAAAATTTGGGTCATAGCCCAATCTGTCCAACTCTAACTAAGCTTTAATTAATGTGTATTATTTTCTTATAAATAATGAAAAATTTTCACTATTTCTCTTTTTGGTGTTCTTGAAGATTCAACATATTTCCTATGAACTTGGTCCATCATAATATTAGTGTTAACATCAAATGATGTTATGTAATTATTCTTGTACCAAAGAAACTTACCTTAAAGTGTATTTACGGTGGAAGAGCTACTCATTCTCTCTAAAAATCAATTCCAATTTGAAGCGCTAACTCTTTCACTCTCTATAAATCCCTTGTTTCAACACTTTAAAAAGAGGTCTGATGAGTGTGTAGGAGTCTGCATAGGCTAAGCATGGTGATTTTCTATTTCTCTTCAATTAGCGGTTGCTGGATTTGCCTACAAGCGGTACGCATGCTGTGTAGGCTACATAGGACTTACGTAGTTGTTGTATTACCCTTCAATAAAAAGATCATAACTCCTAGTAGAGATGTCCAAATGACAAACGGTTTAACGCATTAAAAACTACACACTAACAAAAATAACTCTTTATATCTTGGTAGTTTTTCTCATTTAAGGTAGGATCTTGTGCAACTTTATTTGAAATTTTAGTCCATCATAGAGTTACCAACTTGACTTGGTTTTAAGACTCTAACTAGACGCTTAATCACTTTTAATACATCTCGTACACTTATTATCATTTTCAAGTAATATAAATTATATCAATCTTCTTAAGACCTTTAAATACTTTGAAATATTTTGGGGTGTTACAATGATAGTGCACTTGTGGTGGCCAAAAAGAGCTTTCAGAGTATTAATCGTACCTAGGATGTCAAATGGACAGATCGGGCTGATTTTTGATGCATCAAAATAGGTTAAGTCAATAGCCCGTCCAAAATTATTTGAGTTGGGTTAAGATGGGCTAAATTTTGGGACATAGCTCAACCCATCCAACTCTAGCTAAGGTTTACTTAATGTGTATTATTTTCTTATAAATTATTTAAATCAAATAAGATTATTTTTTCTTTTGTTATAGTCATATACAACATATCAAATAAAAAATAAATATTTTAAAGATATTTTACCAAAAGTTACTCATGGAGCAATTTGAGCAAAAAATTAGCCCTAACTTTAAATGGGCTAAAATAAGTTGGGTCAAGATCGATTGAGTTCAACAAATAGGCAGGTCAATGAGCAGCCCAACGTTAGACGTGTTAGGCGACTTAAATGGATTTGGACTCAAATGGCCACGTACCCGTATATTGTGAAGTTCTTTAATTGTTAATTAATGTGGAAAAGATGAGATTAGATTTCAAAATTAATCAGAAAACTATTATTAATTTCAAAAGAGAACTTAACCATTAGAAAGTTGCTCCTTCTCCCTTTCTCCATGACTTTTTATATTGTCTTTTCAACTCTTTATTCATGCAAATCTTATGAAATCTCAAATAAAGAAGAAATACTTTATTAAATTAATTTAATTAAAGTCGCTAATAAAAATAATTATAATTGCTTCAAAACTAATTTTACTTTTATTTTAATTGTAAAGATGTCCTTTGGTAATTTGTCATTTAAAGATACTTTTTAAAAATAATCTTTCAAACACAAACTGTTTTTGTAATATTAAATGCTTCTCACGTCCTTAGCTAAATACAAATTATTACAAGTTAAAATACTTTTTCGAAATATATTCTTTTTAAGAAGATATATGCTTTCAAGTTTGGCCAAACATCAAATTATCACCATATCCTTTTGCGCCAAACAGCATTTTCCACAAGCAAATTATTATTACAAAAAGAAACAAAGAGAAAAGAATAAAACCCTGTTCCCACACACACATTGGTCTCACTCCCCTAATTTTCTTCAGTTCCTCTGCAGTTCCCCTCACACCCTCTTCGCCGGCGCGTTCGATTCACGCCTTCTCTCTCGTAGTTCCCAGGTAAGTCGGAACATAAACTCGCACAAAAGAGAAACACAAAACGGCAAAAAGGGTTTGTTTTTTCTCTCATTTCTAGGGTTTCTGCACATACGCTTTACATGTATCTACTTTCTTTCTTCTGTTCATTTCTTAAGTTCATTTTTTTTCATAGATTTATGTTGGGTTTTAAATTTATATTTTTTAATTCATGTGTGGTTTATTGTAGTTTTTAGATGTTATTAGTTTTACTTTGGAAAGCTACTCTGCAATTGTTGGCTATAAATATTTTCTATGGTGTTGTTTGTTTTGTAGGGGGAAAATAAGGATTTTGTTTAGTACTACAAGTTTGTAGTTGTGTAGCATCGTTATATCCAAGAAAGTGTTTTTAGTGTGGTTAAATTGAATGCACCTGGAGAATGTAACATTTTCTGTTTTGAATGTTATTACATTGTCGAATATGAAACTAAATCTCATTTTTCTTGATGGGTGACTGGTCTGTGGATTATTGGATTCAGTCTTGTAAATAATATCATCATAATTTTGGCCTATAATATATCCTGTTTCCTATGAGGAAGAATTAGAATTCTTGAACTTTTGTTTCCTTATGATTTATGCTAGTTTGTATTACGTGGAGTAGGTAGGCAAAAACTTGTTCTTGGCCTGTTACTTTGTTTTGATTGTTGTGTCTCTGAACTGCAAGAGATAATTTCCGAGTCTTGTAGAAGTTGGTATTTCTTGAAAGATAATGACACTATTTTTTATAGAAACTAAGGCATGCTTTCCCGTATATAAACTTATGATGTCCTTGATTCTAGGTTTCTTCCTATGGATGCCACAACGCCGAATTCTCAGCGCAAACCATTTTCAATTAAGCTGTGGCCTCCAAGTGAGAACACAAGAAGAATGCTGGTGGAAAGAATGACGAATAATCTTTCTAGTCCAACCATTTTCACCCGCAAGTACCGCAGTCTATCCAAGGAAGATGCTGCCAAAAATGCTGAACAAATTGAAGATGCAGCTTTTACCATTGCTAGTCAACATTACGAGAAGGAGCCTGATGGTGATGGGAGTTCCGCTGTGCAGCTTTATGCCAAGGAGTGCAGCAAGCTTATCCTTGAGATTCTAAAAAAGAGCCCCAAAACAGAGGAAAAGGAGATTTCAATCTCTGAGGTGGTCCCTGCTGTTCAGCCGAATCTTTTCGATATCTCGAAAGGTCAAAGAGCATTTATTGAAGCTGAAGAGGCTGAAGAACTTTTGAAGCCATTAAAAGAGCCTGGAAACCCTTACAGCAAAATTTGTTTCAGTAATAGAAGTTTCGGTCGAGGCGCAGCACGTGTTGCTGGCCCTATCTTGGCATCCTTGAAGGATCAATTGATGGAAGTTGATTTGTCAGATTTTGTTGCTGGAAGAGTTGAGGCAGAAGCACTTGATGTCATGAGTATATTCTCAGAAGCTCTAGAAGGTTCTAACTTGAAGTTTCT
This sequence comes from Nicotiana benthamiana, assembly GCA_034376525.1. NCBI lineage: Eukaryota > Viridiplantae > Streptophyta > Magnoliopsida > Solanales > Solanaceae > Nicotiana > Nicotiana benthamiana. The sequence continues at coordinate 29,597,656 of CM067331.1, read as the reverse complement.
GAATCTCTCTGACAATGCTCTGGGTGAGAAGGGAGTTAGAGCATTTGGAAAGCTCCTTCAGTCTCAAACCAACTTGGAAGAACTATATTTTATCAACGATGGGATCTCACAGGAAGCTGCAAGGGCTGTTAGCGAGCTAGTTCCTTCCACCGAGAAGCTTAAGGTTCTTCATTTTCATAATAACATGACAGGTGATGAAGGGGCTGTTGCCATTGCTGAAATTGTGAAGCGCTCCCCTCTATTGGAAGATTTCAGGTGCTCTTCTACAAGGGTTGGCTCTGAAGGAGGGAGTGCCTTGTGTGAAGCACTTGGGAAGTGCTCCCATTTGAAGAAGCTTGATTTGCGGGACAATATGTTTGGTCCAGAAGCTGGTCTTGTGCTAAGTAAGGCACTCAGCAAACATGAAAATCTTACAGAAGTTTACCTGAGCTACCTTAATTTAGAGGATGAAGGAGCTATTGCAATAGTTAACACTCTCAAAGATTCAGCCCCTTCACTTGGTGTCTTGGAGATGGCAGGTAATGATATAACTGAGGAAGCTGCTCCAGCAATAGCTTCTTGTATAGCTGCGAAGCAGTTTCTTTCAAAGCTAAGCTTGGGTGAGAATGAGCTTATGGATGGAGGTGCAATTCAGATTGCTAAGGCTCTCCGAGGACACAACCATCTGAAGGAAGTTGATATGAACACGAACGCACTAAGAAGGGCTGGGGCTAGAGTGCTGGCTCGAACCGTGCTGCACAAAGATGAGTTTAAATTACTAAATGTTAATGGGAATTTCATCTCAGAAGAAGGCATTGATGAGTTGAAAGACATCTTTGAGAAATCGCCTGAACTGCTTGCATCCTTGGAGGATAATGACCCAGTGAGAGAAGATGACGATGATGATGAAGAGGAGAAAGAATCCGGAGATGAAGGCAAAGACGGTGAGGATGAACTGGAATCAAAACTCAAAAACCTTGACGTCAAGTGAGATGAGGAGTCTTGACTCACCAGATAGCAATTAGAATCCAATATTTGTTGACTTTATGTATGTTGCAATTTTGGTTTTGCCATCTTTTGTTTATGCCAAGCTGGCCATATTATGTTCCTCCAGCAGGTGCTAACATATAATTCCATCAGTCATTTAAATTTGGTGGGATGAATTGTTGCTTTATTGGTCAAGTTAGGTCTAGCTAAATATACCAGAGAAAACAATTATTTATGTTGAACTTTTTGGGGTTATGTAGACTGATGGTCTCACCCTTTTTTGTTCCTGTATTGCATTTGACTTGTTTGATTTTATTGGCGAACTGAATACGTGTGCTAGTTTTCCTCCCTTATGAGATGATTTTATCAGACAAGCAAGCACGTCATTGCTGGAGTCTGTAGGTTACCGGTGACATTTTTCAAAAGCTGCTTTCATTTGAATTTTGTCAAGAAGTAAGTTTTCCTAAACCACGCCTATTTTCATTGTTTATTTCTGATTGTTATTCTTCCCTTTTGTGAGCCAGGAATTGTGTCAGAAGTTACCATTTCTCAGCCTATAAAGATAAATATTGTGTTAGGAAGCAATCCAAGCTTCCCCCTGAATTAAAGTGGTGAAAGTGAGGTGTATCCACATTCTCACTGAAGTTCTACAAGTTTTATTGAAAGCCTTAGATTTTGCCCAAAGACCAATCAAAAGATCATATTCCGACCATCTCATGCTCCTTGCTGTATTCAATTGGGAGGCACTACAATGCCATGCACCGGATCGGTTTAAACTCAACAGTAAATACAGGGATTCTGGTCCTTCAAAAATGTAAACTAGATCGTAACATCAACTTGAAAATATACTGTACATCGTTGCCAAGACGCTGAAACTTGATCCAGCAGTAACTCCAAACAAGAATAATTGGGAATTGTGGCAAAAAAGATAATGGTACACCAGTTGATGTCTCCAATTTTCTCACTACTGCACAATCAACTAATCGTAAATAATAAGCTAAGAACTATGAGCTGCTAATTTACATGTAAGACACTGGACAACTTAACCCATAGTTAGCTCTGAAATGCCTGTAGCCAATTCTGTTGTCTTTCAAGAGTGTCCCCTACATCCCCCAGTGGCTTCACTGGTGAAAATAATTCCTATTTTAAAGGGGCAATCTCAAGATACTAAGCTTGATCTCTTCCTCTTGTGTGCCTTCCACGATAATCCGTCCAAACTGCCACCAGTCAAGTCGTGATAATTGTTTCTCATGGAACTAGCAATCTCGGATTCGAACCTTTTAGGAGTTATTCCAAAGGTATCTTCACTTGTTGCCTCGCCCACAGACACAGTTTCAGTCTTCAAGTCCTGTTCTTTCTTCTCCACTTCAGCATTGTCACTCGGCAATTCACCATTTGAGACTGAGTGATGGTCCCTGTTCCTACCTTTACCTGACTGCTTAAAGAAATCATCTCCATTCTCCACAGCCTTCATCCACTGTAAGTCACTTAAAGTATCCGCATAAACCACTTCTTTTCTACGCCGCTTTCCAGTAAGATTAGCACTTTCATATAGAAACCCTTTTCCCCTTTCCTTAGCCTCAGGTGTAGCATACGCCCAATCCGGCACCTCGTGATCTTCCATGAGACGAGATCTGTAACGTTCTTTTTGCCTTCTCTCTTCATCCATTTTCTCAAACAGCCAAAACTCCTCATCAGAGCGGGCTGCAAGACGATTAATCTCTCTTTCGCTTGGCACATCTGTTCCAAGGGTGCTTGTACCTTTACGCATGATCTCTTCCAACATCTCTCTCCTCTCTTGAGCTGCATGAAGAACAAAGACAGTAGTCAGAATGGATTATGAAGAGGATCAAGAAGCAAGACCATGAATAAAAGCTTCAGTCAGCATTCCCGAGACTAACATGTTGAAAGTACACAGGCCATTCACTTAAACTAAAGTACAACAACAACAACCCAGTATAATCCCACTTAGTGGGGTCTGGGGAGGGTAGTGTGTACGCAGACCTTACCCCTACCCTTGGGTAGAGAGGCTGTTTCCAAATAGACCCCCGGCATCCTTCCCTCCAAGAACTTCTCACCTTGCTCTTGGGGAGACTCGAACTCACAACCTCTCGGTTGGAAGTGGGGGTTGCTTACCATCAGAGCAACCCCTCTTGTCTTCACTTAAACTAAAGTATTTGTACAATTTTCAAAATCTAGTTTCCATACTTCTACAGAAAAGAAAATGCAATTTCTTATAATTCAGCCTGGTTTGCTTCTTCCCTTTAAGAAAAGTAAAGAAGGCAGGGGCTTGGGGTGTGGAGGGTTCTCCAAAACTACATCTGTGTACAAGACAAACCTGTAGATGTTGTATTGAACAATCCAGCCTGGATGACCTTAGCATCAATGCCCATCTTCTGTTTTGCACGTTCCAATATGACCTCTTCAATTGATCCTACACTGATTAACACAAAAACCCTAACTTCTTTCTTTTGCCCAATCCGATGTGCCCTATCTTCTGCTTGCTGGTCCATTTGAGGGTTCCAGTCACTGTCAAAAATTATCACAGTATCTGCTGTTTGCAAATTCAGACCGAGTCCTCCGGCACGAGTACTCAAAAGAAACATAAAGTAAGGAGAGTCAGGAGCATTAAACTGCTTTAGCAAAGTCCCTCTTTCCTCTGTTTTGGTTGAGCCATCAAGTCTAAGATACTTAAAGTCATGAAGCTGCAGATAGACCTCAAGAATGTCCATGAGGCGGGTCATTTGTGAGAAGAGGAGTACCCTGTGCCCTGCTCTGCGGAGTTTGGGTAGTAAACGATCAAGAAGCTCAAATTTTCCAGATGCTCTGACTATCTCCTCCTTCCGATAGTACGCAGAAGTGTCGCCCACAAATAGATATGGGTGATTACAACATTTCCTTAGCTGCATGGTGAGATTCTGTAGGCTCTTAGACTTCCCAGTTCCTGCGAAGTCACATTGCCTGCAAACTTATTCTATTTGGCTACAGATTAATTATAGCCTCACCAATAATTTTACTAAAGCAATATCCTACTAATAATTTTAGATTCTAGTCATCAATGAAAATTATCAGAACCTATAGTTTGCTGCTTTTGCAAAAAGTTCTTTCAGGGGAAAAAAATGGGAAGAAATAAAAACACACAGCACAAGAGCTGTATAAGGCATCATTAAGGATGTTGATTTCAGAGCAATGGATCTATAGAGGACCAAGGGAGATAGAGGAAGAGGGAAAGAGGGAGTATTCAAAGCACGGTTGTTTTCCCCTCTCCTCTCCATGAATTCATATGCCGTCCCACCCAAAGCCAAAAAAAAACACAATCTTTAAATTCAACCATGTCTAAAAGGAACGGATTAAAGGCAATACTTTCTGGATGGCAGCTATTACTCACCAGAATCCAATCCAACCCTCCCGACATCCGTGACCTGCTGGTAGTATACTTTCTGCCATGCAGACATATCACATTTAAGAACAACTTGTGTTTTCCCAGGAAGAAATTTCTCCACTTCATCTTTCTTCCTCCTCAAAATAAACGGCCTTATTACCTAAAAGTAGTCAAGCATTAGATCAAGAAAGAATAAAGTGCATTTGAAACGGTGCAATAAATTCCAAATAGGCAGGAAAGAAGTGTATATCAGCGAATAATGAACCAAGACGTACATGGTGCAACCGGCGGATAACCAATAACTCCTCTTCATCAGTTAGAGAGACGTCGCACTTATCAGCAAAGGGGGCATTAAACCACTCCTCAAAATTCTCCACTGAATTAAAGATGTTCGGAAGAAGAAAATTGAGAAGAGACCACAACTCCTGTAAGCTGTTTTGGATAGGGGTACCAGTCAACAGAAGTCTCCGACGAATCCGATAGCTGCAAATATTACACACCTTAATTATAGGAACGCTTCTCATATCTGAAGTTTTATCCTTGAAAATTGAACTGCCAAGAAAAATGACTTCCCGATTTTTGGCATATCCCCATAATTGTTTTTTAAGATAAAACTCATTTGATTGCGTGCCAGTGCATCAAATTACACCTTTATCAGCAAAGGTGAGTGCTAAAATTTAACTGAGAGGAGCAAATCCATAACTTCTAAATAAGAAGATTATCATACGCTCTTATTCCTACCCCTTTTTGTTTAACATTCTTACACACTAGCAACTTAACAAAAAACTACATTTCACATACCCTGACACGAGAGTCCGTGCAAGAGCACATTCGTGATTTTTCAATCGGTGCCCTTCGTCAATAATCAGATAGTGCCAATGAATTTTTTTCAGAAATGCTTTGTCTCTCATAATAAGATCATAATGCGTGATCAGCACACTGAACCTCCCCTCTCCAGTTAACTCCTCCCTCAGTGCCTTCCTTTCTTCCAGACGACCATCATAAAGAACAGCATCAATGCTGCAAACAGAAAAAATCCCATGAACTGTGATGCACAGTGCACCGAGAGAGGGAGAGGGCCGGGGGGGGGGGGGGTAGGTGCATACCTAGGAGCCCATATAGAGAATTCAGTAATCCAATTAGGTAGTACAGCTTTTGGAGCCACAATCAAGTAGGGACCAGTTACACCCTTGTTTTCAATAAGATAAGCAATTAAAGAAATTGTCTGGATCGTTTTGCCGAGACCCATTTCATCAGCTAAAATTCCATTTAAATTGTTATTAAACAAAGACAACATCCACTGGAGTCCCTCCAGCTGGTATGGTCTTAATTCTCCACCCTGAAGCATAGCTGGTTGCTCCGTAACCTACAAATATGAATACTGCATTAGATTTGCAAAGCACTAACACAAAACAAAGGATGGAAATACTAATAAGATTTCAGTTGTAAAAGGGAAAACAGCTATATTGCAATTGTCATGGAGTTAGTCATAAACGGTAAGATCCTTGTACATCAGCATGAAATCATTCGGCTGAGATTAGAAACAAATAATGGACGTAACATGATATTTTTGGGACTGGAGAATAGAAATCAAAATTGGATGTGGTATAAAATTAGTACAGATTCTTGGCTTCTTACGACTTAAAAAGAAAATATATCATAGAATCGAATGGTGAAGCTGGTCTGGAGGCAAAACAGGACGATGACACCAACACAAAGTGCATAACTAAAAAGAGGTAACACATTCTATGGTTTAGTTAGCTCAGTTCCATGACATAAAGTAGTGGGAGATTCTTGGAGGGGTTGCTCTGATGGTAAGCAACCCCCACTTCCAACCGAGAGGTTGTGAGTTTAAGTCTCCCCAAGAGCAAGGTGGGAGATTCTTGGAGGGAGGATGCCCGGGGTCTATTTGGAAACAGTCTCTCTACCCCAGGGTAGAGGTAAGGTCTGCGTACATACTACCCTCCCCAGACTAGTGGGATTATACTGAGTTGTTGTTGTTGTTGTAGTTAGCTCAGTTCCATGACATAAAGTAGTGGACTTAAAAAGAGTCTCGCAACAACATATCCGAATAGTCATTCAATTCAGAAAATTTGGCAACATGCTAGATTTTATATTTCCATCAAACAAGGAAGTAAGAACAGAAACTTAAGGAGCGAATCAGCTTAACCACATATTCACGTTATAGAATACAACTGATCAGAATCTAAATACTTGCACTGAATTAAAATTCATGATTAGATTAAAGATAGATTTTCTTTTGTAATAACGAAACACCAGTCATGAGGAACAAAACGCTGAAGAGATCATCTGAAATAATCAACAGCAATAATTTCTGAACATGGAGACCCTGCTATGAAATGAGAAGACACTCAGTCACAACCAATATGAAACTCAAGCACATTGACCAAAGAACTAGAAAAAGGATGAGATTCAAAATCTAGAAAACCTCTCGAAGGTTCAATTTTTGCTACCAAACATCCATTCAATATCGAAACTTAGGCACAACTTCCAACAAGACTCGCTGGAATACTTAAAGTAAAGATAACAGAGACGGGGCATGTCCCTTTACCTTCTCCTGGATTGAATGTACAGCTGAATTGTACTTCCTCTGACCTTCAAGTAAGTCACTAGTCTTTACATCACGTGTGGGCTCATCATCAAGAACATTCTCTTCTTCGTCGGGAAGCGACTGCCCAGGAGTTCCAGTCTTAGAAGGGGCCATTTCAGCATCTGAGCCTTCCATAGGTTCAATACCATCATGATCAGCATCTTTTTGCCGTTGAACAGCAGCTCCCAGACGACCAAGGAGCTCATTTGTTTTTCCTAGAAGCATTGTTAATCTTTCATTCTTGCTTTCCTCCACCATCTTCATGTAAGCTTCTTGATCATCAGCTTTCAGAGCTTGTAATCTCAGTTTCTCAGCACGAGTAGCCCGTTGCCTTTGCCTTCCATGCCAAGCCTATGAAACAGAGAATGCTTCATTTAGCCAAGATAAAATCCGCCACATTCTAAGAGTATAACAGGTGAAGACTGCATCCGCTCTCTAGGTCACAATTCAATTTTGATTCATGGTATTTTCAATTATGCACATGGAGTTGAATAAATGAATAGACAGTAAAATAAATAGGAGAAAGTAAACAATATCATGCCTGAACACCATCATTCCGTTGTTTCCGCCGTTTCTGAACAGCCTGTACTTGTAATTGGAGTTCACGTGCTGCATTGAGTACATCCGCAAAGAACTTTCTTTTCGTAGTTTCCACACGGTTTCTCTCCTCTTCTTCTAATCTTGACAACCTCTGCAAAAATTTTATTGTTGTTACCAACAGGCTTCTGACATCAAATTCTGTAAAATTAGTATATAAAAGCTTCCTATTTCCTATCATGGAGTCACAAGAATTAAAGACAGTGGACTGATAGCAGATATGACTAAAACTATCTGTACTGGCCTATATCAAGACCAAACCCCCATCTTTAAAATTGGGAGGAAAAAAAGCATCTACACCCTTTCTGCTTAAAAGCATTAACTTGAGTCTTGACAACTGTCGCTATCACATATATGACACAATTGACAGGATCCAAGGCATCTATCACTTTACCTGCGCATCACGCTTCTTCCTCAAAGGATCATCAGATTCGACAGCAAAGGCATCTCCTATACCATATAAAGGGCGTCGCAACCGCGTCATCCCCCAATCAAACAATTGCTTGTCAGGATTAGCGCAATGCAGGCGAAGCCAGTATTCAGAACTCAGTTCAGAGCGAACTTTGCATTGTAAATCAGCTAACTGCAAAGTAAAAATAACAATGAGAAGTAAAACCATTGGCAACCACCTACACCACTTCTACAGCCAAAAAATAGAAGCTAAAATAGGTGGTTAGTCTGTCCACTAGCATATATGATGCAGAAAACAAAGAATGCCTCCCAGGTTAAGTATAATGGAGATGGATTAGTTTCACAATTTGCTGAGCTAGAGATGCTTGGGAGTATGGCAGGTACTAATGGGGATTAGGGCAATGAAGCGCATGAATTAAATTCTGAACTGGGAACCACTTCTGTATCAAAAGAAAAGTGTCATATTGTTTTCTGGGAGACAAGTTATTCTTATTTTAGGATGTCCAAACTTCGAGTCTATTGGATAATTATGGGACAAAAGGCAATTACAAAATGAAGATTTGGGATTATTATTATCATAATAACAAACTTTGTTGCTTAAGCTTAATATTTTGATAAGTTCCTATTGCGTTTAATGTTTCAAAAACATTTTATCATTATATTGATAGGTTAGAGTAGCATGAGTATATTTGCTTCTTACTTTGGTTTTGAATAGACATAAATGCTTCTAGAAAAATTCATAAGATTGTAGAACATTATGAAATATATAAAAAATATGGACATAATATTGCCCTCAAATTTGTGTATCATATCCCCATAATCAACATTTATGTATCTTCATATTGTACTCATAGGTCATGCAAAGTATAACACTCAGGTCTGTACCCATGCTAAATAAGATAAGGGCTTTACTACAGAAAATCGTAATACTAGTGTTTCACCGTCGACATAGTTCCAGTAAGTCATAGTTAGAAGCATACCTTTATGCTTTTTTAAAAACTAGCCTTAGGATATACCTTTATCTCAATAAATACACTTCTATAAAGAAAACTATACAAATAATATTAAACAATAATGTTTGACTTATAAAATACAAATCAAATAAATATAAGTTCATAAAAGATAAACGAATACTGATCTAATTTAGTAGCTCAATGAAGAAAGAAATCATATGCATAAAAGACGCATGTCTTATTATGATTTATGAGGACTTCGATAATTGACGTTACTTCATGACCTAATACGCAAATAAACAAATAACATAAAATACTTTTATTAGCAAAAGAAATTTAAATAAAATATATTAGAGGTTGGTGTTGTAGCTCATGGAAAAAGTTTAATAATAGACTATGTAAACTTCAAAATGACTAATATTGACTTACTATATTACAACAAATAACTTGATATATAAAAATACAAGGAGTGGTCATTTGTTGCAATATAAACAAAATAATAATTATAATAATAATAACTAATGATTACGCGTTAGTATATTTTGTCTTTTACTACTTCATTCTTATTGCTTCAAGTTTGTATTTTTATCAATTTGACTCTTAATATCATAATATAATGAATGTTGCTCTATTTTCTGGTGTCTTTCACCGCTAATGCTTTTTTTTATCAAACAAATTCATATATCCTAAGATATTTTTCAGCATAAAATAATTTACCCGTAAGGTAAATTAAAAAATAATCAAATTAGATTCTTATTTTTTGTTGATTAAATTCTTTATATTAGGTCATTGGTTATTTTAAATATTAAAATATAATTACTATTTATTCACTAAGAATTATATTTTTAAAACATAAAAAAATTAATATGATATTTCACTGTCCAGAACACTCTCTCTCTCCTCTCCAACGTTTAACATTTCACCAAGCCCCCCAGCCCCCTCTCCCCCCTCCCCTCCCCCTCCCCCTCCCCCTCCCCCTCCCCCTCCCCCTCTGGCAACCCCTCCCTCAGGCGACCCCCTCCCTCCTGCGACCCCCTAAGTAAGCTCTCTCTCTCTTCTCCCTCCCTTTTCACTCACTTCTCTCTGTGAATAGTATTTTCGTCACCATTTTCCGGCCATAACTCCGGCGTCTGCTGGTGGATTTTTGAAAACTTGGTGTCAAAGGAAGCATCTTCTCATTGCGCACAAACCCCAATTGATTTTATCCTCAAATTCTATAACCAATTGATTTCGCGAAATTACTGTAGCAAGCAGAATTTTTGTCGCTTTTTATGCTACTGCTTCCACATTTGGCAATTTACTTTAAAATTTTTAACATTTATAAGCTTGTTATAAAGGTTTCAGCATATTCAATTTAAAAGGAATCTTTGAATACATAAGGAACTCTAGAAAAAGATTTCTTTATTTCACATTGATTTCTTTCCTTCTCTTGCGTGTCAAAGTAGATTTTGAAACAGAAAATAGTTTTATTTTATTTTTGGCTCACTGTTTCTGATATTAAGAGGTTGATTCAGCTCAATATCCTCCTATTTTCTTATTTTGTTGTTGCTCTGTTGCTACTGTTGTTCTTCTTGCTACTGCCTACGCTGCTTTATTAAACTTGGATTCATCTGCTACTGCTTTCAATATTCAATTTTCCGCTCTTTATTCTCATCCCACAAGTCTGTCCGATTTAGCTTTTATTTGGCTATCTGAAACTTGTTTCGTTTCGAGTTTTCTAGGTTTTTTGAATTCTTGCTTTTCGCCGGCAATTTTTCCGGCGACCCCTGCTATTTTCTTCCTATTCTCTCTTCTGCTTTTTGTGGGTGTGTGTGGGTGTGTTCTGTTTTCTTGGACAGGTGCCTTATTTTTCCGGCGAGGATTTCCAGCAAGCTACAGTACTGCCGGCGACTACACGTTCAGACTTTCGGCAGGACGAAACAGAACTACACGTTCCGATAAGCTTCAGGAAAACTTGCACTAGGTACTAGTCGCGGCGGCGAGGCCAGTTCGCGGCGTTTGGGAGTGAAGAGCTAAACAACACCGGCCTGGACGTGCAAGAGTCGGTAGCAGTTGACCTTGGGCACATCAAAGCCTGCTTTCAGGTTTTTCCACCAGGAGTTGGTATCTCCCGCTCTCTTATTTACTTTATACACCCTTTTACGTATTTTAGCTAGCATTCCATGTGAGGTTTACTCTGTTGCTATCTAGTTTGCAGCTTTTTGCGTATTCTGCTATAATGCGTATGTGCGTCACTAGTCTCCATAGTCGGTTGGAGGGATAGTGGTCGCGGCGGGGGAAGATAGTGTAAGGTCATGTCCTCAGGGGGTGGGGGCGGTGGCGGGGGTGAGTGGGGGGCAGGGAGTGGTCCTGCGGGTAGGGCAGGAGGCAAGAGTTGTAAGAGGGTAGCGGACGCTCATAGATTAAGGATTGGATCGTGGAACATAGGCACTTTGACGGGTAAGTCCATTGAGTTGGCGAAGGTTCTTCAGAAGAGGAGGGTTAACATAGCATGTGTCCAGGAGACTACGTGGAAAGGGTCGAAGGCGAGGAATGTAGACGGGTTTAAGCTGTGGTATTCTGGCGTCGTGAGAGGTAAGAATGGAGTGGGCATCTTGGTAGATAGGGATCTTAGGGAGTCCGTGGTCGAGGTTAGGCGAGTGAATGATAGGTTAATGTCTATTAAGTTGGTCATTGGGGGTTGCGTCCTCAACGTCATCAGCGCTTACGCGCCGCAAGCGGGCTTAGACGAGGAGGCTAAGAGGCGCTTTTGGGAGGGCTTGAATGATCTGGTAAGTAGTATTACCCAATCTGAGAAGCTAGTTATTGGAGGAGACTTTAATGGTCATATTGGGGCTGATGGTTGTGGTTATGGTGAGGTGCACGGTGGCTTCGACTTTGGGTTAGGAACTGAGGAGGAACGTCACTGCTTGATTTCGCCAGGGCTTCCGAGCTTCTGATTGCGAACTCGACATTACAGAAGAGGGAGGAGCATTTGGTCACCTTCAAGAGTTCGGCGGCGAGGACTCAGATTGATACCTCCTCTTCAGAAGGAGCGATAGGGGTATGTGCAAGGACTGCAAGGTTATTCCGGGAGAGTCCCTTTCGGCTCTTCATAAACTCCTAGTGATGGATGTCGGTCTCTGGGTGAAGAGGAAGATGATGGGAGCTCGGGGACAACCGCGGATTAGATGGGGTGTTTTGACTAAGGAGAAAGCACAGGAGTTGGAGAGGAGGTTAGCTGAGGGCGGAGCTTGGAGAAATTCTGGGGCAGCGGACGCTATGTGGTCAGAGACGGCGAACTTGGTTAGGGAGGTAGCACGGGATGTGGTCGGGGTAGCCAAGGGCTATTCAGGCAGACATCAGGGTGATTGGTGGTGGAACAATGTAGTCGAAGGAAAGGTGGAGGTGAAGAAGGCGGCGTTTGCTAAGTTGGCAAGGAGCACAAGCGAGGAAGAACGGAGAGCGAACAGGGAGATCTACAAGGTGGTGAGGAAAGAAGCAAAGCTGGCGGTTACGAAAGCTAAAACGCGGCGTTTGGTCGCATGTACGAGGAACTAGGGGAGAGAGGCGGGGACAGGAAGTTATTCCGGTTAGCTAAAGCAAGGGAAAGGAAGGCACGTGATCTTGACCAAGTTAGGTGCATCAAGGGCGAGGATGGTAGAGTTCTAATGGGGGAATCTCAAGTCAAGCAGAGGTGGCAGGCGTACTTTCGAGACTTACTTAACGAGGAGGGGGATCGTAACATAGAGATAGGGGAGTTGGGGCATTCAGAGCAACATAGAGACCTTGGGTACTGCAGGCGCATTAGGGCGGAGGAGGTCATGGGGGCTTTGCGTAGGATGCGTAGGGGTTGAGCGACCGGGCCTGACGAGATCCTGATGGAGTTCTGGAAGTGCATGGGTAGGCCAGGAGTGGAGTGGCTCTCCAGGTTGTTCAATGCGATCTTCAGGACCAAAAGGATGCCGGATGAGTGGAGGTGGAGTACAGTGGTGCCCTTGTACAAAAACAAAGGGGGACATCCAGTGCTGCAACAACTATAGGGGTATCAAATTAATAAGTCACACCATGAAGGTCTGGGAGCGGGTAATCGAGGCGAGGGTGAGGGATATGACATCTATATCTGTGAACCAGTTCGGTTTCATGCCGGGTCGCTCCACTACAGAAGCTATCCACCTTGTCAGGCGGCTGGTGGAGCAGTTCAGGGAAAAGAAGAAGGACCTGCACATGGTGCTTATCGACTTGGAGAAGGCGTATGACAAGGTCCCAAGGGAGGTGCTATGGAGGTGCTTGGAGGTGAAGAGCGTGCCGGAAGCCTACATCAGAGTAATCAAGGACATCTATGATGGAGCTAAGACGAGGGTTAGGACGGTGGGTGGCGACTCAGACCATTTTCCAGTGGTTATGGGGCTCCATCAAGGATCGGCGCTTAGCCCGCTCTTGTTTGCCTTGGTGATGGATGCTCTAACCCGACATATTCAAGGGGATGTGCCTTGGTGTATGCTATTTGCTGATGACATAGTCTTGATAGACGAGACGAAGGTCGGTGTTATTTAGAGGCTAGAGGTATGGAGACAGACTCTCGAGTCTAAGGGTTTCAAAATAAGCATATCTAAGACTGAATACCTGGAGTGCAAGTTTAGCGCCGAGCCGAGCGAAGTAGGCAGGGACGTGATGATTGGATCTCAGGTCATCGCCAAGAGGGATAGTGTCAGATATCTTGGGTCGGTAATTCAGGGTGACGGAGAGATTGACGGGGACGTCACTCATCGTATAGGAGCGGGGTGGTCAAAGTGGAGGCTTGCATCAGGAGTCATGTGTGACAAGAAAGTTTCACAGAAACTCAAGGGGAAATCTTATAGAGCTGTGGTTAGACCTGCAATGTTGTATGGGGCGGAGTGCTGGCCAGTGAAGAACTCTCATGTTCAGAGAATGCAGGTAGCGGAGATAAGGATGCTCAGGTGGATGTGCGGGCTCACCAGGTTAGATAATATTAAGAATGAAGTTATTCGAGAGAAGGTGGGGGTGGCCCCGGTGGATGAGAAGATGCGAGAGGCGAGGCTGAGGTGGTTCGGACATGTGCGGACGAGAAGTCCTGATGCCCCGGTGAGGAGTTGTGAGCGGATGGCGATTGTTGCCGTTCGGCGAGGCAGAGGGAGGCCTAAGAGGTATTGGGAAGAGGTGATTAGGCATGACATGGCTAGAATGCGGATTTCCGAGGACATGACTCTTGACAAGAAAGTCTGGACTAGTACCAGGGTTGTAAGATAGGGGCTCCTAGAGTTTTTTGTACTCCTCACCCGGGGTTGGGCGAGGCTTGGCAGGGCTATCCATAGATGATTTGTGTTTTGGAGTGTGTCTCCCATATGGTAGTTATTTATGGCAGTTACTGTATGATACTATTGCATGCTATTTTATTTATGGCTCTTATATTTAGATAATTATTTACGCTATTTCTACTGGAGTTTATAATGCTCTTTTGTTTTTGTTTTTGTTTTTCCTTTTCTTCACTGAGCCGAAGGTCAATTGGAAACAGCCTCTCTGCCCTTTCGGGTAGGGGTAAGGCTCCTCTACATATTACTCTCCCCAGACCTCACTTTGTGGGACTATACTGGGTAGTAGTTGTTGTTGTTGTTATTGTAGAATCATTAGTGACATTTACTTTTGTCGGCCATTTTCTACTTTTCTTCATATCTCAATTCTCTCTCTTTTTTCTTTGTATTCTAAACTTTTGTTAGTATTTGATTTGATTATTAATCATTGTGCTTTCTAAATATTATTATTATTATTAAAAGAAATTAGGAAGAAAGAATAAAATAACATGCACAAACCTAACGTCTACACGCTCAAGTTATTTCATGGCTACAACTTGTCTGGTTTCCTTGTTTGTCTTATTATAATTGGCATACCAAATTCCTAGCGAATAATAAGTTTCACCTATTATGTACTCCATAATACATATCATATATTTTACGTATTGATAAAACTGTACTCTATTAATTTAGGACCAGAAATTGTAGCTATATAAAGTCTAGGGTAAAAGGGCTTTCGTGCTTTTAATATAGTATAGATGTAACGCAGAAAGGTCAAAAATACTACTATTTATTTCATCGTACCTTAAAGCGGGGAGGACATCTTACAATTGATTTGCAAGATAACTGGCATGGTTGAATACAACTTAGACGAAAATGTATATCACAAAAGAAAACCCTTATAAACCTTTGCAATGGACAGATCATGAATAGCAGTCATATGTCTTATTAAACACACCATGCCATATGTTCCTTTACCTTTAGTTCATAAAGCTCCAGCAGGCACTTTGATTGCAAGTCCTCGCCTCTGCTGGTTGGCAAGTCTGGCAATAGATGAAAGTATAAGCTATTTGCCACATGTATAAGAAGGGCTGGCACAAAGGGCATACAGCATTACTGAATATAAATATATCAAAACATGTTGAGTGATTACCCTCTTTAGTGAGCAAGTTAATCTTATTATTCAAGTTCTGTGCTAACAGAACACTTTGGGTTGGGCTGGGGAGGGGGTTACTTATAACTTGACAAAACCAATGATATAGTAAAAACAAAGAGAGATGATAGTAACATTGAAAGCAAAAATTCAGCAAACAGTTAGACTTGCAAAAACCAAAACCTACATTAAGCCCCAGCACACGCATAACATGCGTCAACAGATTATGCTCAAACTTGATTCTCCATTGTCAAACAGAAAAGCTAATGATTCATGCTGTTTTCTCCCAAAAAGAGAAAGGCAAAAGATAATGATGAAGATAATGAGGCTTTGTATCAAGAGCTGCATGGTTGGGCATGTTCAAAGAGAGCATATTTCTAAGAACTAATGAATTGTCCAATATATATAGGCATTCTTCTCATTCTCTAAATGATGAATACTATGACAAAATCAAATTCGTTAAACCACATATCTACTAAGGATGATACCTACTAGGCATTTCAATAAACCTAATTATGTCATTAGCAAGAGGATTTAGCACCTCAAATTCTATAACCTCAAGAGTGAAAGGCAAAAACCATTCTAAAAACATATCAACACAACACAAAAAGACTAATGACGCTATGTAAAAATCTCCACATCATGTTCATAACAGCCCTAAGTATATGCAGAACCATGTCAAACGATTCCATGGTCCATTATTTCTGAGCTACACTTACCTTCAAGTTCAGTTAGGCGATGCTGGATATGGCTTTGAAAACGATCTTCCTTTAACTTTGTCAAACCAGAACCTGATGTACAACTTGACCATTGCCTCAACAATGAATCCTCAAAATCAGCCATCAGGTCTCCATAACTTCCCATACCTGGACCGTTCTGCATATAATGAAAAACATATTGGTAGCATTAAAGACTAAACTAACAACAACAACTACTACTACTCAGTATAGTCCCACAAAGTGGGGTCTGCGGAGGGTAATATGTAGACGAGCCTTACCCCTACCAGAAAGGGCAGAGAGGCTGTTCCAGTCGACCCCCGGCTCAGTGAAGGAAAGGAAGGACAAAAACAAGAGAGCATTAGTAATTCCAACAGAAATAACGTAAATAATTATCTAAACATAAGAAACATAAATAAAATAACATGCAATAATATAATACAGTAACTACCATAAGGGAGACACAAGCCAAAACACAAATCATCTATGTATAACCCTGCCAAGCCTCACCCAACCCCGGGTGAGGAGTACGCAAAACTCTAGGAGCCCCTATCCTGCAACCCTGATACTAGACCTCCAGACTTTCCTATCAAGGGTCATGTCCTCAGAAACCCGCATTCTAGCCATGTCATGCCTAATCACCTCTCCCCAATACTTCTTAAGCCTCCCTCTACCTCGCCGAACGCCGACAATCGCCAGCCGCTCACAACTCCTCACCGAGGCATCAGGACTTCTCCTCTGCACATGCCCGAACCACCTCAGCCTCGCTTCTCGCATCTTCTCATCCACCGGGGCCACCCCCATTTTCTCTCGAATAACTTCATTCTTAATCTTATCTAACCTGGTGAGCCCGCACATCCACCTGAGCATCCTCATCTCCGCGACCTTCATTCTCTGAACACGAGAGTTCTTCACGGGCCAGCACTCCGCCCCATACAACATTGCAGGTCTAACCATAGCTCTATAAAATTTCCCCTTGAGTTTATGTGGAACTTTCTTATCACACAGGACTCCTGATGCAAGCCTCCACTTTGACCACCCCGCTCCTATACGATGAGTGACGTCCCCGTCAATCTCTCCGTCCTCCTGAATCACCAACCCAAGATATCTGACACTGTCCCTCTTGACAATGACCTGAGATCCAATCATCACGTCCCTGCCTACTTCGCTCGGCTCGGCGCTAAACTTGCACTCCATGTATTCTGTCTTAAATCTGCTTATTTTGAAGCCTTTAGACTCGAGAGTCTGTCTCCACACCTCTAACCTCTCAATAACACCGACCCTCGTCTCATCTATCAGACTATGTCATCAGCAAATAGCATGCACCATGGCACATCCCCTTGAATATGACGGGTTAGAGCATCCATCACCAAGGCAAACAAGAGAGGGCTAAGCGCCGATCCTTGATGGAGCCCCATAACCACTGGAAAATGGTCTGAGTCGCCACCCACCGTCCTAACCCTAGTCTTAGCTCCATCGTACATGTCCTTGATTACTCTGATGTAGGCTTCCAGCACGCTCTTCGCCTCCAAGCACCTCCATAGCACCTCCCTTGGGACCTTGTCATAAGCCTTCTTTCTTGAAAAGGCATAATATTTGAAAAGGATTTCTTTCTTGATCCAACTCAATCATGGTTAAAAAGGACGGCCCGGTGCACTAAGCTCGCGCTATGCACGGGTTCCGGGGAAGGGCTGGACCACAAGAACTCATCCTCTAGGAAAAATAAAGATAGCTATCATGGTTCAAATCCAAATAAACAAAAGATAGCTTGACTACTCAAATATGCTTCATCAACTTCAAATTACACAAAATTTAAGAACTCATCCTCTAGGAAAAAAGTTTCTCTTAAAAAAAGATACCTATTTCTTCATGCTTAAATATACAAAAACCACATACCAATCATAAATTGCATACCGCTATACTTCACAACTAACTTTTACCCAAATGACCTTTGCTGAAACCTCTACTAAAACAACAACAGCAACATAGAGGATTTACAAAAACGAAAAATCTTCGGGAAAAGGATTAACTTTACTAGAAAAAAAAAGGGTAAATTGAATAGCAAATAATGTATTAAGCCAGTCTGGTTTTAACTTCTCTATAACCTAAAGAAAAGTATACTACGTAGGCAGTGGAGGAGCCACAGCCAATGAACAATGAAGAGAAATTCAATTTAATCCCCTTTGTTGGAAAAGTATACGGTGTAAAAACGGCAAAAACAAACTTTTTCGTATAAATAAGAACTTTTGAATCCCCTTGACATAAAGGAAGTTATCATGCAATGGCAAAGGGAGTTCAAAAATTGTCTTAGATTGCAAGTTCGCATTTTTGGAATCCCCTTGCTAAAATTCCTAGCTCCATCACTGACTCTACGTATTTGCATCTAAACATATAGTTCATTGTTCCTATATGCAGTACATCTAAAAGTATAGAATACAAATACATTATATGTATATATATGTGTGTATAACACAAGTATGTGCGGTTCTAATGCACATATGAATGTATATGAAAAGCAAATAATGTATCAAGCCCTAGTATTGCTTTTTTTTCCTCTAAACTTAGGAGATCATATACTCAGTGCCTATATGCATCAACATCTATCACATAAAAGTACAGCGAAATGCAACTGTATTCTAGCACAATTACTATAATGCGAAATATTCAAAAAAAAGACAGATTAATCTCCATAAGAATTTCTAACTACTCACTCGCATAGACACACTGTCGCGGCTGTCCACGTCAGCAGCGGCGGAGGCCAAATTATCACCGACATCTATATCATCAGCTCCGCCATGGTAAATTGAAGAGACGGCATCGTAGACGTCAGGAGATATCGGGAGATTGCGTGAGAGGAAATTGAGAGCGCAAATCAACGTCTTCGTTTTCTCTAACTGCTCCACCTGAGATTCATCAACGGCGATTGGAGAACCTCTAATTCCTTCAATTCCTCCGCCATCGTCGGCGGCAGCGACGGCGGTCTCTACTACCTGAGCCACCATGGCTGGCTCCAGTGAGGCTTAACAACTGCGCGCGAAGAGGACTGTTTTTGTATTTAATTTTTGTGATTTTGAATTTTTGTTAAAAGTTCTTAAAACTATAAAACGAAAAACTTAAAACGAGCCTTTTCTCTCCTCCTTATCTCTCTTTCTCCCAAACCCTTTCTATTCGACTCGGTTTGGGCTTCTCGTTTTGTAAATCGATCAGGTATTAAATTTACTGAAAAACCCCTGTCCAATTTTTAATGACGGTGAGCTCCTTTTATTACTTAATGACTATATTACCCCCTTCTTAATTTTGGTTTGTATTATTATTATTTCCTTTTTGTTAAGAATAGAACTCTAATTAGGGTGAATGTCTATCTTATAGAAGAGTTTTACTTTGAGGCTAAGTCTTTCTCTTCCTATAAATAGAGGGGTCTTACCCCATTGTAAATCATCCCAAAAGTATCAATGAGAATACTCCCCTCCCTACTCTCTCTCTCTGCAATATTGTTCTTGTTCTTTTATTATTTTATAACACGTTATCAGCACGAGTCTCTACACAATTAAGATAAGTTTTTTTTATCCTTATATACTCATTCACCCTTTCATATATTCGATTAATTTTACGTGCAATATTTAGTTGAATTATTTTGAATTGCATCCAACAGTGAAATCAAGGAACCAGGAAGGCGATTCTCTACAATACTTGAACAACAATAGCTGAAGGTACGTCTGTTGTTTAATTTCCGTTGTGCTAGCTCTAAATATGTTTCAAATTTTAACATATAGTATCAAAGCTTGCCTTTAGCTGTCTTGTTCGGTATCTGGTCTCGCGAATATAGTCGCAATAGATCTGTATTATTGTATGATTACAGATTCTCTTGATTTCATTTATGTTTTATAGCCAGACCATAAATTGGATAATTGGTAAGATGGGTTCTCTTCCGTAAGCTTGACGGAAGTAATTTAATAGTCCAATATTTAATTCATGGATTTGATAATTAACTCAAGGTCGAACCATAGTATTGTTTTGGACCTCTGTCTCATGAGTACTGCATTAGAGATATGCCTTGGGCCCATATACTAATTTGTCCATATTTTGGATTTATAGAATTGGAATATTTTATAAATTTTGAATTCTTGAAGAAGTGGTCTGTAATTGTCTGTAATTTCTAATGACAATACTAATATCCCTTTAAGTTATGAAACAAATACGGTCTGCCGTGTATTTTTCATTATGTGTATCGGTGTCTTGTTTTCTAGAATTAGTATTTAATTGTTGCCTTTTAAAATAAAGAGTTTTGAAGTGTTTTTGAAGCACTACTCAATTTAAAGTATTAGATTGTTAATTTGGAAGAATTGCCTAGTGAGATTTTGACACGAAAAGAAATAAATACTTTCGTCTTCAGTTCTGTAATATAACATATGTGTTCGTTGAAATCTTTAAAAGTTCTTATAATATTTAGTTTAATTATAAGAATTATTTGAGGATATATATATAGGCATACTGTCTATACTTTGTATCTCCACTTTGAAACAAATCAATATTCTAGTGAAAGTTAATTATAAAGGTTTTGTTATGAAATATTATACCTTGTAGTGGATGTCTATAACTCTTAAAGAAGTTACTCCCACTACTCTTCTCCATTATATAGATAATCCCCACTACTTCTCACCATTATTGTTGTAACTCCCATACCTTCATAATTTACCCATGATCTTCCTCCATGATCTCAAATACTTAATGACATACTTATGAAATTCTTTTGGTATACCTCTATGTTGTA
The DNA here is from genome assembly GCA_034376525.1 of Nicotiana benthamiana. Lineage (NCBI taxonomy): Eukaryota > Viridiplantae > Streptophyta > Magnoliopsida > Solanales > Solanaceae > Nicotiana > Nicotiana benthamiana. Next base: position 29,576,805 of record CM067331.1, on the reverse strand, counting down.
CTATAATTAGAGGATGAAAACTCATTTTGTAATACACTTGGATACATGGAAGAAATACACTCACACTGTTCTATCAGTGTCACTATGTAAACAATATAGTAAAATTCAATTCTTCATTAAATACAAAATCTGTAATTTGTGCATTAGTATTGTGTTCGGTTGCATGTTCATAAATATATAAAAAATAATACATATACTCATATATTCTATAATGTTGTCTCTCATTTAAGTATGCGTAAGGCATATGTTACTACAATTTCTTGTAGTAGTAAATTGATTGAAGGCTCCGGAAGAGCAACTATAACTCTGCCTAAAGGAACAATATTTATCATAGAGAATGCAATGTTCTCCTCCAAGTCTAAGAGGAACTTGTTGAGTTTTTAAGATATCATTCAAAATGGGTATCATATTGAGACAATAGATGAGAATAATTTTGAATACCTCATTTACTCATGAAAACGAGGCTACCCACTTCGGTTTGGGGTCACGCCATTTTGCATGCAGCAATGCTAGTTCATCTCAGACCGACGAATTATCACAAATATTACCCAATGCAATTAGTTTTGGGTCATGAACCTAATATATCCCATTTAATAGTTTTTGGATGTACAATTTATATGTGCCTGTAGCACCGCCATATCGCACCAAAATGGGTCTGCAAAGAAGGTTAGGAATATATGTTGGGTTTTGAATCGCCCTTCATTATTTGCTACCTCGAAACATTGACAGGGGATTTGTTCACTGCACGATTTGCAGACTGTCAATTCGATGAGACACTTTTCCCAAAATTAGGGGGAGAAGTTGGTGTGAAACCAAACGGAAAATTTTGCGGAAAAATTCATCATTATCCCATCTTGATCCACGTGCCTCCATTTGTGAAAAAGAGGTGTAAAAGATTATTCATTTGCAAAGAATAGCAAATCAAATGCCAGACGCATTTACAGATTTGAAAAGGATAACAAAATTACATATCCCCGCAGAGAATGTGATAGCAGTATGTGATAAGTCTGAAAGAAGACAAAATTATTACCGTGAAGGTATCAATAGATGTGGACGTGGCAATAGACGGAATTATAATCGTCATCATTGTGATAATGAGAATAATAAAGATTCTCAAAATAATCTTTCACTTTATGAAAGTAATATTTGACATGAGATTTTATATAGCACTACAGATGATTATGATCCATTCATGGTGTGAATGTGACAACATATGATTTATGAATACATATTCATTCTTGGAAGAATATGAACGTGCTAGTGGTAGTGAATATACCACATCACCTCTAGAAGGAGGTTTGAGATGATATATGAAAATAATGTCATTATTATGGCATGAATGATCATTGGGTCACGTACCTATTGTACGCCAAAATATTTTGGAAATATGATTATTAAAGGATAACGATAATACAAGAAACATATCTTGCATATAATTTTGACCATGACCTAATGGTATAACTTTCTCTTTAAAAGAGATATTCACCACATGGATGTTGATGAATTTGTGGTAGTACGAAATTAATTGAGAGCTCTAGAAGAGCCAATTATTACTATGTTGGAGAAACACAATTGATTAACAATAAGGTATTGTGTTGTAGTAAGTCTCAAAGAAACTTATTCAGTTTCCAAAGCATATGTGAAAGCGGTTGATTATATTGAGATAATAAATAAAGGAAAGATTTAATATCTTCTATTACTACAACTTGTAGCGGGATAATATGTATATGAAAAGCTACCCGCTTTATTCTCCAGTTTGTACTACACAAACAAAAGAATGCCACAATAAAGTGGATGTTAATTGATATAAAAATCCATATCATAATAAACTTGGAGTTTATTGAGAATTGCACATGTCATGGTATAAACATGAACTTATCAATATTGATAATTTATTCAATTGGCATTCAGGTTAGCCATATCAATTTAAGTATGATGTGCAACAATAATAGAGAATTCACATGGGTAAATATTAAAGAACTAGAACGTTCTTTACGAATTCTCTTGTATTACTAGTTCTCATTAAATTAATTGACCAACTAAAGTTGGGGTTGAATCCCATAAATTCTGGAAATATCAAAGGTGAATATGGGCCCATTCGCCTGCCATGTATACCACATATGATGCATCTATGATATGGTTACATGTGCGATTATTAACCTGCAGCGTGGCCGGTGCTTGCGAGGTAAATTGCTCAGTAATCTAATTTCGAGCATAATTTCCAGATTTTTTATTCAAGATAGTTCATCTTGATAAGTTGGTTTACATCATAGTTGGTTTAGCAAAGTAATTTATTGAGTGCCTTCATTTAATAGCTAAATTATTGCTTATGAGAACAAAGTTATCTATATCAATTTGATATACGCTATACACGAGAGTATATTATATTCTCCCCTCACAAGTGGTTCAGGGCCAGGAACCAAATAATTTCATCTTATTATTATTAATGTGATGTGTATATTAACATGATAATGCACAAAGATGATTTCCCGGAGTTGAGGAAACAAGTTAGTTTTTCTTACATGAGGGGGAGAAATGATAAACACTTGAGAAAAAGTTACATGGAACAAATTATCATTTGTATATATAGATCCTCGAATATCATAATATGAACCTGAAGTTCATAAAAAGATAATTCAATTGCAATATATTGCAAAGTATGACATACGCATTTGCTGACCCAAAGAAAGTAACTATATTCTCATTGCAAATGCTCATATTAAGTCCTAGAAGGACAAAGTCTTTGATACACTTAAAGTGTATAGACAAATCGGTTTCAAAATAACTTCTTAATAAAGAAGATGAGCAAATGATCAAAGTGATCATAATAAGGAGGCAAGTGATCTAGAAGATCACATGACATAACACTTCATAAAATCTCATGAGAGATTCAGGTACCTGAATATATGAATGAAGAGATCTCCATGTTATGTCTTTATGAAAATTTACTGGAACCGATATAAAATGTTCGTCGACGACATCTATGATAGCGCTAAATATCTATGAGGATCTTAAGTTTGTCGAATACAAACAAAAATATTGGCCAAATGGAAGAGATACAATTCAAGTAGAATTGATTCCATATTAAAGACATATAGTTTTGGACATGTAGTTCAAATACTTGAAAGTATAAAGTCAGTGGTATGTATAATCAGTTTTCGATATCTTATTTGTTTAGCATGACATGAAAACTTGATATTCATCTCTCTCTATTATATGGCTTATATGACTTAACTTATATGTCAATTTATGAAGGATTTAAGTTTCTTGAAACATATACAATTCTTGATCTTGAAGTACCACTTTCTTAGTGCAATTTGTGCACATATGTATCTTGCTATAACTTTAAGCAGATAATGTGATGGAGAGAATATCTCTATGGAAATATTGAAGAGCCATTCCACGATATTTGTGAAGACATTATATATCTATCACGAGTTATGATTTCAAGGTGCAAATATTCATTATAGTTAATATGGATGATTTATTTATCAAATCTCTACTAACGATCTCTTGAAGCTAGTGCACAAGATTGAGATGCGAAGACTCAAGGATGTGAATTGATGCTTTCTTCAGGGGAAGTTAATGCGCGTTGCACTCTTTTTCCCTTACAAGGTTTTGTCCCACTGGGTTTTTCTTGCAAGGTTTTTAACGAGGCAACCAATAGGCGCATTTCTAAACATGTGTACTCTTTTTCCTTTTCTACAATTTACCCATTGAGTTTTATTTTAGTTAAGGTTTTAACGAGGCACATTATTTATTGAGTAGACATTCAAGGGGGAGTGGTAAGAATAGAACTCTAATTAGGGTGAATGTCTATCTTATAGAAGAGTTTTACTTTGAGGCTAAGTCTTTCTCTTCCTATAAATAGAGGGGTCTTACCCCATTGTAAATCATCCCAAAAGTATCAATAAAATACTCCCCTCCCTACTCTCTCTCTGCAATATTGTTCTTGTTCTTTTATTATTTTATAACACTTTTCATTTTTCTTGAAAAGAAAATCAAATAATCAGCGGTGATATTATTTATTGATTTATGTAAATAGTTCGTAATCATCAATTACCTATATCTGACTATTTATTTAGGTGAAAATAATATGCCCCCACAGGAATATTCCATAAAGTTGAAATGGTGCGGAGAATCTACGTGAAATAAAGATAACTTTTTTTACTAATTTGATTTAATTGTACTCCATAAATAATGAGTAACTTTTTACGGACTTGATTTAACTGCACTTCATTAAATAGCAGATATATGATTTGCCTGTTTTCATAACCTTATTATTTTTAAAACTGTTAATCTACTCCGTTTTTTTCCTTTCTACACTTCAGAATGCAATTATGCAAATACTGTATCATAAAACACTAAACAATTGCAGCTGCTCAAAATATAATGTACTGAAGAAGCTCTTTCATAATATGACTTCATCAAGTAACTTTTAAAAAGAAAATCAACTTTTTACTTAGAATCAATTCTTATTAGAAAGAATTACAAGAAAATAAATTTGATTTCACACCATAATAGAAAATAGCTCATATTTTTAAGTATATATTGTACATGTTTTAAAATTATTAGCAAATTCAAAATCTTATTTTCTTCCGATCAATGCTTCTAAAAGCTATGGAATTAAATCTATGTTCTCATAACCATTGCTTTCACTCTCTTTTCTTATCACATCTTTTACATATGCTTCAAGGAGCCGTCCGACGTTACTGCTTCTTCCATGTGCCAGCTGGTTGCAATGTAAGAAAATTGAAGATTCAACATTCCACCATTGAAGGCCATTCAAGGTTTTGCTTTCAAAAATAAGATTTTTTGCATTTGTTAGTTGTTTTGATTGGGTGTTGTTTCAATTGATTGAAAATATCAAAAGGAGTTCAAAATTTAAATTTGAAGTGACTTGCAGTAGATTTGAGTTAAATTTCAGGAAAAAAACCAAGGAAGAAGACGAAGTCAGTTTTTTGTATAATTATGTATAATCTTGTATAATAGTGTATATGAGTGTATAAACACATCTTATACACCATTATACATTTTTATACACATTTATACAAGTGTCTGTAGTCGAACTTCTTTCACGATTTTCAGCTGTAATTCTTGTTCAAAATCAATCCAAATCTCCATTAAATAACTTCAAATTTTATATACAATCTCCTTATACTTATTTCAACAATACTCATTCTAAATTTCTCACAAAATCAAATTCGGAATCTAAACCCACATCTTTAAGCTTGTTAAAAATCTAATTTACACCATCCAAATAGATTTGGTCGTTAAACTAATATTTGAGTTACAGTTACTGATTCAAAAATTAACTTAAAAGCTTGAGCAATCTTTTTTAAAAATTAAACAGTAATTTTGAGAACATGTTCGAGTTGAATGTTGAATCTTAGCCTATTATGGCACCACCCGGGAAAAGAAACCGAAAAATTAATTATATATTATCGAAGAGGAAGCTGATTAAAACTTAAAAATTGATACAGACGATAAGCCTCGATTTTAATCAATTTTGGAATGAGAATGACGATGTCGTTTCCGTCCTCGCTTCCCGCTCTCGGGTCGCCTTTTTATTTTGATAAAATACCTTAAAATCTTCTTAAATTTGACACGGTTTACTGGTTATATTTTTCAATTATTTGTGGTTTTAGTTACCCCTAAACTTGATTATTTGGTTACCTCGTCAGAGAATCTCATCTCAAGAAAGTGGTATACACACACCAGCGAGGTAAATTTTTCATCCACGTGATATGTTCTAAGAATAAAATACATATTTTACCTTTTCAAATGTCTAGTTATTTAGATCATTTTTTCGGATAAAATTTTTAATACAACTTGGGTAGAACTCCATAATTTTAGGCTAATTTTTTCATTTGAGTAAACATGATAAAGTATCGATTAAATTTTTAAAAATTTTAGCTTAAAAAAGAAAAATATACACCGTTAAAATATATGTTTATAGCATCTGAAAAAAGCTATAAAACATAGTTTCAACTTCATTATTTAGACTACGAGTTTTTTATTGGAATTTTTATCTTTTATAATAAAGGTTAACACCTTATTTATTTTAAATAAATACTATTTAAAAAAATTATATTATATAAATACATTTTACTGTTTATAGTAAAATATATAATTTTGGTACCTCCTCCCTAAGCCACTAAATACGTTATTCAGTTACAATATTTTCTTTCGCTCTCTAATTTGATACATGTCATTCTCTCTTCATTGACCGACCACCATTTCTCTTGGTTGGGATTTGGGAACCTACTCCTCTCCGACGAAATCCAGTTGTACGGATCTCTCTCTCTCCTTGCATCTCCTGGACTTTTCGTTAGATTCAAACTTGCTTATCTCAATTCTCAAATTCAAAAATGGGGAAAATGATTTCTTAACCCAAGAGACCCAATTGTAAGTACTAAACAGAGAATGTGACCCCGGACGGTGAAGGAGCTGATGAGGACGGAGATGGACGTCGATGTTGGAAGGGAAACGAGCCATGGCTTCCTATTATTATTGCTGCTTCTAACGTTATTGTTGCATCTGTTGCAATAGGAGTAGCTTGAAATTAGGGTTTGTTCTTGAATAAAGACGACGGATTTTGGGGCTAAGCAACTTGATTTTCTGTTAATATATTTCAATCTATTTTTAATGTATCACGCTGCATTTTCATGTATTTCATTGTACTCATTATATTTTGTTTCATTGTAATTTAATGTATCTCGTTGTATTTCATGTATTTCATTGTACTTACTATTTTTTTCTTGTTGTATTTCAACGTATCCCGTTGTATTCTATGTATTTCATTGTATACTGTCTCGCTATATGCCATGAATGTATTCGTATGTGTTTTTTTATTATATAATTTATGTGTTCAGATGTATTACATAATTTCTCTGAAGATTGTTATGTTTTTGGGGTATTTTTCGGTTGATAATCTTTTTTACAACTAAAAATACAAAATCTGTGTGTTATAATTGAGTTTGTTGAATTATATTAGGAGTCTATTATGTTAATTGATTCACTTTCCGTTTTAAAAACAATGTAATTCCCTATTTCACGCCATAAATACAGTCGAATACAATAATTTGTCCAGCTGTAATCCCATGTTTCACTCCATGAATACAGTCGAATACAAAAGCCGATTAGCTGGACTTCCTTGATTCACGCCTATTTATAGTTTAGATACATCAAATACATCTTATAACCACAGAATATGTATTTATAATCCGTAATGTAGCAAATGGTATCTATAGATGACTAGTTACTACTAAAAGATAGTGCTTTATGAAAATATCTCTTTTTTATTTAGCTAAAAAGTATGGATCACTAAGCCAGTACTTTCATGTACAGATTTTGCCTAATAGTTAATATAAATAGTCATTGCACCTAAAGAAAAAATAATAAAGAACTACACAATTACAAGTTTATTATTTTGGTTATGCTTTTTTGTTTGGTGAGAAGTAATGCAGTTTAGCCAAGTTTTTTTACTGATCTGATTCAAAAATAAAAATGCACAATTAAAATAAATAGACATTATATTTAAAGTAAAAATAACGAAAATTGCACGATTGATACCCCATTATTTTAGATATAATTTTCTTACTTGGCTAAAATAATGGAGTTTCAGTTCAAACCTTTTAAATATTTGGCTCAAAAAAGACACAATTGGAATAAATGGATATTGAATTTATCGAAAAAAATAAAAGAATAAAAGTTGAGATAAAGTATGCATTGTAAATTTTAAAAAAAAATCAAGAAGAAATAACAATTTTAACAAATAGATTGTTATATATAACTATGTGACAATTATTAGCTATAAAATAGCTTATTTGGAAGCTAGTCTTTTTATTTTTCTACGCTCCGAAAGAGTGTGTATCTATGCTCTTTGCCACATTATTCTAGGGTAGTGTTGGCAAAATAATCCCATATTTTGTAAACCCGCTCAATCTGCCCATATTTTTGTCACGACCCAAATACCGTCATGATGGAATTACACAAGTCGACATTTTCAAAATACTTTCTATATATATAACAGAAATGAGTTAAGACAATTAAAATTAACCGGAGGTTTACATAACAATAGGGTAAAACCCAAATCACAAGTGCAGAATAATAGCCCGATATCAGAGTATCACTAAGTCACGAGCATCTACAACCAGTCTATAACCAGAGTGTACAATAGTCTGTGCCAAATTCCAAAACAGAAAAGAAAAAGATAACAAGAAAGGAGAAACAAGGATTGTGGACGCCGTCAACTGCCTCATAAGTCTCTGATAGTCAAGCACACACGAGATCAACACCCTCTGCGACTGGTCTCACCTGGATCTACACACAAGATGCAGGAAGTAACGTGAGTACTTCCAACTCAAAGTAATAGAAACAAATAAGGAAATGAGAAGCAATGACGAGCTATACAAGTACAGTTCAATTCAGTAAACTTTGGTAAAGAATAGACATGCTTTCAAATCCGTCAGTTTTAAGTCAAATCAAGTTTATACAAATTCAAGTTCAAGTAAACTGGATATAAATCTTCCAGAAATTTCACAACAATGACATGCATCAACTAAGTGCAACAAAAAGTAAAAGCAAGTACAGTCTCTTAGGGCAACCGTCACCCAACTCATGTCAATGGCTCAATCACTCGGCTCTCAGCCCTTGGTACTCACACTCAATAGGTATATGTGCTCACTGGGGGTGTACAGACTCCGGAAGGGCTCCTTCAGCCCAAGCTCTATATCACTACGGCGTGCAACCCGATCCAATATATGTACATCCATAAGGCTCGTTATGGTGTGCAACCCGATCCAATATATATAAATAACGCTGAGCTCATTGCGGCATGCAACTCAATCCAATAGACAAATATATAGCCATGAGACTCGTTGCGGCGTGCAACACGATTTATACACACTCACATCGCTCACAACTCGGCATTCATGCTCTATGTCATTCACCAACCTCTCCAGTCCTCGAGCTCTCAAAAATCATATAAATCAGCCCAAACAGAGATAATAACATGTATCAACAATAAAAAAGAAGAGACAGAAGTATGATACGCAAGTAATATCATGACTGATAATAAACAGTAAATAGCAGTTAATTCAGCAAGTGTGCGACCTCAACGAGTCCCAACAGTGACATCATAAGGCCTAAACATGAATTCTAACATGAATTATAGTAAATTTTAAAAAAACAGAGAGAACATGTAGTTAACAATAAACTATTCAACTTTACTGTCTCATGGGATGGACCAAGTCATAATCCCTTCGGTGCACGCCCACACGCCCATCACATAACATGTGTGTCACCTCCAAAATAGTCTCACAACACAAATCTGGGGCTTCATACCCTCAGGACCATATTTATACTGCTATTTACCTCAATCCGAGCGGAACTCTACTCCATTGCGTCGCAATTCGACCTCTGAATGTCTCAAATTAGCCACAAGCAGTATAATACACTTAATATAGGCTAGAGGGATCACTTCCATAAGAAAACTACTAATTTAAACCCAAAAATCCGAAATTGGCTCAACCTGACCCCTGGGCCCACGTCTCAAAATTCGACAAAAGTCACAAAACACAAAAGCTCATTCACTCACGAGTCTAACCATACAAAATTTACTCCAATTCGATAACAAAATCACATTCAAAACCCCAAATATCTAACTCAAGAACAATTCATCTTCTTTCCCAATTTTCCACCCCAAATTACAAATTAGATGGCAAAATTAAAGATATAATCATGGGTTTTAACCAAAACCAAGTAAGAATCACTTGCCCCAATCAACTCCGCGAAAATCCCTTCAAGAATCACCCAAATTTGTGATCTCTAGCTCAAAATATGAAAAATGGGCTCAAACCCTCGATTTTGAAATTAATACTATCTGCCCAGATTTCCTTCTCTGTGAATGCGACCGTCCTCTCGCATTCGCGTAGACCAACTCAAACTGCCTCTCAACCTAACTTATCATTAACGCGACCTACGCTTTGCGAACGCGAAGCTTTTCAAACTCAGACATTCCTGAACGCGACCCTTACCTCGCGAATGTGTAGAACAAAAGACTAGAGTTCCCCAGCTGCCTCACTTCTCTTTGCGAACGCAACACCACTAATGCGTTCGCGATGCACACACCGCTCTACCCTTCGCATTTGCGTCCTCTCCTTCGGGAACGCGTAGAACAAAATCTCACCATCTCAGAGACACTCTTCGCGAACACGAGGCTCCTCTCGCGAACGCATAAGAGGAAACCAGAAAAATGCAGCAACAGACATCAACTAACTCACCAAGGCAAAAAATGATCCGGTAACCACCTGAAACTCACCCGAGTACCTAGAGATCTCAACCAAACATACCAACACTTCCTATAACATCATATGAACTTATTGAATCCTCAAATGACCTCAGACAATATGAGAAACACGAATTGCACCCGGATTCAATCCTAATGCACTTTGAAATTTCCAAATTTAACAAACGATACCGAAACCTATCAAATCACGTCCGATTGATCTCAAATTTTGAAAATACATCATAAATGACACCACAAACCTACTCCAACTTTCAGAAATCAAATCTGACCCTGATATCAAAATTTCCATTGCTGGTCAAATTCGCAAAAAATTCAATTTTCGCCAATTCAAGCCTAATTCTACTACGAACCTCCAAATCACATTTCGAACGTGCTCCTAAGTCCAAATCACCTAAAGGACCTGAAGAAACCATCAAAATTAAAATTTGAGGTTTCTTACATAAATATTCGGTTAACTTTTCCAGCTTAAACTACCAATTAAGAGACTAGTGCCTCAATTCACTCGAAAATCACTCAGGACCCTAACCAACTAAACCAGTAAGTCATAATACATATGTAGAACACAAAATAAGCAATAAATGGGGAAACAGGGATATAACTCTCGAAACAACCCTTCATGTTGTTACATCATCTCCCTCTTAAACAAATACATGGAGCCTCAAATATGTGTAGGTATCTGCTCCGCATCTCCCACTAGGTCTCCCAAGTAGACTCCTCTATGGGCAGCCTCTCCACCACACTTTTACTGAAGCTATATCCTTTGACCTCAACTTTCAAACCTACCGCCCTAAAATGGCCACCGGCTCCACTTTATAAGTCAAATCACCATCCAACTATACAGTGTTGAAATCCAACCATGAGATGGATCACCAATATACTTTCGAAGCATAGAAACATGAAACAGCATATGCACACTTGATAAGCTAGGTGGCAAAGAAAGCTCGTAGGCCACCTCAACAATCCTCTGAAGCACCACAAACGACCTAACAAACCAAGGGCTCAACTTGCCCCTATTTCCAAATATCATAACACCCCTCATGGGTGATACCTTCAGCAGAACCTTCTCTCCAACCATGAAAGACACATCACAGACCTTATTGTCAGCATAACTCTTCTATCTCGACTACACCGTGTGAAGCCGGTCCTGAATCAATTTCACCTTGTCCAATATATCCTAAACCAAGTCTGTACCCAAAATCCTAGCCTCACATAGCTCAAACCAACCCACCGGAGATCTACATCACCTCCTCATATAAATCCTCATACGGAGCCATCTGAATACTCGACTGATAATTGTTGTTCTATACTCGACTGATAATTGTTGTTCTAAGCAAACTCTGTGAGTGGCAGAAACTGGTCCCATGAACCTCCAAAATAAATGACACAAGCGTGTAACATTTCCTCCAATATCTGGATGGTGCGTTTGGACTGTCTGTCCATCTGATGGTGGAACGATGTGCTTCACTTAACCTGAGTTCCCAACTCTCGCTTCACGGTTCTCCAAAACTGCAATGTAAACTGTGTGCCTCTATCTAAAATGATAGAAACTGGCACCCCATGAAGGCGAACAATATCTCTAATGTAAATCTAAGCCAATTACTCTAAATAATAAGTAGTACCGACTGGAATGAAGTAAAAGGACTTGGTCAGCCGATCCACAATCACCCAAATAGCATCGAACTTCCTCAAAATATATGGGATCTAACTACGAAATCCATGGTGATCCGCTCCCTCTTCCATTCCGGGATCTCTAACCTCTGAAGCAAGCCACCCTATCTCTGATGCTCATATTTTACCTGCTGACAATTGAGACACTGAACTACAAACCCAACTATATCTTTTTTCACCCTCCTCCACCAGTAGTGTTTTCTCAAATCCTCGTACATCTTCGCGGCACCCAGATGAATGGATTTCCACGAGATGTAGGCCTTCTCAAGAATCAAATCTCGTATCCTATCTACATTGGGCATGCACATCCGGGCCAACATCCTCAATACCCAATAATCATCGATAGTCACATCTTTGGAATCACCGTGCTGAACTTTGTCCTTGACCACAAGTAAATGAGGATCATCATACTGGCGCTCTCTGATGCGATCAAACAAGGAAGACTGGGAAATTACACAAGCTAGAACCTGACTAGGCTTCGAAATATCCAATCTCAGGAACCGGTTGGCCAAGCCTTGATCATCAACTGCAAAGGGTCTCTCACCAACAGGAAGGAATGCAAAACTACCCCTACTCACTACCTTCCTACTCAAGGCATCGACCACCATGTTAGCCTTTCTCGGGTGGTACAAAATGGTAATATCATAGTCCTTTTGCATCCCCAACCATCTCCACTACCTCAAAATGAGATCCTTTTACTTGAACAAGTGCTGGAGGTTACGATGATTAGTAAATACCTCATAAAACACACCATAGAGATAGTGCCTCCAAATCTTCAACGCATGAACAATGGCAGCCAACTCTAATTTATGGATGGGGTAGTTCTTCTCATGAGGCTTCAACTAACGCGAAGAATAAGCAATCAACCTACCCTCCTACATCAAAATACACCCAATACCCATTCGAGAAGCACAATATACGGTATAAGAACCAAAAGTTGATGGTAGAACTAGAACTGGAGCTGTGGTCAAGGCAGTCTTCAGCTTCTGAAAACTCACCTCACACTTATCCAACCACTTGAAAGGAGCACCCTTTTGGGTCAATTTGGTTATGGGCGATGCAATAGACGAGAATCCTTGAATGAACCGGCGGTAATAACTAACCAAACCAAGAAAGCTTCAGGCCAAAGGCTTAGAATGAGATGAGTTAGGGATCCGGAATGAATTCATTGACTGATCGCCGAGAAAGATCATACTTGTAAAGGGTGGAAAGTTAGCTAAAGCAGTCACTTCGTTTCTTTATGTCCAAGTCTCGAATCTCTGTAGCTGAGGCCGGTCTGGGCCAACTTGTTGGAAACACGTTTCAAATGCAATATACTAAACGTGTGTTCTTTTGTAGGTTTTGATGAATGTCAAACAAAGCAAAAAAGCGATATATAGCAATGCTCAAGGACAAGCACAAAATGGATGCATTACAAGAAGCTCAAGACAAAGTTTAGAAATGTTATAATTGAGTCAATATTAATTGTGATCTTGATTCCTCAACTTGGCTCATAACATGGCTTCTCTACTAAAATTATTTTTCCAAAATCATGCATATTTAAATTAAGTGTCAAATGATTTTAAACTATGCATATTTACATTTGTTAAAATGTTTTCCAAGCATGCCTCAAAAATCTGGGCTAAGATAATCGATTATGTACTTATGATAATCGAGTATCTCTAAGCCAAGACTGCATGACAATCGATTGTGAATTAATGATAATCGATTGTGAGTAAGTCAGTTAACATCAGGTTTTTGCAAACTGCATAACAATCGATTGTGTACTTATGATAATCGATTGTTAACTGAGGCAAAGTTTTCAAAACTCATAAAAATCGATTATGAACTAATGGTAATCGATTAGAATGAGAAAAATGTCTCCCAGTAATTTTAAATAAAATGATAATCGATTGTGGCTTTTGATAATCGATTATATATGAGACAGAGAGTTTTGAAATTAATTAATAATCGATTATTCCATTTGATAATCGATTGTTGAAGCTGACCGTTGTCATATATTTTCAATTACCTTCAGGTAATCGATTGTTGATATTTAACAATCGATGTTTTGCGTAAAATCTGGAAAAGATTTTCTGAACGTTGTTAAAATAATCGATTGTTGATTTCCGGACAATCGATGTTTTATGCCAAAAATTGGAAAGGATTTCTTAACGTTATAAATAATCGATCATTGATTTGAAGTAATCGATTGTTGACGTAAAATCTGGGATTGAATTTTTAATCTGATAGGCAAACAATCGATTGTTTAGTCTTGACAATCGATTGTCACTGAGTAATTTCAGCAATCCTTAATTGGCAATTAGACAACGGTAAGACTGAGTTTTTCACCTATAAATACAGCTTCAACTCAGTGTTTTCACAACAACAACATATACACTTTGAGTATTTTCATTGCTAAAAGCTTTCTTACATTGATCATCATTTTCCATTCATCCATAAAGCTTTTTGAAGAGCCATTCTATTGAGCTAAGTTGTTGTGATCTTGAGCGTACTATTTCTACTCATATCTACTCATTAAGGAGTGCTTTGTAAAGTGAGTGTGTTTTGTGTTTGTAAGAGAATTGCGATTCTCGTTTGTTGAGGAACTTGTGATTCCTCAGTTGAAGTCTTTGGGATTGTTATCCCCGAGCAATTGAAGTCTTTGGGATTGTTATCCCCGAGCAATTGAAGTCTTTGGGATTGGTATCCCCGAGCAATTGAAGTCTTTGGGATTGTGATCCCCGAGCAACTAGGTGAGGCTTGTGTCCTCAGCTGTAACGGTTTGTTAAGCACCCGTAAGCTTGACAAGTTTAGTGGAAATCTCGAGAGAGTCTCTCGGGGACTGGACTAACCACGTTTGTGGCCAACCAGGATACATCATTGTGTAAGTTTATTCTACTGCACTTGTTTTAATTTCTGCAAAGTTTTTAAATTCCGCACTAAAACGCTTAATATTTTTAAAACGCTATTCACCCCCCCCCCCTCTAGCGTAAAGCGTATTGTCCAACAATTGGTATCAGAGCCATACTCTCTGAAAAACTTAACCGTTTGAGAGAACCATCCATGGCTTCTACTCTAAATTTCTTTGCAGGAATAGGTGAAGGAGAATGCAGCATGTCGCCTCCAATATTAGACGAAAACGACTACTCAGTCTGGAAATATCGGATGCAAGTTTTTACAATGGCAAACGATTTGTATCTATGGCAAGCTATTAAACACAGTGATCAACTGACGACAAAAGTCGGGAAAGATAAGGTAAGTGAATACAACACTAAAGCTATGAATATATTACATAACGCCTTGAACCAGGAACTTTGGCGAAAAATCTCCCACTATAAAACTGCTAAGGAAATGTGGGACAAACTTGAGGAATTGCACGAAAACACGTCTCAAAAAGCGGTCAGCACAAACGATGAATCAACTGGTCAGTGCCTCATGGCAGACGAAAAAGACGAGGTAAGTACATCTAACGATATGCAAATTGCTTATAACAAACTGCATGATGAGTTGGTAAATGCTTCTAAGACTATTAAAGATTTACAAAGAACTCTTTCTTTACAAGAAGAGGATTTTCAAAAACAACTCTTTTTAAAAGACAAGGACTTTGAAGAACGTCTTTCTTTAGCTCAAAAAGGTGTTGAAAATCTGTCTCGTGATAACGAGAATCTTGCAAATGAAAATCAATTTTTGTTAAATGATAGTATAGAACTTAGACAAGTCATCAAGACTATGCATGAAGCCTCTTGTGTTGATAAATGCTCTACTTGTACTGCTTGTGAGTCCTTAAAACTAGAAAACACAGAACTTAGGAAAACATTAGAAACACGTAGTAAAGAAGTTCCTAAAGTTGTTGAAAAAGAAACGCCTAAGAATTATCAACGGCATAAAAACAAAAACTTCACTACTCCACCTAGAAATAACTCTAAGGTATTAAACAAGCCTAGAACAAATTCTTTTAGACCACCTAGACATTATGCTAGAATGTATGAAAATAAGGGTAGAACTAATATCTTTAGTCAACCTAGATCCGAATCTAGGATTCTTGCAAACAAGCCTACAAATAGTAATTTTCGGCAACCAAGAAATAACTCTAGGAACGAGCTTAGACCACCTAGACATGACACTAGGTCCTTCAACAAGTCTAGCACTAATGACTTTAGACCATCTAGATATTATACTAGAAATGGGAACAATATGTCTAGTGTTAATCTTTTTCATTCGCCTAGAACTTTGTTGGCTCAACCTAGGCATCAACACAACCCGAACGTAGTATGTCATTACTGCAATCGTATAGGTCATATTGCACCTATGTGTTTTACAAAGCATAGAGATTCTTCATATTATTATGGTCGTTATTTGCCTAACCCCCAAGGACCCAAAATGGTATGGGTACCTAAAGAATATTAATTTGCTTTGTAGGTGTGCTTGAAGGGATCAAGTGTACTATGGTACCTTGACAGTGGATGCTCCAGACACATGATAGGAGACGAATCCAAATTCCTTCAACTAGAGCACAAAGAAGGAGGAAGCGTTGTATTCGGTGACAACAATAAAGGACAAATTATTGGCATCGGATCGGTCGGTAAGAATGAAAAATCCTCTATAAAGCATATATTACTTGTCAAAGGTTTAAAGCATAATCTCTTGAGCATAAGTCAATTATGTGACAAGGGAAATCTTGCGTTGTTTGATTCGGATGAGTGTTTAGTGTTTAGACGTAATGACTTCAAGATTATTCTACGTGGTTTTAGAGTTGACAATATTTACATGGTTGATCTTGAAAACTCCTCATCCGAGTATGTTGATTGTTTGTTGAGCAAAGATGATAATGTGTGGTTGTGGCATCGTAGAGTAGCTCATATGAACATGCATCTTTTAAATAAATTGATTTCTCAAAATCTAGTGATTGGTCTTCCCAACTTAAAATTTGAAAGTGATACTATTTGTGATTCATGTCAAAAGGGGAAGCAAACAAGAGCATCTTTTAAATCCAAAAATGTTGTTTCAACCTCTAGACCTTTACAACTATTGCATATGGATTTATTCGGACCATCCCGTATCGAAAGTCTAGGAAGAAATAGATATGCTTTTGTAATTGTTGATGATTTCTCTAGATTTACATGGACATTATTTCTTGCACATAAAAGTGATGCATTTCTTAGCTTCAAGCTTTTTCTTAAAAGAGTTCAAAATGAAAAGGAATCAACTGTCACTTCCATTAGAAGTGATCATGGGGGAGAGTTTGATCACAATCTCTTTGCGGATTTTTGTGATGAACTCGGAATCGAGCATTCCTTTTCCGCTCCACGTACACCACAACAAAACGGGGTGGTGGAAAGGAAAAATAGGAGTTTCGAAGAGATGGCTAGAACCATGCTCGACGAAGCTAAGATTCCCAAACACTTTTGGGCAGACGCCGTGAGTACCGCATGCTATGTTTTGAATAGAGTAGCAATTCGGCCGATACTCTTAAAAACCCCATATGAACTCTACAAAGGTAGAAAACCTAACATTTCACATTTACGTGTTTTTGGTTGTAAATGTTTTGTGCATAACAATGGAAAGGACCAACTAGGAAAATTTGATGCAAAGTCGGATGAAGGTATCTTCATTGGCTATTCTTCTCGTAGTAAATCTTATAGGGTTTTTAATAAAAGAACCCAAGTTGTAGAGGAATCTCCTCATATTGTATTTTCCGAAGATAATACTCGCTTGGCGAGAAAGGATTGTGGTCTTGATCTTTCAGGCATTCTGGAAAGTCTAAAGGACAAAATTCAAGAAGAACCACCAAGGAAAGAAATTGACAAAACGGTGGAACAACCAATTGAAGAAGCTCCTCAACCGGAAAATGAACCAAAAGAGCAAATAGAATGGAGGACAATCAAAGACCATCCTCTCGATCAGGTAATAGGCGACGTTGGAGGCAAGGTAAGTACCCGGAGCTCCCTTAGAAATACCTTAGATCTTACTGCTTTTGTTTCTCAAATTGAACCCAAAACCATCTCTGAAGCAATTGGGGATGAATTTTGGACCTTGGCAATGCAAGAGGAGCTTAACCAATTCAAACGTAACAACGTTTGGGATTTGGTGCCAAGACCCGAAGGTCATACCATAATTGGTACGAAATGGGTTTTTCGAAATAAATTAGATGAAAATGGCATAATCACTAGAAACAAAGCTAGGCTTGTGGCTCAAGGCTATAATCAAGAAGAAGGGATTGATTATGATGAGACATATGCTCCGGTAGCTAGATTAGAGGCCATCCGTTTGTTGCTTGCTTTTGCATCTTCTATGAATTTCATTTTATATCAAATGGATGTGAAAAGTGCCTTTTTAAATGGTTTTATCCAAGAAGAAGTTTATGTAAAGCAACCCCCCGGTTTTGAAGACTTTAATTTTCCTAATCATGTTTTCAAACTCAAAAAGACCCTTTATGGTTTAAAACAAGCTCCTCGAGCTTGGTATGAAAGGTTGAGTAAATTTCTTTTAGAAAATAATTTTATTCGTGGAAAAGTTGACACAACTTTATTTGTCAAGCATGAAAATAATGATATCTTGCTAGTTCAAATATATGTAGATGATATCATTTTTGGTGCTACTAACAATGCTCTATGCAAGGAATTTTCAAACTTAATGACTAGCGAATTTGAGATGTCCATGATGGGTGAGTTACAATTCTTTTTGGGATTACAAGTAAAACAAATGAAGGAAGGTACATTCATTTGTCAAAGCAAGTATTGCAAAGAACTGCTTAAACGTTTTGATATGAACAATGCAAAGGAAATGGCAACTCCCATGAGCACATCCGATCATCTCGACAAAGATGAAAAAGGTAAGGAAGTCGACATCAAAAAGTACCGAGGTATGATTGGCTCTCTTCTTTATCTTACTGCTAGTCGTCCGGACATCATGTTTAGCGTGTGCGTCTGTGCCCGTTATCAATCATGTCCGAAAGAGTCTCACCTTACTGCGGTAAAGCGGATTCTAAGGTATCTTGTCGGTACTACCAATATGGGTCTATGGTACCCCAAAGGTTCTTCATGCCAACTTATTGGCTATTCCGACTCCGATTTTGCTGGATGCAAATTGGACCGCAAGAGCACTAGCGGCACTTGCCACTTGCTCGGTAGCGCTTTAGTTTCTTGGTTAGTAAGAAGCAAGTTAGTGTTGCGTTGTCCACAACCGAGGCTGAATATGTAGCCGCGGGGAGTTGTTGCGCTCAAATCCTATGGATGAAACAACAACTCTTGGACTATGGCCTACGTCTTGACCACATTCCTCTTAGATGTGACAACACTAGTGCCATATGCTTGACGAAGAACCCCATTCTTCACTTGCGAACAAAACACATTGAAATTAGACATCATTTTATTAGAGATCACATTCTAAAAGGCGATGTCGAAATTGAATTTGTTGAAACAAAAAGCCAATTGGCAGACATCTTTACAAAGCCCTTAGATAAAGAGTCCTTCTTCCGAATTCGTAGTGAACTCGGGATCCTTGACTCCACGTTGATCTAAGTCATGCATTGCATTTTATTTCTTACATAATTTCTAACTTGAGCGTCGGAGGCGTCTAACACTTTTTTGCAGGTATCACCCTAAAGAAAAGGGGATCATAAAAGCATGACGCAAAATACTCAAGTATTCTACAGGAAAATCGCCGTCAAACAATCGATTACTGTATCAATAATCGATTACTTTTGTTATCTTTATTTTCCAATAAATAAACTTTTATTTATTTCATATTTTTTTTGCATATTCTTCTCTTGTATATATTTTTGCTAATGGCAAAAGGGGGAAGAAACGGGATATCAAGAAGTATGCTATATCACTCTCAACTTCATTCATGCTTAAAGTGAGGGGGAACATGAATTGAGGGGGAACATCAAATTGCATACTTTACACTTGTCTTGGATTATCAAAATAATTATTGCATATATCCCGCTTATGTTTGCCATTATCAAAAAGGGGGAAATTGTTGGAAACACGTTTCAAATGCAATATACTAAACGTGTGTTCTTTTGTAGGTTTTGATGAATGTCAAACAAAGCAAAAAAGCGATATATAGCAATGCTCAAGGACAAGCACAAAATGGATGCATTACAAGAAGCTCAAGACAAAGTTTAGAAATGTTATAATTGAGTCAATATTAATTGTGATCTTGATTCCTCAACTTGGCTCATAACATGGCTTCTCTACTAAAATTATTTTTCCAAAATCATGCATATTTAAATTAAGTGTCAAATGATTTTAAACTATGCATATTTACATTTGTTAAAATGTTTTCCAAGCATGCCTCAAAAATCTGGGCTAAGATAATCGATTATGTACTTATGATAATCGAGTATCTCTAAGCCAAGACTGCATGACAATCGATTGTGAATTAATGATAATCGATTGTGAGTAAGTCAGTTAACATCAGGTTTTTGCAAACTGCATAACAATCGATTGTGTACTTATGATAATCGATTGTTAACTGAGGCAAAGTTTTCAAAACTCATAAAAATCGATTATGAACTAATGGTAATCGATTAGAATGAGAAAAATGTCTCTCAGTGATTTTAAATAAAATGATAATCGATTGTGGCTTTTGATAATCGATTATATATGAGACAGAGAGTTTTGAAATTAATTAATAATCGATTATTCCATTTGATAATCGATTGTTGAAGCTGACCGTTGTCATATATTTTCAATTACCTTCAGGTAATCGATTGTTGATATTTAACAATCGATGTTTTGCGTAAAATCTGGAAAAGATTTTCTGAACGTTGTTAAAATAATCGATTGTTGATTTCCGGACAATCGATGTTTTATGCCAAAAATTGGAAAGGATTTCTTAACGTTATAAATAATCGATCATTGATTTGAAGTAATCGATTGTTGACGTAAAATCTGGGATTGAATTTTTAATCTGATAGGCAAACAATCGATTGTTTAGTCTTGACAATCGATTGTCACTGAGTAATTTCAGCAATCCTTAATTGGCAATTAGACAACGGTAAGACTGAGTTTTTCACCTATAAATACAGCTTCAACTCAGTGTTTTCACAACAACAACATATACACTTTGAGTATTTTCATTGCTAAAAGCTTTCTTACATTGATCATCATTTTCCATTCATCCATAAAGCTTTTTGAAGAGCCATTCTATTGAGCTAAGTTGTTGTGATCTTGAGCGTACTATTTCTACTCATATCTACTCATTAAGGAGTGCTTTGTAAAGTGAGTGTGTTTTGTGTTTGTAAGAGAATTGCGATTCTCGTTTGTTGAGGAACTTGTGATTCCTCAGTTGAAGTCTTTGGGATTGTTATCCCCGAGCAATTGAAGTCTTTGGGATTGTTATCCCCGAGCAATTGAAGTCTTTGGGATTGGTATCCCCGAGCAATTGAAGTCTTTGGGATTGTGATCCCCGAGCAACTAGGTGAGGCTTGTGTCCTCAGCTGTAACGGTTTGTTAAGCACCCGTAAGCTTGACAAGTTTAGTGGAAATCTCGAGAGAGTCTCTCGGGGACTGGACTAACCACGTTTGTGGCCAACCAGGATACATCATTGTGTAAGTTTATTCTATTGCACTTGTTTTAATTTCTGCAAAGTTTTTAAATTCCGCACTAAAACGCTTAATATTTTTAAAACGCTATTCACCCCCCCTCTAGCGTAAAGCGTATTGTCCAACACAACTTTGAACCGTCTCTATCTTTTTCTAGCCAACATGAATACCCTCACTGGACACCACGTGCCCCAAGAACGCCACTGAACTGAGCTAGAACTCACACTTAGAGAACTTAGCATAAGCTTCCCCTCCCTCAATCGTTGCAATACAACCTTCAAATGATGGGCGTGCTCCTCTTGGCTATGAGAGTACACCAGGATATCATCAATGAACAAAAAAACAAACGAGTCGAGATAAGGCCGAAACAAGTTGTTCATCAAATGCATAAACATTGCTAGGGCATTTGTTAGCCCAAAAAACATCACAAGACGCTCATAATTACCATATCGAGTATTGGAAGTTGTCTTAAGAATGTCTGAGTTCCTAATCTTCAACTGGTGATACACTGACCTCAAATCAAACTTGGAGAACACTCTCGCTCCCTGAAGCTAGTCTAATAGATCATAATACGAGGCAAAGGATACTTGTTCTTGATTTTGACTTTTTTCAACTGCCTATAATCAATGCACATCCTCATAGTGTCATCCTTCTTCTTTACAAATAAAATGGGCCCCAAGATGACACACTAGGCCGAATAAACCCCTTATCAAGGAGTTCCTGAAGTTTCTCCTTCAATTCCTTCCACTCCGTCCGTGCCATACGATATGGTGGAATAGAAATGGTTGAGTACCCGGCACCAAATCAATACCGAAATCAATATCCCTATCTGGCGGCATGCCCGACAAGTCTGCAGGAAACACATCTTGAAAATCTCGCACCACCGGAACAAAATCAATAGTAGGGGTCTCTGCACTAAAATTAGAGGTGCTAAAAGGGCAGGGTTGGATCGGTTCCGGACCGGCCCAGACCGGTAAAACCCGGAACCGGCCTGGACCGGTAATAAGGGGCTGAGCTGGGTTGGGCTGGGTAGGGGGTTAGGGGGGTTGGTCCGTTTATTTTTTTGAAAATAGGTAACCGGACTGGTTGAATTTGAAAGAGTGTACCGTAACTCTTACTGGGTTAATCGGCCCGGACCGGCCCAGTTCAACGGTGACATTTTTATTTTTTTTTTGTATTGGTGGCCCCATAGAACGTTGGCAACGGTCAGACCATGTTTTGGTCAGTTGGCCAACGAAAATATTGCACAAACAACCTATTTGTTAAAAAATTTAACCCTTTTTCAATTACAAAACTAACCTTTTCTAAAACTATAAATACCCCCCCCCCTGTTCTTCATTTTTTCACTCAATACTCATCTCTCAATCTCAATCTCTCTCATTCTCTCATTTTCTCATTCTCCAATTTGCAAGACTACAAGTCTTCAATTCATTATTTCATCTTCTAATTTGACATTTGTTCGTGGTAACATCGGAATTGCGTAATCAAGTGCTCAATTCATTGTCGAATTCGGCGCACTCCCTCCAACTCTTTCTCTTGTTTACTATTTTAATTGCATATTTAATTTTAGCTTTTACTTTAATTTTTACAATATATTTAGTGCTGATAAAAGAGCATGTAAAAGAGTTCATGGTAGGGAAAATAAAAAAAGAGTTAATCTTTCAACATCTGGTCGTAATAGTAATAACCCATTATCATTTACACATGTTTCTGAAACATCGCCTAGTGATAATATAGATATAGATTATGAACAATTACAAGAAGATTTTGGAATAGAAGATAATGAAATAGGAACGGAAGATGAGATACCAGCTACACCTACTAGTGCTGGAGTTGGTAGTGTTGGAGTTGTTACAAGGGATGGTGGTCGTGGCACTAGGAGTGGACCACATGTGGCTCCGACTACTAATCGTAGAAAAAGAAGTAAGGTTTGGATTTTTTTTTGAAATAATATAGGGTACTGATAGTGTTAAATGCAAAATTTGTAACTGTGATTTTAAACATTTGACTGGTGGAAATTTAGGGGGGACTGGGACGCTTAATAGACATATAAGAACTAAGCATCCCATAGAATGGGGCGCTCATGGTGATGAAAATCAAACAATTCTTAACCCTACTACTGGAGGTGTAGTGAAATATGATAAAATGAAGGATCGTAAAGAGTTAGCAAAAATAATTGCTTTGGGTTGTCTACCTTTTTCTTTTGCTTCATCATCATATCTTATTATGTATATTCAAAGGATTTACAATCCTTTATTTAAAGGTATCTCTAGAAGTACTTGTACGACTGATATTTTTAGACTTTATGGATAATATCAAACATACATAAGTTATTTGTTTAGCCACCTTCCTTGTAGAGTTTCTCTAACTTCTGATATTGGACATGCTGTTAATGGAAATGATTATTTGATAATTACATGTCATTGGATAGATGATACTTCTTGTATACAAAAAAATTTTATCACTATTAGATATGATGAAGATCAGAGTCATACTGCTGCGTTTATAAGTAGTACTATTTGTGAAGTTGTTTGATTTTATAATCTAAAGCAAAAAGTATTGTGTATGTCTTTTGATAATGCTTCTAACAATAATGCCACAATTTCAATATTAAAACTGCATTTACAACCACCTCTTGATGACATTTTTCATGTTTGGTGTGTTGGAAATCATGTATATCTATGATATGTGCGCTTTGGTTGTATGAGCATGATTTTCAGGTATAGGTTTTGATGAATGACAAACAATGAAGTCAAGTGTCAAACAACGATATTGTATGACAATCAATCAAATGGCAAGAAGCATACTGATGACGGAATTGCATGAACGAGCCAAAGAAGTTCAAGACAAAGATCGAGATCGAGATTAAGTTTTATATGAGTCGGTATTTAATTGTGATCTTGATCCGACAACTTAAACTCAAGACTTGGCTTCTCTCGTAAAAATATTTTTAACAAATCATGCATATTTAATTTAGAGCAAAATGATTTTAAATAATGCATATTTACTTTAGTCAAAATGATTTTTAAACATGCCTCTAAAATCTGGACTAAGATAATCGATTATGTACTTATGATAATCGATTATGTTTAAGTCAGCTGCTTGACAATCGATTGTGAACTTATGACAATCGATTGTGTTAAGGCAGTGCGCATCAGATTTTCTCAAATCTGCATGACAATCGATTGTGAACCTTATGACAATCGATTGTGATGAGGCAGTGTCCATCAAAGTTTTTCAAAGCTCAAAATAATCGATTGTGAAGCTAATGACAATCGATTGTGAAGAGACAATGTCCATCAGATTTTTCAAAGTCACAAAATAATCGATTGTGAACTTATGACAATCGATTGTGTTGAGGCAGTGTCTCAGACTTTTTCAAAGTTATTAAATAATCTATTGTGAACCTATAACAATCGATTGTCAAGAGGCAGTGTCTAAATTGATTTTTCAAGACTGATATATAATCGATTGTTAACTTAGTATAATCGATTGTATAACTGACCGTTGCCAAAATGTTTTCAAATACCGTCAGGTAATCGATTATTGATTTCCTATAATCGATTGTTTTAATTAAAATCTGGAAAGGATTTTTTGAATGTTGCTGAGTAATCGATTGTAGATTTCTGACAATCGATTGTTTTAAGTAAAATCTGGAAATGATTTTTTGAACGTTGCCAGTAATCGATTATTGATCTTAGATAATCGATTGTTATGCGTAAAATCTGGGATTGATTTTTGGAAGAACTGGCAAACAATCGATTGTGGTAATTTGACAATCGATTGTCATAGAGTAAAATCAGCAATTCTTAATTGTCAATTAGGCAACGGTAATACAAGGTTTTTCAACTATAAATACAGCTTCAATTCAGTCTTCTAAACACAACAACTGATCATACTATTGCTAAAGCTTGCATACTTTATTGCTTATCATTTTATATTCATTACATAACCTTTTGAGAGCCAAATTCTTGTCGAAAGTTGTTGCGATCTTGAGCGTATTCTTTTCACTCATATCTACTCTTAAAGGAGTGTCTTGTTTGAGTGCTAAGTGTTTTTGTACACTTGAAGGGAAGTGTTAGTCCCTTGTGTTGTAAGAAGGAACTTGTGTTTCCTTGGTTGAAGTCTTGGAGTGTTATATCTCCGAGCAAAGGTTGTTGAGGCTTGTGTCCTCAAGTTGTAACGGTTTGTTGAGCACCCGTAAGCTTAACAAGTTAGTGGAAATCTCGAGAGAGTCTCTCGGGGACTGGACTAGCCACGGGTTGTGGTGAACCAGGATACATCGGTGCGTTCGTTCTTATTTATTTACTTATCGCACTTATTTATTTCCTGCCATTTTTAACTTCCGCAAGTTTACGCTAATTTTTATTATAACGCTATTCACCCCCCTCTAGCGTTAAGCGTATTATCTAACAATTGGTATCAGAGCCTAACTCTCTGAAAGCCTTAACCTGTTGAGAGAAATATATACTTTTTCTGTTGAAATTATTGAACGCAGGAACGATGGATGAAGGACAGTCCACCACTTGCCCTCCACTATTTGACGGAACAAACTATACATATTGGAAAGAACGGATGAGTATCTTCCTCAAAGCAAACAGTTTTCGTTTGTGGCAAATCATCAAAAATGGTGAACCAATGCCAACAAAGAAAGTTGGAGAAACCACAGTTCCAAAGAAGGAAGATGAATATGATGCCGAGGACATCAAGAAAGTTGAAAATAATGCAAGGGCCATCCATGTATTATATTGTGTGGTGAATCCAGATGTTTATCGAAAAATCTCTTGCTGCACAACCGCCAAGGAGATGTGGGATAAGCTCGAGATCATTTATGAAGGTACGCCTCAAGTCCGAGAAGCCAAAATTGATTTTCTAACACATAAATATGAAATCTTTAAAATGGAGAAGGAACCCATTGGTGTTATGTTTGAACGATTTTTAAGAATCGTCAACGATCTCCATGCTCTCGGGAAAGTTTACACGAACAAAGATCTTGTTCGAAAAGTCCTACGGAGTCTCACTCCCGAATGGCGCTCCAAAGCCAATGCTATCCAAGAGTCGATGGAATTCACGGATATCACAATTGATGGACTAAGAGGTAATCTCGAAACTTATGATAGCACAATTCTTAATCCTTATCTTAGAAGCAATTCAAATTTTGCCTTCAAAGCCTCATCCTCTAAACGAGAAGAGGTAAGTGATTCGGAAAGGGATGATGATAATATTTCAAATGATATAATTGAAAAGTCGTGTAAGTCTATGAAGAAGGATAAGAAAAAGAAGAAACGCCATAGGCGCGTATCACAGGATTCGGACAGCTCGGGCGATGGAACCGCCGCATTGTGTCTCGTGGCAAACGAAGAAGAGGTAAGTACATCTAACTCTCACTCGTTTGAAGAATTACAAAATGCCTACGATGAATTGTATGGTGAATTTGTTAATGCTGCCAAAATGATAAAAGATTTGAAGAAAATACTTTCTTTGCAGAAAACACTTTCTTTGCAAGAAACAGATTTTGAAAAATTGACTAATGAAAATGGTGTTCTTATAAACAAAATTGAAGTTTTAGAAAAAGAAAATAAATTTTTGGAAAATGACATTGTTGATTTCAAAAATAAAATCAAGGAATTGAATGAAGCCTCTTCTATTGATAATTGTTCTAATTGTTCCTCTTGTAGTTCTTTAAAATTAGAGAACATAGAACTTAGGAACGCACTAGAAAAACATAATGTTGATAGTCCTAAAATTGAAGAGAATAAAAAGGATATAAGTAATGAGGTTGGTCCATCTATAAAGAATTCTAGGAACCTCACAAATGAGTCTAAGATTAATTATTATAGACAACCTAGAAACAACTCTAGGACTTTTGTAAATGAGTCTAGAATGAATAATTTTAGACCACCTAGACATGACTATAGGAAATTCAACGGTTCTAGGGGGAACAACCTTAGATCACCTAGAACGCATTTGGCTCAATCTAGACATATGCATAATCCTAATGTTATATGTCACTATTGTAATCGGGTAGGACACATTGTACCCGTTTGTTTTGCTAAACATAGAGATTTATGTGTTGATTATAATTGTTATTATCTTAACCTCCAAGGACCCAAAAGAAGTTGGGTACCAAAAACCTATTTTTAGGTTCTTTTTGCAGGTGTGCTTGAAGACTACAATATTGTAGTGGATGCACCAAGCACGAAACCTTAATGCATTAAGGGGGAACGTCGGTTAGTTATCGTATTTTGAATAAAAACGCAATGAGTTGATATGTGCAAATAATCTATATCAGTTTTGGTTGATACATGCTTTAACAAGTCTTATTTTTGAATAACAATTAGTATCAATTGGTTTTATAATAAATGATTGATTCATGTTTTGATGAATATTTTTTTGTTTAAATAACAATTGGCATAGTTGAGAAAAATGATCGTTATTATTAGTATGCCATTTACTAACTTTTTATATGATCTTGTCTATAACGATTGGTATCGTCAATGGTTTAAATAACCTTTGGTATACTCTTTTTGCTAATGCCAAAAGGGGGAAGAATATGGGCGATATGCATGCTTTAATTAAGGGGGAATTACATTGAATTGAATTGGTTGCATAAATTGTATGTTGAGATATAACATGAATTTAGGGGGAATTCAATATGCATATCTTCCGTTGTTTGTCATTATCAAAAAGGGGGAAATTGTTGGAAATCATGTATATCTATGATATGTGCGCTTTGGTTGTATGAGCATGATTTTCAGGTATAGGATGAATGACAAACAATGAAGTCAAGTGTCAAACAATGATATTGTATGACAATCAATCAAATGGCAAGAAGCATACTGATGACGGAATTGCATGAACGAGCCAAAGAAGTTCAAGACAAAGATCGAGATCGAGATTAAGTTTTATATGAGTCGGTATTTAATTGTGATCTTGATCCGACAACTTAAACTCAAGACTTGGCTTCTCTCGTAAAAATATTTTTAACAAATCATGCATATTTAATTTAGAGCAAAATGATTTTAAATAATGCATATTTACTTTAGTCAAAATGATTTTTAAACATGCCTCTAAAATCTGGACTAAGATAATCGATTATGTACTTATGATAATCGATTATGTTTAAGTCAGCTGCTTGACAATCGATTGTGAACTTATGACAATCGATTGTGTTAAGGCAGTGCGCATCAGATTTTCTCAAATCTGCATGACAATCGATTGTGAACCTTATGACAATCGATTGTGATGAGGCAGTGTCCATCAAAGTTTTTCAAAGCTCAAAATAATCGATTGTGAAGCTAATGACAATCGATTGTGAAGAGACAGTGTCCATCAGATTTTTCAAAGTCACAAAATAATCGATTGTGAACTTATGACAATCGATTGTGTTGAGGCAGTGTCTTCCAGACTTTTTCAAAGTTATTAAATAATCGATTGTGAACCTATAACAATCGATTGTCCAGAGGCAGTGTCTAAATTGATTTTTCAAGACTGATATATAATCGATTGTTAACTTAGTATAATCGATTGTATAACTGACCGTTGCCAAAATATTTTCAAATATCGTCAGGTAATCGATTATTGATTTCCTATAATCGATTGTTTTAATTAAAATCTGGAAAGGATTTTTTGAATGTTGCTGAGTAATCGATTGTAGATTTCTGACAATCGATTGTTTTAAGTAAAATCTGGATTTTTTGAACGTTGCCAGTAATCGATTATTGATCTTAAATAATCGATTGTTATGCGTAAAATCTGGGATTGATTTTTGGAAGAACTGGCAAACAATCGATTGTGGCAATTTGACAATCGATTGTCACAGAGTAAAATCAGCAATTCTTAATTGGCAATTAGGCAACGGTAATACAAGGTTTTTCAACTATAAATACAGCTTCAATTCAGTCTTCTAAACACAACAACTGATCATACAATTGCTAAAGCTTGCATACTTTATTGCTTATCATTTTGTATTCATTACATAAGCTTTTGAGAGCCAAATTCTTGTCGAAAGTTGTTGCGATCTTGAGCGTATTCTTTTCACTCATATCTACTCTTAAAGGAGTGTCTTGTTTGAGTGCTAAGTGTTTTTGTACACTTGAAGGGAAGTGTTAGTCCTTTGTTGTAAGAAGGAACTTGTGTTTCCTTGGTTGAAGTCTTGGAGTGTTGTATCTCCGAGCAAATGTTGTTGAGGCTTGTGTCCTCAAGTTGTAACGGTTTGTTGAGCACCCGTAAGCTTAACAAGTTAGTGGAAATCTCGAGAGAGTCTCTCGGGGACTGGACTAGCCACGGGTTGTGGTGAACCAGGATACATCGGTGCGTTCGTTCTTATTTATTTACTTATCGCACTTATTTATTTTCTGCCATTTTTAACTTCCGCAAGTTTACGCTAATTTTTATTATAACGCTATTCACCCCCCCTCTAGCGTTAAGCGTATTATCTAACATGGTGCGCATGTCATGTTTATAATTTAATTGTTAAAATTGGCCTTGATTTATTTTCAACTGAGATTACTCATGTTAGAAGAGCAGTTAGTGTTATTCAAGGAAATAATAGACAATCTAAAATAAAGGAATTTAAGAATAAGTATGTCCGGTATAACCTTTAACCCTAAATCATGCCAGACGAAATTGTTACTAGATGAAATTATACATATATATTTTTAAAATATTGCTACAAATATAGATTCCCAATAACTGAAGTTGCTAATGCGCATTGTACTGATCCAAACCGTATGTTAACAACTAGTACTTGGGAGGTCATTAATGATGTTGTTAAATTTTCACATAAATTTATATAGCTACTGTTGAGTTTTTTGGAGCATATTACCCTAATGTTAGTATGGCGTTAGTACATATAGCTGAAATTTCTTTTCTACTCTTTGAATTTAAGAAGAAAGAAAAATATAAGGATGTTGTTGAAAAAATGCAAGGAAAATTCAAAACAAAATTCTTTCTAATTCCTCCGATTTACTTAATTTGTGTTGTTTTAAATCCTTCTATTAAGATGTCTGATTGTCACCAATTAATGAATGCTTTATATACTTATATGGAGATTGGACCAACTGAAACCCCATATTTATATGTTTCTATGAACAAGCTAAATGATTATTTACAACAATTATATAATTATTATGCAGATGTAATTGATGATGTTGCATAAGCAGCATCATCAATTAATTGTTGGATTTTATAATCTAAAGCAAAAAAGTATTGTGTATGTCTTTTGATAATGCTTCTAACAATAATGCCACAATTTCAATATTAAAACTGCATTTACAACCACCTCTTGATGACATTTTTCATGTTTGGTGTGCATGTCATGTTTATAATTTAATTGTTAAAATTGGCCTTGATTTATTTTCAACTGAGATTACTCATGTTAGAAGAGCAGTTAGTGTTATTCAAGGAAATAATAGACAATCTAAAATAAAGGAATTTAAGAATAAGTATGTCCGGTATAATCTTAAACCCAGATTCATGCCAGACGAAATTGTTACTAGATGGAATTATACATATATATTTTTAAAATGTTGCTACAAATATAGATTCCCAATAACTGAAGTTGCTAATGCGCATTGTACTGATCCAAACCGTATGTTAACAACTAGTACTTGGGAGGTCATTAATGATGTTGTTAAATTTTTACATAAAATTTATACAGCTACTGTTGAGTTTTTTGGAGCATATAACCCTACTGTTAGTATGGCGTTAGTATATATAGCTGAAATTTCTTTTCTACTCGTTGAATTTAAGAAGAAAGAAAAATATAAGGATGCTGTTGAAAAAATGCAAGGAAAATTAAAAAAAAATATTCTTTCCAATTCCTCTGATTTGCTTAGTTGGTGTTGTTTTAAATCCTTCTATTAAGATGTCTGATTGTCACCAATTAATGAATGCTTTATATACTTATATGGATATTGGACCAACTGAAACCCCATATTTATATGTTTCTATGAACAAGCTAAATGATTATTTACAACAATTATATAATTATTATGCAAATGTAATTGATGATGTTGCTTGTGCTGTAGGAGATAGATCGGAACAAAGAAATCAAGGACGTGAAGATGATAGCCCAGAAGACGAGAAAATTGGAGATATATTAACACATGGTAACCCATCCGAATTTAACACTCCAGAAGAAGGTCAATCAGTTCATATTGATTATGATGAACTTGCAAGGGCAATGCAAAACCTTTGAATTTACTTGTTAAAAATGTAAACCTTTTAATTTGTAAGTTTGAAATTTTGAGTTATGAAATAAATGCAGCACTTGCAATAAAGGCACTTGCAATAAGTGCAATTTTTTTCCATCTTCCTTGAATTCTTTATGCTAAAACTTTGAATTAATATAAATTACAATAGATATACAAAATTAAAAAAACACTAAACCCGACCCGTCCCTCTCAACCCGTAACCCGTACGGTTCAATTTTTACCTGGATGAATCCGAACCCGTTAAACCCGTTATGACCACCCCAAACCGGCCCGGACCATAATCCGTACGGATCCAAAAAATAAAGGCTCGGCCCGACCCACCCGTTTAACACCCATAACTGACATCCCTCACAAAGGCCAAATAGGAAAGACAACCCTTCACAACCATATGCTGAACTTCAAGAATGAAATCGCTCTACTAGGAACATAATCTAATGAACCTCGCCACTCAGTCTATGGCAACCCGGCATCTCCAACGTCAAAATCTTAGCGTGACAGTCCAGAAAAACATGACATGGACACAGCCAATCCATACCCAATACCACATCAAAATTAACTATACTAAGCAGCAACAAATCAACTCTAGTCTCTAATCCCACAATGGTCACTACACATGACCGGTATACACGGTGCAGAATAATAATATCACCTACCGGCGTAGATACACGAATAAATGAAACAAGAGACTCATATGGCATGTCCAGATAATGAGCAAAATATGACGACACATATGAAGAGGTGGAACCAAGGTCAAATAATATAGAAGCATCTCAATGACATACTAAATACATGTGATCACTATGTCTGAAGCAATATCATCTGGTTTGGTAGGGAGTGCATACAAACGTGTCTAATAGCCATCTGACCGACCTTCCCCTCTAGGGCAACCCCTTGTTGACTGAGCTCCACCCTGAGCTAGCTGAGGTAACTGGTGTGAAGTCGAAGGCTGACCCCTCTGCTACTGAGCTGGACCTCCTACTAGGCGGAGACACTACTTCCTGATATGACCAAACTCTCCACACTCGTAGCAACTCCCCAGTGTTGGTGGTGAGGACTAAAGGGAGCCCCGAGTACCGGGATAACTGGTAGAAGGACCTGTCATAGATGAGCCTTGACCCGATAGGACACGGGACGAACTCTAAGCTGGAAGGGCACTGGGAGATTAGTGCCCCTAATATGAACAGTGAGAACCATGGCTAGATGATGCACCAAGGTGGATTGGGCGAGCCATCTGAGCATGTCTATAAGGACGACCTCTACCGTAGTGGAACTGACCTCTAGAAGAAACACCACTAAAACTACCTGATCCATGAGGCATCTTGGCCTCTTTCTCGACCCCTTCCTGGCGGCGAACAGATTCTATCTCTCGGGCGATGTCAACAACCTCCTCAAAAGTAGTACCATTCACCCTCTCTAGTCATAAGCACCCGTAGCTAAAATGTGAGGCCATCAACGAACCTCCTAATCCTCTCCCTACTAATGGGAACTAGCCAAACCGTATGACGGTCCAACTCAAAAAAACCTTATCTCGTACTGCATCACAGTCATATCATCATAACACAACTGCTCGAACAACATGTGCAACTCCTCTCTACGAGATTATGGCACATACTTCTCCAAGAAGAGAACGAATAACTCTTTCCATATAAATAGCACTGTACCAACCAGCCTACGCCTCTCATAAGCCTCCAACCAAGTGAAGGCAGCTCCAGTGAACTAAAAAGTAGTGAACGAGACCCCACTAGTCTCCATAATACCTACTGAATGGAGGATCCTCTAAAATCTTCCCAAGAAACCCTAGGCATCCTCACCCTCTGCACTGCTGAAAGACGGAGGTTGGAGCCTCTGAAACCTCCCCAATCTATGCTGGTCAGCATCAAGCATGACAGGAACCACAAAGTCCTAAGCAGCTGCAACCGGTTGGGCTGGTGGTACCCTCGGTCTCTGGAGTACTTGCATCACCTGCTCGGGTAAGCGGGCGGCTAAAGTCTGAGCACCTCCCTTGGCCTGAGAAGTGGTTGTTGCAGTCGGAATAGAGACCGCCTGAGCAAGACTGGTGCACTCGGTCAAAACTGAGCAAAGGCCTCCTAAAGGCCTGGAAATCACGATAGGCACAACTAGTTTCTAAGCCGGTCCCGCTGGCGCATCCACAACTGGACATGATCCTAAACTGGGGCAACTGGTGGATCTATAGGTGCTTCCCTTACTGTTGTGCGGGTTGCACCTCTTCCCCTACCACGGCCTCTACCGCGACTTCGCCACTCACGGCCCTGACTAGTGTTACTGGTGGCTATCTGTCCTACATAATAGCATATGTCCTCATCATATCTGAGAGAGTAGAATAACAAAAGTTTAGTTTCCCCAACAAATAGATTCGCACGATAAGAATTCAAGAATGTGAAGTTTCCTAAAGGTTTTGAAGCCTTTCGAAGATAAGGTTTACAAATGTTTTTGTACCGAACTGCAAAGATTATACTAAACCTCCTCATGACTCGTGAGACCTATGTAACCTAGGTTCTGATACCAACTTGTCATGACCCAAAGACCTAACCGTTGTGATAGCGCCCATCATGGAACTAGGCAAGCCGACTTTTCCAAAATACTTTCAATATATATAATAGAAATGAGTTAAGACAATTAAATTAACTGGAGGTTTACATAATAACGTGGTAAAACCCAAATCACAAGTGCGGAATAATAGCCTGACATCGGGGTGTCACTAAGTCATGATGTATCTACAACCAGACTAGAACTAGCGTTTACAATAGTTTGTGCCAAATTCCAAAACAGAAAAGAAAAAGATAACAATAAATGAGAGACAAGGACTGGGGATGCCGACAGCTACCTCATATGTCTCCGATAGTCAAGAACGCACGAGATCAACACCCTCTGCGACTGATCTCACTTGGATATGCACACAAAGTGCATGGAGTAACGTGAGTATTTCTAACTCAGTAAGTAACAGAAATAAATAAGGAACTTAGAAGCAGTGATGAGCTATACAAGTACAGTACAATTCAGTAAAGAATAGACATGATTTCAAATCCGACGGTTTAAGTCAAATCAAGTTTATACAAATTCAAGTTCAAGTGAACTGGATATAAATCTTCCAAAATTTTCACAACAATGACTTGCATCAACTAAGTGTAACAACAAGTGAAAGCAAGTATAGTCTCTCGGGGTAACGGTGACTCAACTCATCTCAACAGCTCAGTCACTCGGCTCTCAGCCCTTGCTACTCACACTCAATGAGAATCCATGACCAACCCACCCACTTTACTTGGGGTTGAGATAGAATTGTTGATAATTTTGTCGATGTAGCACCAAAATAATCATGACACTGGAAAATTTGCGTTGTATCAAAGCCTCCATCATTTTATAAATTACAAGAATTATAGAATCGAAGCTCTCATGAGGTTTATAAAAGTACTAGAGGTACACAACAAAGAGTTTACCAATCAGCTCAACTTAACCTGAAGATCAACTGACACCCAGCCTACCAAACACTTAAGTCAACTTCTCAACTCACTTTCACCAAATTAGTTACTTTTTTGTTAAAAAGAGTACAGAAAAGGAAGAAGAAAACTACCAATTGAATGTGAACAATGGTCACAGAATTTGAGGACTCCTCAACTTGATGTACGCAAACAGGGGTTTGAAGTTAGAAGTTTGGGCTGGAATATATTTTTGATTCAGCTGCCATTGGTAGAAAACTTATAGCGGCAGAGCAGCAGAAGAGTGCAGCCAAGTGAATTCTCTGAACAATCAAAACCCACTCGTAATACAACAATCACCTCGAACCCCCAGATCAGGAGGAGCCACCACCAACTGCCAAAAACTTGATTTCCTCCCCTCGACAGATTTTTCAATATCTGAGCTTAGAAGAGGTCATACAAAAGTTTCTGACATATATTCTTGGTTCTTGAGGTGGTTGGTAATTTTCAAAGTACTAAGTCTTCTGCAAAACACGGTCGACTGGCTCTTGTAAGTACTGGAGAGAAATGAAGATCGCTTCCTGTTTGCAGAGAAGGTCGGAATTACTATTAGTGGACACCTCACTGGTGGCGAAAGAGTTGCTCTGACTTAGAAACTTGAGACACAGACACACACATAAGAAAGGCCTGAAGAAGTACCTCTGTCCGAATTGTCCTGCTTCCTTGATGTGGACATGTATTCAAATATAAATCAAATACCTCCTTCGCACTTTTCCCCTGAATGGTAAAAGATCAAAATTCAATGACGGCTCATTTGCTTCTTCCCTCACTAAACACTTGTAAATCTATTAGAACTCTAGCAGTTAATGTTCTGGAACATCAGAATGATTAAATATTGTCCCTATATGCTCAAAGTTGATCAGAGACTAAATAAGAGAAAATGTGACTTAGGCGATGGTCACAGAAACTACAACTTGCCAAAGAAAATTTGCTTCTAATTTCATGGGCAAGACGTGAAAGATGATCATTTTAAAAATAAAGATTCAAACATTAAAAATACCTATATTTGAATAATGGAATACCTACATACTTCATTTGGAGACCTAGCATATTCAATTAAATAACTTTCCATAAATAGTACCTTTAGGCTCTTGTCTTCTTCTATACACTCTTCCAACCCCGCAAGTCCACCAAAAGCAATTAGGAGGTGCCTAAAGATTAAGACAAATCAAGACAAAATCCAACTGCATTAACAGATAAATACACAATGTTTTGAGCCCAATGCACACTTCAAGGATAACCCAGTTCCATGAAAAGGTAGCCCAAAGCCGTCATACGAGAATAATATTTTCAACATAACGCAAAATCGTTCAGAAAAGAAAGCAAGAAAAGACTTCTGCACTTCTATTTAATGTTGATATGAAGAAAGAGCAAATATGACCTATTACAAGTTTGAACATTAAGCCGACTAGCTCATGAGGTGAGGATTGTCCAAGACCATACAAGGAGACAACAACACGTACACTGAAAAAGTCCGGGACACTCTTAACACACACCCCTCCTTGTACGCTCAGAAATGGACATGGAGCATAGGTAACATAACATGAGAGCGCAACATTGAAAAATTAGACCTAAGTTAACCCTAAGAATATGGAAATTAAGAATATGGAAATTAGACCTAAGTTAACCCTAAGAATTAGGTCATGAGGTGATAATTGCACAAAATCCTGTAAGAAGACAACAACCCATACCGTATGCTCAGGACTAGACATCTAGAGCGTGGACAACATAACTTGAGAGAACAACATTGAGAGTAGACCAAGGTCAAAGATGGTTATGTCTCTCTCTGTTACCAAATTAAGAATATGGAAATTAGATGTAACTCAACCCTAAAAGTTGAGTCAAGAGGGGAGAGTTGCACAAGACCCTATAAGAAGACAACAAACCATGCCCTCAATCAACGATTGAAAACATGAACGATTAGCCAAGATTCAAGAAACGGGTCCCTGTTACAGAGCTCACCAGCTTTTTAAGTTGAGAATTGGTAGCCCAAAAAGGGGGAACATGTAAATTGAGAAATGGAAGAGGATAAAGGTTAGGAGTTATGAGCAGAAAATATTTGGGTTATGACTTGATGTAAGAAAGGCAACTAGGGGACAAGAGTATCCAGGACCTACACACTGTAGTAGTAGATGTCCTTCAGTCAAATACAACACAATAGCAAGGAATTCAGCCAACGAAAAATGAAAAGACATCAGGAATTAAGAAGCTTTCTCTGCTAACAAGTCCCAAAGGTGGAGATGTTATATGTCCTCACTTTTCTTTCCCTTGAAGCCTTCGCTGTGAAATGGCTTTCCACATCGTCAACACGCATTTTATATAGCATTCCTTGATAAAGATGAAAAGGAGGTGCTTTCTAGGAACATATTGAGCTACAAGTATTACAAGATAAGAAAGGTGGCTATCTACATACAAAAATTTCACCACCAACTGTAGATGAGTATACCTGAATGATGGGAGAATAAGATCCGAGGACTTCATAACAAGACCATGCTCTGAGGTACCAATCAAGTGATCGTAGCCTCCCTAATCAAACAAGAGGTGTTACATAGTTATCATCTATACATTGCTTCTGAAGCAGGGGTTGAGCACGCTAAAAACCACAAATACCTCATATGGGCAATTCTTAAATACAGAACTGATGTTTGGAGCATATCGTACTTTATATCCCCAATACATCCCTGCATCTTCCCTAGGTGTTGAAGAAGACACGACCTGATGCGGTATGTCTGAGAATTGAAATTCGGAATTGTGAACTCAAGTAGCCAACAACAATATTAAATGAATAGAGCAGTTCCAGTGGCAGTACTTCAGGTTTGCAGACAGTTTTCTGGAAGCATTTGCTTCCTTGTTTGTTATACTAAAACATCATGTAGGCAAGTTCGATAAGTTTGAGAAATTAGGAATGTTTTAACGTTACAACGCATTGTGCCGGGGATAGCTACAAAATATATTGAAGTCTACAAACATCAACAAGGTTTGCAAAGATGCCCTTTCGAAACCACAACATACATGTTGGAAAAAGAGAGAGAAAGATATCCCAATTAAAAGGGGGGGGGGGGGGGGGGGGAGCAAACTTGTCTGCACAAAAGATTCCAACAATGTAAAAACAAATTTTATTCAATCAGATTACTTCATCAACACCTCCTGAGTAGCCATAACAGTGTTAAAATTGGAAATTAATGTAATAGTCAAATAAAGCACAACAAATATTGAAAGCAAAGCAAGATATACGGCCATGTAAGTTGTATAGTTCTGGTACAGACCTGCATTCAAGTTTCTCTCTGTTCCCATGGACACTGTCACTCTTTTTCCTGGGTATATGACTTGATCAATTGCGACAGGCTGCGTAAAACTAGCAATATAAACTGATGGCCTCAAAAAAACCAAAAATTTTAATAGAAAATGGCAACACTGTTTCAATTTCTTGTTCCAGGATGCAGCAATAGTAATTTATTTGAAGACAAGGGGGGAAACAAAATCCCAAACTTCCTATTAATGACAAATAGAACTTTTGCTTTTCAAGCAACCACACCACTGGAAAACAAGGGAGAAAGGAAGCAATGCCAAAGCACTGCATACATAGGCCCCAATTCGGTCATTCAGCGTTCCAACATCATGAGTGAACATCAAGCCAAATATTCCTTATAGAATGAAAAACATATACACTAAGCTTCAGAATCCTCAAAGTCTGATAAAGAATCTACACTTAGCTTCACATTAAACTGGTGACCAAATCCACATAGGTACTCCATCTCCATGTATCCTGTTCTTTCTGACCAACTTCATTTTTTAAAGAAAAAAAGGACCCTAGGAAATGGCAAAGTTCTAACTTTTGAAAGCAAATAAAGATCAATAAATCAAAAAAGAATAACAACATTACCTAATTTACATACAGCTTCTATGTGGTTTCTTTCTCATAGCAGTGTTGTGAAGAGCGTAAAGCGAGAAAAAGCAACAACCCCCCATCTCGCTTTTTAGTGGGAAGCGGTCGCTTTTCTCACCTGAGTCGCTTCAGCAAGGTGAAGCGTGCAGCTTCTCGCTTAAAGCGAGGAAGCGGGCGCTTTTTCTAAACACTGCCTCATAGCCCATATTTAATACCATTTTACCAATATTTTGAAACCCCATTCCAGGTATAGTTCTCCTTCATATCTAAGCCCATCATAACAATATTTCATCAAAACAATGATAACTGTAACAGCCAATCTGAAGAATATGAAATAGAAATGAGATACGAGAGTAGCTCCAATTGTATTACTGTTACAAACTCTGCTAGTGAGTAGATTCTTCTTTCATTTGCATACATACGCTTCTTAACATTCAAAGTGAATCTGCCTATCAACTACAGAAATGGTGTTGAGTCATGATAACAACAGCTACACTACAAGGAAAAAAGTAGCAACCACATGCCTGTACACAAAGTAAGACAACACATCGAAATTGGAGCATGAAGTACCTTGCTAAGCCCGATGTCAACAAGTGTGCTCCCAGATGTTAAACTTCGATCCTTCAATGTGACACCTAGAAACAGAAAAAGATGTCTCGAGGTGTTACCTACCCAGCAAATATGCCAAAGATGATATTTAGATCACAACACAGCACGATAAACAAAAGGAGATAACCAGATCACAAAAGTACTTGAGAAATTCTTTTGAAAAGATGTTACAAGGAGAAGTAAGAAATTTACTTGATAGATAAGGAAAATCAGGTAACTTAAACATCTAACATAAGATTCGTATTAAGTCCAAATTGGCCCTTAGTTTTTCTATTACTATATTTCCATCTAGAACTTCATATGTCAATTTAACAACAGGTAGGTGCAAAGTCTTTTTTCTTTAATCAAGACAGATAGGTGCAAAGTTATAGCATCAGTAAATAGAATTTTTCAACAGAACTTACCTGAAGTTCAGCGATCAAGTATAAGCCATCATATGCATCAAACTTTGCACCATAACTCATTTACCATATATTTGAAAACAAAGAAGAAACATGTTTGCTTTGACAACCAAACAGGCCCTTAAATTTTGATAGTCTTCTAGAATTTTTGTATTTCAAATCTTGTTTTTAGGTAGGTATACACAATAGCTATGCCTCGATCCTTAACTAAATAACTATTTTTTGGTCAAAATGCATCAACTAAAGACAATAGATAGGTGCAAAGTTAAAGCATCAGTGAAGTGGACTTTTCAACAGGACCTACCTGAAGTTCAGTGATCAAGTGTAAGCCATCATATGCACCAAACTTTGCACCATAATCCATTTATTATACCTTTGAAAACTGACCAGGAACACGATTGGTTTGAAAACAAAACAGACCATTACATTATATAGTCTTCTAGAGTTTTTATATTCCAACTCTTGTACTTAGGTAACGATACGCAACAAAAATTGTGCTTCAATGCCAAACAAATAACTATTTTTGGTCAAAATACATTAGCTAAAGACAATAAATAGGTGCAAAGTTGTAGCATCAGTGAAGTGAATTTTTCAACAGGACCTACCTGAAGTTCAGAGATCAAGTGTAAGCCATCATATGCACCAAACTTTGCACCATCACACCATATATCATATTTAAATAGAGATATAGAAATTTTTTAATTACGCACCTACACCGTATAGACTGTTCAAGTGGCCAGAATCCATATCCACCAATAACTCCGTGAAATGCCAATGCAATAGACAGAGACAAGTTCATACACACAGCCATACACGCGTAATTATTTACATATATGCCAAAGAAAAGACCATCATTTTCGTATATGATCACACTGTTCATCACTTTCATGTATGATCATACTATTGGGAAGAGCAACTTAAAAATTTAAAAACAAAACACACTTGTATCAAATACCATCTCAATCCCACCCTTGCTGATCCAAGGGGCCAAAACTATGTGCGCCAGACCTCCCAATGGAGGATACTAGGAAACGGAAATCAAGATAGCTTTTAAATGGAGAGCAACATTTACATATAAGATTTATTTTGCTATTCTCTTCTATCAACATTTCGAAGTTGTTGAAAGATATGGAATGGAGAATGTGCTTGTAAGCATAATACTGAAACACATTCATTATAGGAGAGTTTAGCAAAGAAGAAAATTAACAATTAATAAGTGACTGAGCCCAAGGTCCTTTTAGTTCTTTGATCTTCTGCTAGTGTGCAAGTCGCAACACACATGCAAATGATAGGGGTGTTCTTTAGGATGCTACCTTCTCGATAGGGAGCCCATTCATGCTTCCGCAAATGGTGTGGGGCATCAAGTGGCGGCAATGAACCCTGAATACAAATAGTGAATTTAAGATTCAAAATCACAAAATTGATTCAATTTAATCCTGTTTGGTTTGGACGTTTCAGTGCACTTAAAGTAAACCTCATCAAAATTGTATTATTTTTAAATCATTAAAATAGTATTGTTAATCACAACCTTTGTTCGGTTACCGTACAAAAAGTAAATATATCAAAATCAATTCTCAAAGCTAATAAGTAATAACCAAGCACCATCTAGTACTGAATTAAATTTATTCAATTACACAATAGTAACTTATTCAAATAATAAAACTAGTTTTCATAATTCAAGCAAACTACACTATTTCTAACATTTTTCTTATAATTCAAGAGGTGATCCTCACCACAAATCTTAGATTGTTATGCATGGGGAAAAGACTCTTCCGAAGATATTGAGGTGTCTCCATATACTTCAAAATCCTTAGAAGAAATGCAGCACCACTTTCATCATCATGTGACTCATCCTCCATAGTCGGATCTGAACCGTCCACTGAACTACCTTTGTTGTCAAATACAACAACCTGCGCAAGAAAAAAACTTACAACTCATTTCAGCACTCAAAGTTGCAAGATATTTCACTTTTGAACCACACGTAATCATGTTAGAGATTTTGTATCGTATGCATATGTTCAAACATATAGACATGACGTCCACATACTTAAAGCGATACCAATTCTCTCAACAAAATCTACACATGATCAAATCAATAAGTTGCCAAATATTAGCACCTCATCTATCCGAAAAATGGTGGAAGCACGAGCAATCTGGCCGGCCAACTGCCCATATAAGATAGAAAAATAACAAATAATTAGAAGACAAGTAACATAATTAAAAACTACTAGAAAACTTGTATGGTAAACCATAAACACTTCATAACTTGCATAAAAAATCAAGTATTGTATGCATTTATCACTGCCAACTTTTTGTTTCCTCTCAAACATTATTTCATCTAACTCCATTCCTATGAGCTTCGCATTGCCAGTGCCAAACCCCGATAAAGGAGGTGCGATGCAGTACCAAAACTAGTAGTATTAGTTGATAACCAACGTGTAGGGACGTTTTCTAGGCACACACAACAAGAGGTAAATCAATGATTTTAACTTGATAGGTTAGGCCTTTAAGATTCTTAGCAGTGAACT
The DNA here is from genome assembly GCA_034376525.1 of Nicotiana benthamiana. NCBI lineage: Eukaryota > Viridiplantae > Streptophyta > Magnoliopsida > Solanales > Solanaceae > Nicotiana > Nicotiana benthamiana. The sequence goes on along the minus strand of CM067331.1, from coordinate 29,534,157 downwards.
CATTTATCTTCAAAATTATGGGATCAAATCTAACCATAATTAAAATTTAAGTGGGTTTTCACATATATATTTTGCTCCACGTGCAAAATACTAGGTTCATACCAAAGGGCTAGCTATGACCCTGCTAACACAACAACCAAAACGGGTCCATATGGAATGAAGTAGCTGCTAATTAAGTTAAATCCTCGTAGACATATTCTAATAAACACGCTTGACACTACATTGGTATGAAACCGGTTCAAATGTAGTAGAATGGATAATTATGACTTATACAACAGAGGATAACTAGTTTGGAATTGAGGCATCGTCGTTGTTGTTGTGTTTATCAAAAAATTTCTAATGTAAAAACAAAAATCAATGAGAAAGAGAAGACTGTAATGAAGAATAGGAAGTTACCCGTGTGGCGAGTTCGAGTGATTGAGTGTTGTCAATGATAGAGCCAGGTAATGCTATGGAAACTGTGGTTATTTCTTTCTTTAACACGCTTTCTTTCGATTTCTTCTTCTTTTTCTTCCTCGGTTCCTCCAGCGAACCCCCATTCACGAGCTGGGCATCATTTTGCTTTTTGAGGTTTTCTGTATTTAGAGGTTCCGATTCAGCTTCTCGTTCGGCTCTCTTCTTCTTCTTCCCCATTTCTGCTGCTCTTGCGAATTAGGAGAGTGTTTAGGGTTTTAGGTGAACGACAACTATTTATCTGCACTGTCTGCTTTCACAATCGTTTTTCCTTCTAAAAATATTTAGGACTATTTTGATTCCAAGACAAATTATGTTGGCATTAGCAATGTAGTAAATATTAGTCATGGAAAAGTTATTTATGCAGTGATTATTTTGAAATAATTAATAATGAAAGAATAATTATGCATTGATTAATAATGAAAGCATTACTATTATACAAGGACTACTTAGTGCATTCTTTATATATATATATATATATACTACATAAGAGAATAAATTAGTTTTAACTTTTTTTGGTGTGAATAGCAGTTATAAGAAGATGCGACATTACAACCAAATTATGTATAAGTTATGCTAATTTTAACCAATCGTTTAAAAGGGATGTTATGGGCGAGCCCCGTGGCGAAACTTAGGGTGAGGAGTACCAAAATCGCACGGAGGCATACTAGTGAAGTGTAAGTACCATGAGACATACACCCCAATCTTCTGGGCATTCACTCAGACCTAAGTTCCATTTTCAAGGCGTACCCCAAAAAATTTAATTTGAGGCTAAATTGCTTAAACTTAAACGTTCAAAAGTTAACTTATTGTAAATTTTCAAACTACAAATCTTAAAAGCCAACATTTTTTAAAAAAAATAATCCTAATTTCATAAAACAAATTATCTTTGTCATTTACTGAGTAACAAGTATATGTAGACCTTTGTCTGCAAAATATAAAGTACAAAAATAAGATTCTTAGTTTTTACTCTCTTCCAAGTTTGCATTTGTCATGACCCAAAAACCTAGCCTGTCGTGATGGCGCCTATTATGATACTAGGCAAGCCAACATTTTTAAAATACGTATACCATTTGACATAAATAAATTAAGATATTCAAAATAACCGAAGTTTCTCATAAAAACAGGGTAAACCCAAATCATAAGTGGAGAAAATAGCCCGACATCGGGATGTCACTAAGTCATGAGCATCTAAACAACCAGTCTAAGAATAGAGTCTACAACAACCTGTGTCAAAATGACAATACAGAAAAGAAAACATAACAAGAAAGAAGAGACAAGGACTGCGGACGCCGGCAGCTACCTCATAAGTCTCTGATACTTAACCACACACGAGATCAACGTCCACCGTGTCCGAAAATATCTGGATTTACACACGAGGTACAGAAAGTAATGTGAGTACATCAAACACAGTAAGTAACAATAATAAATAAGTAACCGAATATAGTGACGAGCTATACAATCATAGTTCATTTTCAGCAATTTCATCAAAGAATATACATGCTTTCAAATCCGACAGTTTAAGTCAAATCAGTTTTATGCAGTTCAAGTTCAAGTAAATAGGATATAAAGTCTTTCAAAAATTTCACAACAATGACATAACAACTAAGTAAAATAACAACAAATGAAAGCAAGTACAGCCTCTCAGGGAAACTGTCACTCAACTCATCTTCACAACTCAATCACTCGGCTCTCAGCCCTCAGTACTCACAATCAATAAGTACCTGCGCTCACTGGGGTGTACAGACTCTGGATGGGCTCCTACAACCCAAGCATTATAATCCGCACGGACAAATCACGTGCTATTATATCATATCAAGATTCGCACGGACAACTCACATGCTACAGTATCATAGCAGGATCCGCGCGGACAAATCACGTGATACAGTATCAATACCTCACCGTCAAACCCTCGACCTCACTCAGTCATCAACCTCCATAGTCTTTCGGGTTCTCATAAATCATATAAATCAGCCCAAACAGAGATAATATGTATCAACAAGGAACAAAAACAAATGGAGGTATGATACACAAGAAAATCATGACTAGTACAAGACAACAAATAGCAGTTAATTTAGCAAGTACACGACCTCCGCGGGTTCCAACGGTGACTTCGTATAGCCTAACCATGATTTCCAACATGAATTTCAGTCCAATTTCTGTAACACTGAGAGAAACATATAGCTAATAGAAAATTATTCCAACTTACATTTCTACATGATGGACCAAGTTACAATTCTCACAGTGCATGTGTCCTGAATCTAGCCACAAGTAGTACAATATAATTAATATAGGCTGAAGGGATCAATTCTAAACTACTGAATTAGAGCCAAAAATCCGAAATTCGCCGGAACCCAGTCACGAGCCCACGTCTCGAAATCTGACCAAAGTCACTAAACCTGAAAGTTCATCCACTCACGAGTCTAATCATACCAAATTTACTCATATCCGATAACAAAATCCAATTCAAAACCTCAAAAACCCGTCTAAAAAGCACTTCCTCTTTTTTCCCAAATTTTCACCCTAAATCAATTATTAAATGATGAAATTAAATACATAATCATGGATTTAGCCAAAACCAAGTAAGAAACATTTACCATAATATTTTTCCTCGAAAAATCTCTCAAGAATCGCCTCTTCCCAAGCTCCAATTCGCAAAAATAAAACGTAGGATGAATTCCCCTTATTTTTAACTTAAAGTTTCTGTCCAAGTTGCCCTCGGTCCTGCCCGTGGTCACTACCCTCGATTCTGCCCTCAATCATGGCCTCGATTATGACCTTGATTTTTGACAAATGAAGGAAACCAGAAGAATCACACCAGAAGATATCATCCATCAACCAAAGTCCAAAAATGATCCATTAACCACTCGAACCAATCGGGACATCAACCAAACATACCAATAAGTTCAAAAACATCATACGGACTTAGTCGAATCCTCATATCATCTCAAACAACATCAAAAACACGAGTTACCCACGGATTCAAGCCTAATAAATTTTGAAATTTTCAAATTCTACAAATAACGTCAAAATATATCAAATCATGTCCAATTGACCTCAAATTTTTCACACAAGTCATAAAGGACACCACGAACCTACTACAACTTCCGAAGATCCAATACGACCCCAATATTAAAAAGTCCACTCTGGTTAAACTTTCCAAAATTCCAACTTTCGGCATTTCAAGCCTAATTCTACTACGGACCTCCAAAATACAATCCGGACGTGCCCCTAAATCCAAAATCACCTAACGGAGCTAACAAAAACAAAAACAAAACAAATTCTAGGTTGTTTATATATAAGTCAACATCCTGTCAACTTTCCAATTTAAGCTTTCAAATAAGAAATTAAATAACTCAATTCATTCTGAAATCACTCCGGACCCGAACCAACTAACTCGATACGTCATAACACAACTGTAGAACACAAAAGAAGCAAAAAATGGGGGAGCGAGGCTACAACTCTGGAAACGAACGTCCTGGTCGCTACAACATTTTTCTTATTTGTGCTTAATTTCCTTCAAGTTTCTTTTCCTTTAATTTTGCCTTTGGTTTTTGAATTTCTTTGGTATCACTCTAGTTTATATATTATGTTGAAGACTCTGTTCTTACTATCTATAGTATAACAAGTATTTGTGATCTGTTATTGTTGGCCCAAGTTCAGATGAAGTTTTGAAGATTGACAAAATGAACTCAGTCATGAACCAGGTCCATCATGTGAGACACGGTGTTAATATACTTATACACGTGAGATGCATGTGAAGAAGATAAGTCTCAAGGATCAACAACAATATCTCCCGAGTTGATCGAAAAGGTTGCATATGATAAGGAGTTGAAGTCTCCTTATGTGAAGAGAACTACATCCAGATAAAGAATAAGGATTGGAGTTTGAATTGTTCTAGGACTCGAATTTGATGAAGGATCAGCAATTTGAGTTTTAATCAAACTATGATTACTAACTCTATAAATAATAATGCTTGTTATCTTTTACAGGTATACAAATAGGCATAAGTTAAACTAAATTGAGAGGAAAAGAGCAAGGCTATTTAGCAAGCAATTTATGTGAGATTAAAGTGTGCACTCCTACAGCTACTTAAACGAGATAGAAGAACCAGTTCCATTGAGTTTATTCTTAGTCTAATTCAATTGTAGTAGGTGGTTTAAAATTGTCCCTTTCCAGCTTTCATAGAAGCAATTGTATTAGGTACTTTGAGTATTCAAGTTAGAGTTAACTTGAAGGTGTCGCAATAGTTGAGGTTGTTTGCGACACTGGGATTAGAGTTAATCCTTAGGTTTACAAAGAGTTTTAAAAATGTTATTTTGGCTCAGTAATTTTAGTTGATATTTGTGAAAGACAAGAGGGGTTGCTCTGATGGTAAGCAACCCCCACTTCCAACCGAGAGGTTGTGAGTTTGAGTCTCCCCAAGAGCAAGGTGGGAGATTCTTGGAGGGAAGGATGCCCGGGGTCTATTTGGAAACAGTCTCTCTACCCCAGGGTAGAGGTAAGGTCTGCGTACATACTACCCTCCCCAGACCCCACTAAGTGGAATTATACTGGGTTGTTGTTGTTGTTGTTATTTGGGAAAATCTTTACTGAGTAGTAGGTCGTGGTTTTTTTTCACCTTTTGAGCAATGTGTTTTCCACGTAAAAATCTCTGTGTTCTTTATTTTATGCACTCTTAATTCCGCAAACAGTCATAGTTATTACATCTAGAAGAACCATGTTCTTTTAGTGTGAAAATTAAGTGCCACACAAATCACCCTCCCCCTTTCTTGTGTGGTATTGACGTTTAGAACATCAAAATTGGTATCAGAGCAAGTTTTCCATGAAAAGGATAACACCTTAGGAGAAGATCAACAATAAGTGCACCACCTGAGAACTGGGAAAGGCAATCCAATGCAGGGCCTCCATTTTTCAATGGTCAGTACTATTCTTGGTGGAAGAACAGAATGAGAGATCACATTATAGGGGAAGATTCTGAACTTTGGGACATAGTCACTGATGGTCCCCTAGCAACCACTAAGAAGAATGCTGAAGGAATTGATGTGCCAAAAACAAGGGCTGATTGTACTGCTGAGGACCTGAAGAAGTGGGAGAAAAATGCTAAGGCAAAGAAGTGGCTTGTATGTGGTATAGGACCAGAGTAGGATCCAAAGCTGTACAACTGCTAAGGAAATATGGGATGCTATGTAAGTGGATCATGAAGGAACAACTCAAGTGAAAAGATCAAGAGGAACACTTCTGTATTCTCAATATGAGAATTTTACCATGAAAGAAGGAGAAACTATCCAGGAGATGTACACTAGATTCACCACTTTGCGAATGAACTTAAATCTCTTGGAAGGATTATCCTTGAAGAAGACAAGGTTGAGAAGATTCTGACAAGAGTTCTGCCAGCGACATGGGAAAGAAAAATCACTTCCATTCAGGAATCCAAGAACATTGCTACCCTCATAATGGATGAACTAATTGGAAATTTAACTGCCTATGAAATAATGAGACAAACAATGAAGACGGATACCCCTAAAAAGGAGAGAAGTTCAGCTCTCAGAATTGCTGAAGGTGCATATTTGGAAGATGATGAAGTGGCTATGATCACTAGGGATTTCAAGAAGTACTTGATGAGAGGAAAGGGTTCCTCAAGAGGTACAAACTTTAACAAAACAAGAGCTCTGAAGAAATAGACCAATGAGGGGTGCTACAAGTGTGGTAAGACTGACCACATGATCAAAAATTGCCCTCAATGGAAAATTGAGAGGAAGAAAGAAAGAGCTGAATGAAGGAACAAGAAGAAGGAACAGGTTCAACCAAAGAGAAACAAGGGTTCAACCAAGGCTATGGTTGCTGCTCGGGAAGAAACCTCAGGTGAAGACTCAGAAGATGAAGCTAAGGAGGAGCAAACGCTAATGACCATCGGAGAATCAGATGATGAACAAGAGGTAAGTATTCTTCATCTCAAAGACAAGATTAAATTCTTATCTACAAAAAGGTTGGCTGAGTTATTAATAAACTTCACTGATGAGTCTGAGATAATTAATAATGAGAATGAAGTTATGTCTAGGGAATGCTTGATTCTAAAAGCAAAATATTAGTCTAAAGTCTAGGGCAAATGCGAGTGATAACAAAAATACTGAGTTGAAGAACCAGATTCTTGAACTTGACAACATTGTCCTAGAACTTAGGTCAGAAATTTTGAAATTGAAATTAGGAACAGGAAAGAAGATAGCTAATCACACATATCTCACTCTAGAAGAAAGTTTGGGAAAAATAAAAGATGAATTATACAAGAAAGATTAATTCATCAAGGTCTTAGAAGAAGATGTAGGAAAAGTGAAACATGAACTAAACAAAACTTGCAAGTGGAACAAAGCCTCTGATGCTCTCTTCTTGTTGCAAGAGCATCACAACATTAATGAAAGAGGACTTGGCTATGGGACTCAATCTCCTAAATGGGATCCAAAAATCAAGTACCTCACTCTTCTTAAAAATAAAATATGCACACCCTGTGGTAAAACTGACCATTACAAATATGAATGTAATGCAAAAGAAATGGCCAGTCAAAGGAACAAATTTTTTGTTACAGAAAAGAATAAGTTGCCTGGATGGGCAAGAAGGAATTTAATTCATCCTTGTGCTTATAGAAAGGGACCCAAACTAGTTTGGGTTCCTAAGACTATCCCCTGACTTCCTTTTGCGGGTCCAAGTGAAAGGGAAAAGCCAAATATGGTATATGGATAGTGGCTGCTCAAAACATATGACTGGGGACAAGGACCAGTTCCTTTCACTTGAGGAGTTAAAATGAGGTAATGTATCCTTTGGTAATGGAAATAAAGGTGAGATCATTTGGGTTGGAAAGGTAGGCAAGACTGATTCTCATTCCATAGAGAATGTCTACCTGATAGATGGTTTGAAATATAGGTTAATAAGTGTGTTACAATTGTGTGACAGAGGTAACCTTGTGGATTTTACCTCAACCAAATGCTTTGTGATTAACCTTACCACTGACAAGATTGTTTTGCAGGGAAAAAGAGTTAACAATATTTACATTGTAGATTTGTCAACTCTTTCAGAAAATGAACTCACTTGTTTAAGTGTGTTAGTCAATGATCTCCTCCTGTGGCACAAAAGACTTGGCCATGCCAGTCTAAATCAACTAAACAAATTAGTCTCCAAGGACTTGGTGATAGGGTTACCTAATATCAAATTCAATGAAGACAAAGTTTGTGAGGCATGTGCAAGGGGGAAACATGTAAGGTCCTCCTTCAAATCCAAGAAAATGGTAAGTACGTCCAAGACGTTGGAACTGGTTTATATGGATCTCTGTGGTCCCATGAGAACCATGAGCGGAGGTGGAAAGAAATATGTGATGGTGCTTGTTGATGATTATTCTAGACTTACCTGGGTACTATTTCTGACATCTAAAGATGAGGCACTTGAAATATTTACTGCTTTTGTTAGAAAAACTCTAAAACAATTAGGAAATCAACTTGCATCCATTAGGTCTGATCATGGAACTGAATTCAAAAATACAAATTTTCTGAATATTATGATGAAAATGGTATAGATCACAACTTCTCTGCCCCGAGGACTCCACAGCAAAATGGAGTAGTTGAAAGAAAGAACATAACTCTTGAGGATATGGAAATGACCATGCTTCTCTCTAGTAAATTACCTCACAGCTTCTGGGCAGATGCTGTAGCCACTGCATGTTACATATTCAATAGATGCATGACTAGACCTCTTGTTGAGAAAACTCCGTATGAGTTACTTAAAGGGAGAAAACCAAACATATCTCACCTTAAGGAACTTGGTTGCAAGTGCTATGTGCACAATAATGGAAAAGCCTCCCTAGGTAAGTTTGATCCCAGAAGTGATGAGGGAGTATTCTACACATAGCAAAGCATATAAAGTGTTCAATAAAAGAACGTTGTGGGTAGAAAAAAGTGTGCATATTGTATTTGATGAAACTAACATTTTCTGAGAGACAGGAACATGAAAATAAAGCCATTGGACTGGTCTAAGACTTGGCGGAAGCATTAGCTCAAGTCAAAGTGGCATCTACAAAAGAAACAGGTGATGGAACAGGTTCTTCCTTACAGGGCAACCTGACAGGGGAAGAAATCAAAGAGGAGATGAAATAAACTCCTTGAAGGAACCTGTTTCTCAGCAAATGGCTGAAACATCCAGCAGAAGCCAGTTGGTTGTGAAACCTCACAAGTATCAAACTCACTGATCCAACATCTGGAGTCAAAACCAGATCACAATTAAAGAACTGTGTGCATTTGATGCTTTTCTATCTCTTATTGAACCTAAAAATATTGTCGAGGCTTTGCAGGATGCATATTGGGTCAATGCTATGCAGGAGGAACTCAACAAATTTGAAAGAAGTCAAGTCTGACATCTAGTTCCAAGACCCAAGGATAGATCAGTCATTGACAAAATGGGTCTTCATGAACAAACTTGATGAAGATGGAACTGTTACAAAAAACAAGGCAAGACTGGTGGTTAAGGGCTACAGCCAAGAGGAAGGTATTGACTATGATGAGACCTTTGCTCCAGTTGCAAGACTAGAGGCAATCAAACTCCTCATAGCCTTTGCAACACATATGGAATTCACTCTCCATCAGATGGATGTCAAAAGTGCTTTTCTGAATGGCTACCTTAAGGAAGAAGTGTTTGTGAAACAACCTCCAGGTTTTGAAAGAAAGGAATGTCCTGAGCATGTGTACAAGCTGGACAAGGCTCTATATGGGCTCAAGCAGTCCCCGAGAGCTTGGTATGAACGACTATCAAAATTCCTACTGGAGTATGGGTATAAAAGAGGTAAAATTAACAACACTTTATTCCTAAAGGAAAAAGGTAAAGACCTCCTTGTTGTGCAAATATATGTTGATGACATAATATTTGGGGCAACCACTGATAAGTTAAGTAAGGACTTTGAAAAACTAATAGGAAGTGAGTTTGAAATGAGTATGCTGTGTGAACTGAACTTCTTCCTAGGCTTGCATATCAAACAAAGCCCAAATGGGACCATGATCTATCAGTAAAAATATACGAAAGAACTAATCAAAAGGTTTAAAATGGAGGACTCCAAAGAAATAGATACACCTATTGCAACTGTCACTAAATTAGATGTTGATGAACGTGGTTCATCAGTTGATCAAAAGTTGTATAGGGGTATGATTGGTTCACTCTTGTATCTCACTGCCAGCAGACCTGACATTGTTTTCAGTGTAGGGCTTTGTGCTCGTTTCCAGGCAAATCCAAAAGAGTCACACTTGATTGCTGTCAAGAGGATATTGAGATATATGAAAGGCACCAATGATCTGTGTCTTTGGTATCCCAAAGGTAGTAATTTTGATCTAGTAGGATATGCTGATGCCGATTATACAGGTTTCTTAGTGGACATGAAGAGCACTTCAGGTATGGCACATTTCCTGGGTTCATGTCTTGTGTCATGTGCTACCAAAAAGCAAAATTTAGTAGCCCTATCTATCGTTGAAGCTGCATATGTTGCTGCTTCTTCTTGGTATGCTCAATTGCTATGGTAGACTTTGGAATTGAAGTGAGATGCATTCCAATATTTTATGATAACACTAGTGCTATAAGTATGACAAAGAATCATGTTAAAAAGGACCAAGCACATAGATGTTAGACACCAATTCTTGAGATATAATTACGAGAAAGGATTAATCTCAATAGAATCATGTGCCATTGATAAACAAATAGCTGACATATTCACCAAAGCGCTGAATAGGGAAAACTTTGAAAGGAACAGGTTGGAATTAGGGATGATTAAGATCACCTAAAAAGGAACCAGTTCAGAATACAAAAAAAACTTTTTGGTTAGAAGTTCTGACTTTATGGGAATATCTAGACTAATTCTTACTCAGTCTCATACTCTAATCAGTATACTCCTGTGACGTGTTTATATTAACTCATTGATATCTTACAAATTTTTTTTCTATTATGATATATGAGGCATAATTAAGAGAAGTTCTATTTATAGAACCTGGTTCATCAGTATATGCTCATAAAAAAAGGTCAAGTATGTTTCTATACTTTGTACAATTAGAAAATTAAATATTTCAATTATGAGCAAAAGTCCTATCCTAACCAAATTCCTAAAAATATAACCACTGAGCATTAACCAGTTTCATTCTCCTAGAATTCAAAAGAAAACGAGACTTTTCCCTAAAAACTAGTGTCATCCATTCATCACTTAATGACCAGAGTCCCAATGGGATTAGACTCCTGATTGACCACTGCAAAAAGACTGTCGTTACTGCTCCTAATCATACTCCACTTTAAATACACTCCACATACTTCTATCTCAGTCCAAAATCGTCATTAAGTACTAAACCTCTGATCATACTCTTCCTCTCTAAAATCTCCAAAATCCCCAAAATCTTCCAGAAATCCTTCATCATGACTAATACTCAAGAAAATCAAGGAACTACCCCATATGTATCTCCCAACACATCCTCATCTGCACCCCTAACGATAACCCTAAACCCATATTCCGCTGACAACAGATGTTGGCAAGAAAGACTATAGCTACTAGTGCTCTGAGAACGGCTCTAAACGAAAAATTGAGAGCCAACCAGAAAAATGAGAGCTCTAAAAAGGAATAATCTGACTCGAATTCTGAGTCTGAAGCTTTTATTTCTGCAAGCAATGGAGAAGAACGTGGGTCTTCTGACTCAGACAAGAATGAAGAAAACCCTAGGGAGGTAAATACATGCTATGTTTTTTATGTAGTCGAGAAAGTAGACAATAGGTTTGTGTTGGTGGGTTCTGTGAGAGATGTAAATGAGAGAGAGTCAAGTAGAAAGGGAAAGAAAAATAAAGATAAAATTCTTGCCATTTGTGGAGGAATAGGGAGGAGAGTGGCAACAAGCTAGGGGGAAGTGAAACTGGGGAGACTGCTTAAGGCCTTGTACACCTGTGGGAACAACAAGATGAACCTGGTTCATCTGTGGAAGAAACCTTGGGTAACATTCTGAAGAAGGTTGAAGCAAGCTATGATCCAAGAAGTGTAAAGCTTCTTTTCAAAAGGCTCCAACCGTCTCCAAGCCAACAAAGAAGAGTAAGGTGTCATCTCCTAAGTCTACTGTCCCTTCAGCACCAAAGGTGAAAGCTACTAGAAGCAGGATAAAGCAAAGTGAGGCTGAGTTGCAAAAAGCCTTAGAGACAGGCAAGAAAAAGAAGAAAGAAAAGGGAAAAGCTAAAGATGTGGAAAGTTTTGTGGTTGAGGGGGAAAAGATGGAACTGGTCCATCAGGAAAGAGGTACAACCGAGGAGGTTCCCACTCCGACACCAAAGAGATTCAAGACTTCTACCAAGAAGTCTTGAGAAAAAATAACCAGTTCTGCATTCAAAGGAAAACAAGTGAAAGTTCCTGAAGAAGAAAAAACATGGAGTGGAGAGGAAGAAGAAAAGGAATCTGAAAAGGAGCAGGACAAATTTGTCCTCTTTGACAGGAGAAAGATCTTGAAAGGAGGAATTCTGAAAGACCTGGAGGAGCCAGGCATGAAAAGTTTGGTTGATGCCCTAGATGCACAGGGGTGGAAGGACTTGGTTCTTCAACTGGATGGCAGGCTGGCAAGAAAAGAGCTGATCGAGTTTATGGAAAATGCCACAGTAGTGAATAGGGTTGTTACCAACTTGATGAGAGGAGTAGAGGTGCGGTTTGATGCACCTAAGTTGGGAAAAATCCCAGACATACCTTGAAAGGGATATGACGATTATACTAGGCGAAGATGGCCTTGTCTAAATTCTCTCCCTTCTGCTCTCCAAATCACTAGAAGTTTTTGTGATACCAAGTCTGCTAAAGAAGTGCCTGAGGCTAGGTTTGTGCAAAAGAGTGAGATGAAGCCTGAGCACAAGGTCCTCTTTGAATTTGTGAACAAGTGTTTGTTTACCAGACAGGAGAGAAGACACACTGCAAATTACATGGACCTGGTCTTTCTGGAGTGTCTTGTGAGAGGAGAGTAGATTAACTGGCCTGCTTTCATTGTCAATTTGTTGGATAGAGTCATCAATGGCTCCAAATTCCATGCCACGCCTTATGGGTTTATACTGACAACTGTCTTGACTAAGTTAGATGTGCCATTGAAAAAGTGGGAGATAGCCTCCAGCAAAGAGTACTTTGGAATCAAAACTCTACAAGCTTGTGACTATCTGCTAACTGTAATCCTAGTTGAACCTCGTTCATCCTTAAAGACTCATGTGAACAGCAAAGTTAGGGCATTGGTTCTAGAGTGTGGAACAAAAGATGCAAAAATTGCTAGGCTCCAGGCTCGCATTGCTGAACTAGAAAGTGAAAGAAATGGCCTCAAAGCTGAGCTAGCAAAGGAAAAAGAAAAGAGTGAAGGGATGCTCCAAAAAATGCTCAATCTTCTTCTGTCCCAACCCTCTAGTTCCTCCAACCCTAGAACCAGTTTAGAAACCCCCTCAGTGACCCAGATTCGGGACTTTATCTATTTATTTTTGCTCATGGTTAGATGTTTGTTTTTTCTTTTTGTGGTCTGTTTTGTAGAAACACCTCCTAATCAATGACAATATGCTTTGTTTTCTTTTGTTCTATGAAACGTCTGATCTTAATAGTTAAATTCTTTGTGAAGTTGATTATTGATGAACTAAATCATGTTTTCACTTGCAGTTGCCCCAGCGGCCATGAGTGCTAATTAACATCTGGGATTCATATAATATGTAACTTTTTGATGATGCCAAAAGGGAAAACAGATATTATGCTTTACGTTGTACTATGAAATAAAGTGATATTTATAACCTGATTAAACCTGGTCCTTAATGATAAGTTAATTAAAATGTGTAAATTAAGCTGAGTTCCACAGGGTCTCTGATCAATAAAAGCATAAAGTTTGTCATCATCAAAAAGTGGAAATTCGTTGGCCCAAGTTCAGATGAAGTTTTGAAGATTGATAAAATGAACTCAGTCATGAACCGGGTCCATCATGTTATGTTAATATACTTATACACGTGAGATGTGTGCGAAGAAGATAAGTCTCAAGGATCAGCGACAATATCTCCTGAATTGATCGAAAAGGTTGCATAGGATAAGGAGTGGAAGTCTCTATATGTGAAGAGAACTACATTCAGATAAAAAATAAGGATTGGAGTTTGAAATGTTTTAGGACTCAAATTTGATGAAGGATCAACAATTCGAGTTTTAATCAAACTCTGATTACTAACTCTATAAATAATAATGCTTGTTTTCTTTTACAGGTATGCACATAGGCAGAAGTTAAACTAAATTGAGAGCAAAAGAGAATGGTATTTTGCAAGCAATTTATGTGAAATTAAAGTGTGCACTCCTGCAGCTACTCGAAGGAGATAGAAGAACCAGTTCCATTGTGTTTATTCTTAATCTAGTTCAATTGTAGTTGGTGGTTTAAAATTATACCTTTCAAGCTTTCATAGAAGCAATTGTATTATGTACTTTGAGTATTCAAGTTAGACTTAACTTGAATATGTCGCAACAGTTGAGGCTGTGTGCCACATTGGGATTAGAGTTAATCCTTAGGTTTACAAAGAGTTTTGTAAATGTTGTTGTAGCTCAGTGATTTTAGTAGATGTTTGGGAAAATCCTATTGAGTAGTAGATCGTGGTTTTTTTCACCTTTTGAGCCAGGTGTTTTCCACTTAAAAATCTTTGTGTTCTTTATTTTATGCACTCTTAATTCTGCAAACAGTCATAGTTAGTACATCTAGAAGAATCATGTTCTTCTAGTGTGAAAATTAGGTACTACATAAATCACCCCCCTCTTGTGTGATATTGACGTTTAGAATATCACTTATGTAATTTTAGGCTTTTAGACAATAATATTATTTTATTTTTATTTTTAATTCCTTAAATTATTTAGCACTAAAACATTGTTTTTATAATTCTACTTATGTTCCATCGTAGTCATGTTATAGATGTAATATATCTTTACGTTTTTTTACTTTTTCAAGGTAAAAAAAAATATTTTTTTAAGGTTTGTGCACATGGTAGCATGTTATAACAGACATATACATTCTCCTACTAATTTTATTTTTCTTGAATTTTTTAATTGTAATGTATCTTTTATTTATATATTTATTTTATTAATTTATAAATAAAATTAATATACATGAGGCTTCACCCTGCATCTCAAGGCTTACACTTTGCCCCATGTTAGATAAATATCTCGTCTTACACCCATACTTTTTAAAACTAGTGTGAATTTAAGTACTTTATATTTTTTGCGTCCACATAATCTTAGCGCATTAAATGTGTTTTAGATTTGCTCTAATATCTTATCTATGTTCAAACTAAGTTTCATTATGACAATAAATTTGTTTGATAAATCAAATTGTAATACAACTTCTAATCTGCGAGTTAAATTTTGCCGGAATTAAGGGTGGAAGAATAACGGTTCCGAATCGGAACCGTGACCGGAACCGCGGTTCTGGTGGTTCCGCGGTTCTAAACGGTTCCGGTTCCGGGCCGGTTCCACCCTTTAGAACCGTGGAACCGGAACCGCCAGAACCGGAACTGGAACCGGAACTGGACCGGTTCAGGCGGTTCTAAACGGTTCCAAACGGTTCCGATATTTAAAAAATTTTTTTTTTTTTTAAAATTCGGACCGTTGGCGGAACCGTTTGGAACCGTTTAGAACCGCCGGAACCGGTCCGGTTCCGGTTCTATACGGTTCTATCCGGTTCCCAACGGCCATTTTTTAAAATTTTTTTTTTTTTTTTTTAAATTCTGAAAATCAGAACGTTGGTATTGCAGAAATAGCCGTTTGGCATTTTTAAAATTTAGCCATTTGACCCCTCAAATTTAATTTAACCCCAAACTTTATATAATTACACAATTTCCCATTTCTCAACTATAAATACCCCCTCATTCTTTCATTTTAATTCACCAATTCATCAATCTTACTCAATCTCTCTCAATCTCTCTCAAGCTCTCTTACAATCTTTCTGTGCAAATGCTTAATTTTTGTTGCAAATTCGTGAAACATTGTGAAGTTGTTGAATTGAAGTTTTCAAGTGTTCAATTACAAAGATTGTCAATTTTCAAGAAGTTGTTCGTCAATCCGGTAAACTCGTTTCAACTCTTACGTGCTAAGAATATTTGTTGTGTGTTGATATTTTCCTTAATTATAATTAGTATGGCATTTTCATTGAAAAAAATGTTCGGAAAAGGTACATCTAAATCCGGTGAAAGTAGTAGCCAAAATCCTACCCCTCCCCCGGCTCCCCGACCTAGAAAAGATAAACAAGTTCAAACTAGTAGCCAACCTAGAAATACTAATGAAAACTTAGGAATACTTGATAGTGATCACCCGTGTTTTCAATTTAGCGATGTTAATTTTCTACATGATATAGCAGTCGGTGATAGAATAGATGATGATATTATGAATTTGCTTTATCCTAATGCACCAATATCTGAGGGAAATGAGGGTGATGATGATGACGAAACCCAACCTCCGGTAGACTTAAATGATACACCTACTAGTCCTGCTCCTAATGACCCAGAACACCCACCCGTACAAACTCCCACTTTTAGTAGACAACCTCGGAAACGTACAGAAACTTCATTAGTTTGGCTTTTTTTATTCAACTAAGAGATAAAGATAGGGCTAAATGTAAAACTTGTGGTAAAGAACTTGTTCATAGGTATACGGGTGATCGTAGCGGAACAGGTAGTTTAGTTAAACATATATATATACATCCTAGCGATAAGGCTAGATATTTTCAAATGAAAGCGGAACAAGAGGGGAAGTCAAGTCCTGATACTACAATTAACCAAAGTACTGGTTCTAACATGGTTCAACCAGGAATAAACACTGTCACCGGAGGTATATTGTACTACGATCCTAATAAGGATCGTGAAGAATTAGCTAAAATGATTACTGTTATGTGTTTACCTTATTCTTTTGCTTCTAATCCTGCTTGGATTCAATATATTAGACGAGTATTTAATCCTACATATAAAGGTTGGCCTCGCGCCACAGTTAAGGCCGACATTTATAAATATAAGCATGAATATGAACAGTACTTGCGCTATTTATTTACTCATATAAGTAATCGTATGTCTATTACAACTGATATTGGTAGAAGTGGAAATAATTGTGATTATCTAACCGTGACCAGTCATTGGATAGACGAAGACTGGACCATGCAAAAACGCATTATAGCATATAGAATAATTAATTCACGGCACACAGGTAAGTTTATTGCTAGCACTGTTTCTGATGTTTGTAGATATTTTTGTTTTAGTGATAGAATAATGTCAATTTCCATGGATAACGCTAGTAGCAACACAATTGCAATAGGTATTTTAACTAGAAAACTTAATCCTGCTTTTACAAATATTTTCCATGTTAGATGTATATGCCATATTTATCATTTAATTGTTGGAGATGGTATGAGAATTTTAAACATAGAAATTGAAAAAGTTAAATTCGCTCTTAATTGGCTTTTTTATTCAAACCGTAGAAGTAGACTTAGAGAATATTATAAAAAATGTGACGAAAGTGGCCTTAGAGAAAGAAAGGTTCCTAAACCTTGTCCGACTAGGTGGAACTACATGTATGAAAGCTTAGTAGTGGCGTACGAATATAGAAACCCAATAACCGCTACTTATAATTCTAGGGATTGTGAGGATGAAGATAATGATATGCTAACTAATCAAGATTGGAATAACGTTAAGATTCTTTTAGATTTTTTAGAACATTTTAGTGTGGCTACAACTGCTTTATCTGGCCAATATTATCCTACAATTTCAAATTGTTTAGTATATATTGCCGCACTTGCTAATTTATTTGCTGATTTTAACGAGGGAGGGGAAATTTATGAAAATGCAATATTTGAAATGAAAAAAAAATTTAAAAAATATTTTTTTCTAATCCCTCCTATTTTTGGTGTGGCTGCTTTGTTAAACCCTACTATGAAAGCAGGAGGTCCTAACTTTTGGTATACTAGTATTTATCAATGTTTAGATCTTTCACCAGAAGAAATGGCTACACTATCTGATGCGAAAGCATCAATTACAGTGAATGCTCAAACTGTTTATAATGCTTATAAACAGGCCTTAGAGCATGCTAGGCCTAATATTCCAACTCCTACTTCGTCCACGTCACAATCGTCTAAAAGAGTTGCTGGCTTAACAGCTCTTAAATCGTGGACGGAGTTCAGGAGTACTCAAGGTGAGAATTTAGATGATATTTCCCATCTAAACGAACTTCAAGTTTATTTGTCGCAGGGGCTAGAGAATGATAATCCAGACGGATCTTTCGACCTTTTGGATTGGTGGAAGACAAGGGAAAAGCATTTTCCCGTTCTTGCAAGGATGGCTCGGGATGTTCTGTCCATTCAAGCGTCAACTGTTGCATCAGAGAGCGTATTTAGTCAAGCCAGACTACAAATAGGAGATCATAGAGCGTCGATGCGGGACAGCTTGGAAAAATCAGTGCTCTTCCGAGATTGGATCCGCTCTGAAAGAAGAAACTTTGGGCTAGCTGAATCTCAACCCGAAATAGATGAGTGCTATGAAGAAATGCTAGCAGAAATTGCTCAAGAATCATCTTCACCCGGAAGTGGTGATGAACAAGCTTCATTTCCACCACCGCCAACACAACCACCTCCAAACCTTGAAGGTTTTATGAGATTTGTTAGAAATAATACATAAATTATGATGTAACTTGTACATTGGCATGTCTTCTTTTAGTTTTTTTTTTTCCTTTTAATGGTGGTATTAGTACCATGTTGTGCTCATTCCATTGGGGGAAGGAAGCCTAAGAAAGATATGCCATTTTGGTCAATAAATATGCTTTTTATCATATACTTGAATATATTTGTCTCAATATTTCTTTGTCTTTACTTCTATATCAATCCTTGAATATAAAATATTTATATAACATATAATATATAACATACAACACATAATACTATTAATACTAACTACTACACAATATACATTATTTATATACAATATATACTACTTTACTACAACATATACTACTTATATACAAAATATACACTACTTATTTTGAATATATACTAATTTCCAAACACAATATATGCTATAGTAACAACATAGTACACCATATAAAAATATATTCTACAATATACTAATCACTACTATACAAGATATTTAATTTAAAAAAAAAAAAAAAAAAGGTCGGAACCGCCGGGAACCGCCTGGAACCGCCAGACCCGCGGTTCCGGAACCGCCAGAACCGGAACCGGGTGGTTCCGGAACCGTATGGTTCCGGTTCCGGCTCCGGAACCGCCAGAACCGGAACCGCCAGAACCGGGAACCGCCAGAACCGGAACCGTTTACCCAAATAGACCCAGAACCGGAACCGGATACAGCCTTAGCCGGAATGACCGCCTCGACCATAAATTCACATAAAGAATTAAGGGAGAAGGCACTTAGGAATACATAGGGGAGTTCATAATCATATCCATGTTTACGAAAAAGAAAAAGGCCTAAAATGTGTCAAAAAAGAAAAATACATTGTGATATACTCCCTTCATTTTATAACAAGTGAGATACTTTCCTTTTTAGTATGTTCAAAAATAAATGACATATTTTTAAATTTGAAAATAATTTAACTTTAAAATTTTGATTTTACACTTTTTATCCTTAATGAGAAGCTTTTATAATCTCACAAATGGTATAGCCCCACAAACTTTTTACCCCTTAATTTTTTAAGACCACAAATTTTAAATTTTTTTTTTTCTTAAACTTTATATCGAGTGAAAGTACGTCACTTATTATAAAACGGAAAAAGTATTACTTTTTCCAACACAGGAGAGGTGAAAAAACACGTTAGGTTTTAGGGATGCACTTTCTAGTAGACAATATATTAAGAGAAGATGTGCACGTAAGGTTTGATTTATCAGTGCTCACCTAACGTCGTAATTTTCCATGTTCCTAATATGGAAGTTTCTTTAAACCCTCCCACCACTATTCGAAAATCCACGCCTTATCACCTTATCTGTTTTTGTTCATTTTCTAACTATTTTTCTTTTAATTTTATTTCTCTCTTCCTTTTTCTAAAGTAGAAAACTATAGTAAAAACTAAAGAAAGAGTACTATCGATATATAATATGTGAACCCAGTTGTAAGCACTTATATCTCCTGACCATGTAACGTAACCTTTACATGTAATTTAATATGTTATAAAACATTATTTACTTTATTCTTTCGGTTGCTAAATTCACGTGTAAAATAATTTTAAAAATATACAAAGTAAAACATAAAAATAGTACTTTCATCATCAATATAAAAGGATCACTATTTTCCTCCATTTTACCTGTCCCTATTTGCACCTAATCAGCAGGAAATTTTGGAAGGAAACAATAATCACTCCAACCTTTCCCCTCACCTCCCCTTGGACAAAAGAAGTAAAAAATAATGTAGGTTTCATAATAATTTCAAAAGTAAGATTCAAACACTTAAAGATAAAGTGGTCTCTATATAAAGAAACAATCATAGCAAGTTCACAGCATTAAAACATTATACAAATTTATTTCTTTTTTCCTTCTCTCATGGCTGCCTTTACCAATCATTTCTCCTTCATCTTCCTCCTTCTTACCCTCATTTCTTTATTGCAAATCCATGCTAGAGAAAGTCAATTCTTTAACAAAATCTCCAGCAACTACAATGCTGAAAAGAAGACACAAGTAGTGTCCAACAAAGAACAAGAACCAAACTTCTTGTCTGAAAATGAAAATAATGGGCATGACATATATGGTCATGATGAGTCTGGTCAACTTCCTTCATTCACAACCACTACTAATGATATAGAGAAATCCTACAAAGAAATCAACCCCACCACCACCCTAACAAATAATATTCCCAATAGCAAATACCTTTCCCAGAATTATAACCCTGTGGCTTATGTCAGTGTCCTAAAGAACGAAGAGAACTACAACAATAATGATGAGGAGTACAAAAATACTGGCAATAGTAACAACAAAAACAATAACAATGGGGAGTATTATAATGGTGACAATACTAACAACAACAAGGAGTACTATAATGGAGGTACTACTACCGCTACTAACAACAACAACAACGAAGGGTACTACAATTTTGGCAGTACTAATAACAACAACAATAACAAGGAGTACTACAATGGTGGCAATACTAACAACAACAATAAATATAATAACAATGGCAATGAGGAGTACTATAATGGTGGCAGTATCAATCACTACAATAGCAACAACAACGAGGAGTACTATAATGGTTACAACATCAAAAATAATAACGAGGAGTATTACAACAATAATAACAACAACAAGAACGAGGAGGAGTTCTATAGTGGTGGCAATATTAACAACAACAACAATAAAAACAACAATAATGAGGAGTATTACAATGGTGGCAGTACTAATAACTACAACAAAGAGTACTATAATGGTGGCAGTAGTAACAACAAGAACGAGAAGTACTACAATGGTGGTAGTATTAACAACAACAACAACAAGAACGAGAAGTACTACAATGGTGGTAGTATTAACAACAACAACAACAACAACAAGGGGTATTATAATGTTGGCAGCACTAACAACAATAACAAGGAGTACTACAATTGTGGCAGTACTAACAACAACAATAACTATAATAACAACAACAACAACAATGAGGAGTATTACAATGGTGGCAGTATTAACCACTACCATAACAACAACAACGAGGAGTACTACAATGGTTACAACATCAAAAATAACAACGAGGAGTACTTCAACAATAATAACAACAATAAGAACGAGGAGGAGTATTATAATGGTGGCAATACTAACAACAACTATAATGAGGAGTACTATAATGGTGGCAGTATTAATAACAACAACAAAGAGTATTATAATGGTGGTAACAACAAGAACGAGAAGTACTATAATGGTGGCAGTATTAACCACTACAATAACAACAACAACGAGGAGTACTACAATGGTTACAACATCAAAAATAACAACGAGGAGTACTACAACAATAATAACAACAATAAGAATGAGGAGGAGTACTATAGTGGTGGCAATACTAAAAACAACAACAATAATGAGGAGTACTATAATGGTGGCAGTACTAATAACAACAACAAAGAGTATTATAATGGTGGCAGTAGTAACAACAAGAACGAGAAATACTACAATGGTGGCAATATTAACCACTACAATAACAACAACAACGAGGAGTACTACAATGGTTACAACATCAAAAATAACAATGAGGAGTATTACAACAATAATAACAACAAAAATGAGGAGGAGTACCATAATGGTGGCAAAACTAATAACAACAACAATAATGAAGAGTACTACAATGGTGGCAGTACTAATAATAACAATAAAGAGTACTATAATGGTGGCAATAGCAACAACAAAAACGAGAAGTACTATAATGGTGGTAGTATTAGCTACAACAAAAACAAAGGCGAGGTTGGTAGTATTACCAACAACAATAATAAGGAGTCCTACAATGGTGACACTAATAACAACAACAAGAAATACTATAATGAGGAACTGCCTTGAACTTTTGTGAATAGTTAAAATAAAAGTTAAAGTGAATAAAATCATGCTATATAAGTTCTAATAATCATTGGTGTTGTCTTTCCCCTTTCTCATGTGTTAAAAGTTATTTATTAGGAAATATATTATGACTAATTAATTAAAGATGTATTTATATGACAAATTAAATAAAGATGTATTTATGGGTGTAGCTCTTGCTTTTCATATTTATTTTCAATCAAATACCACCGTAATACAGCTATTAGTCTATGTTTTTGTATTTTTATTTTCCAATCTGAACAATCAATTAGTTGTAACTATATATCTCAGGCTATATATGCTACGACTTATGATCAATAATATCAAGGTGTTTTAGCATTAATGGAAGATAATAGAACGGCAATAAAAAAATAAAAATCCTAAGGTGTTCAGCATCATAAGGAACGTAAGAAGACACTTGCCAAATCATTTGCGCTGCTAATTTTCTGTTTGCTTTAATTAAGTTCTTCTAACTACTTTAATTTATGCATTTTAATTTTATTTTTTATGTCCTCTTTCACTTAAATAAAGTATTCTCGTCACTTTTAAAAGCTGCAAGTATTATAGTACGCGCTTTACACATTACTTAAACCATGGAATACAAACTTAATAAAAGTCATGTTATAAGTATTAATTAAATAATGTGTTTGAACTATTAAAGAAAATTGAAAGAAAAAAAGCTCGAGTTCTTGAAAAAGATGAATTATTATTGATCCTATTTATCCAAATTCTAAAAGATTATTGTTATTACTTTGATGTGACAGTTGAATGCAAAGTAATTGAAGATCTCTTGGAATGATTTTTCTTGCCAAGTTTTCATATTCTGACATGATTTTTTTCCTAGTTTTGTGTGTGGGGAATTTATAGATGATGATACGCTATAATTATGTATTTTAGTCGATTATTACATGTACTTTAGTTGAGTTTTCTCTTTAATCACTAGTGTTTTGCACTAGCAGTGTGTTTTATGCCTTGTAGGAGTGATTTCGAGCTATATAGATATTATGAAATGAACTCTAGTGATTTAGAGCTTTGAAGTATGAGTAAAAGCCCAAGGAATTAAGCCGGGATCGTATTCCGGGATCAACGGATGATAGAGCAATAAAACAAAGAATCGAGTAAGTATATTGCACACTGCCTAGTAAAATGCATATAACATTTTGCTCAAAACTCTATTTAGGCTCCACAATATATGGTTGGAAAGCTAACTCAAAGAGCTATAACTTTCATGTTTTATATTTTTCTAAATTCTAAACTAAACGGTGAAAAATGCGGTCAAAATCGCGACCGCGGACCTGAGGTGCGCTGAGGCAGTATACCTGCCATATATCGCTGTTCTACCGTGGTTGACCGCAGCCGCGACAGTTCAGACGTGAAATATTGTCCTTTTTCGCGTAGGAAAAGGTATAATAGTTTGGGTCCGACCCTACTTGGTATATATACATGGAAAAACGGTATTTTTGGAGAGTTGGACATACTTTTGACATAATTTAGACCTAAGGAGGCTAAGGAGACCGGAGATTCGACCTAAGGAGGCGGAGACACAATAGGAGCAAGGCGGGAGATTCTTCAACAAGTTTTTTTTTCCTCTTCCTATTTTTTCATTGTTGATTATGATTTTTAGTATTGTAGTTTTACGTACTATTATGAATAGCTAATTCGTTTTCTAGGGTTTTGATAGAACTTTTTGTAAGATAAATTCTTGTTATGTTTTTATATATAATTAAGCCATTGGATCTCTCTACTTGTTCTACGTGTTTGTTGCTGTTGATTGAATGACCATCAATTATATGTGCTTATTTAGTGTGTACTGCTTGAGAGAGAGTACATATTTAGGTAGTTGTTGAACAACGTCATTCCTAACGTATGTGAAAATCAATATATTGGGTTTAAATGCAAGTTTAGAAATAACAAAGCCTTGACGTGATCATAATGAGCGGTTAGATAAAGCCAACTAGCGTAGTTCGAGAGAATATGTCTAGTAAATTTTTGTAGTTGCTCAAGAAAGAATTACGACATCTAAAGTGCTCACGATCGGTAGAGAATACATCAGCAAAAATTATAGGGAACATAGCTAGAAGGATTCTGATAATTGGGAAAATTATAACTCTAGACCTTCTTAATTTAGTCTCCAACCCTTAGTCTAGTTAGTTGGTAATTTTATTATTTTCTAGTATTTGCTAGTTAATTAGTTAGAAATATAAATCTCAATTTATATAATTTAGAAAAAATTTCAATCTTGTCTTCTTAGTGATATTAAACAGATATGGCTAAGCCTTAGTTCTTTATAGGATTCGACTCTGGACTTTTAAACCAGATTATGTTCGCAACGATCACTTATCCGTTTTAGAACTAAAGTTGAGCGTGCTCAATAGACAAAGTACATTCCGAGATAATGAATATATAACTAGTTTTTCTAATAGGATTGAACTCTCAATTGAGTTAAGAATAGAGATAACATACCTTAATAATCTGATACAAGGAATTTTAGCAATATCTATATCTAAAAAATAATACCACAAGATTCTTAATGATTAACAATTCTCAAAATTCTTTCTGCTAATTGAAGGGTCAAGGCGTACAGGCACAAATTAGAGATATCTTTCTGCGATAATTTTATTTTCTTGGCAGATTTATCTGCCTTCTCCTTAAACTACATCTTTTCTTTCTCAACCGCTTCAAATTCTTTTTCATTGAAGATCCTGCAGTATTCCGCAATACAATCAGCTTCCCAAGGTAATGGTGCATAAGATAAATTAAGAATCCAATAAACAAAGAAAGCCCATGAGAGTGGCTTCTAGCAATTTGGTTCTCCGCAATTCTAACAAAATTAGTTTATATAGTAATGTAGCCTGTTATATCCTTGCAAATTGTTTCGAAAATCCAAGCTATCTAATTGAAATCCTACACTTCTTCTATTTATCGTTAGAAGTGTTCGACAAATATTCAAGACACAACATGATGACAATAATTGTCAATTTGATTGATCATAAATCACAGTGTGAAATTCACATCATTGTTGTTCTTAATTACACACGCAAGTATATATGATCAACAAATAATATAATAATGAGTAGAGTGTCGAATCCAGAGAGACTTATATTAACTAATTATTAATTTCACTCAAATTAGTATTCATTCGAGTCAATCAAAGTTGAATTGTGTGATTATAACTAAGTAGAGTGTAACGACCCAACCTGTCATTTTGTGTATTTGCGCCCTATTTCCATTTTTGATGCGTCAAACATATGTAATTTTGGTTTTATGACTTACAGGGTTGATTGGTTTCTTTTCGAGAAGGTTTTGGGTTGATTTGGAACTTTTGATTCTTGACTTAGAAGCATAAGTTGATTATGTTGACCAAACTTTAACTTCTATAAAACGGCCACGGAACGATACTTTTTTGGCTTCGATGATTCGTATCGTGATTTTGTAATTTTGCATATCCCCGGAATGAAATGAGGAGGTCCGTAATTTGATTTGTGTTGTTTTGCTAAAATTGGCAATTTTAAGTTTAGAAGTTTGACCGTAGGTTGACATTTAGCTACCGGGGTTGAAATTTGGCTTTGAGACTTGGAATAGGTCCATCATGCTATTTATAACTTGTCTGCAAAATTTGGTGTCATTTGGAGTTGATTTGGTAGGATTCAGACGCTTGGATGCAATTTTAGAGGTTTTGTAACTTTTCTTTGAAATTCATGCATTTTGATGTCTGATTCGTAGTTCTAGATGTTATTTTTATATTTTGATCACGCGATTGAGTTCGTATGATATTTTTGGACTTGTCTGGATGCTTGGTTTGGAGTCTCGGGGGGTTCGGATGAGTTTCAGACGTTTCACGAAATGGTTTTGAACTGAAGTAAAATTGTTGGCGTTCTGGTGCTCTGATGTCGCAATTGCGAGTACTAGGCTCACAATCGTGTAGCGGCAGGGTTGGTTAGTTGTCACAAATGAGACTTTTACTCTTCGCAATTGTAAAGTCTGCACACCTGGGTTAGGGTCGCAATTGCGACCAATTGGTCGATTTTGCGAAAGATGTCAGCTTCACATTGCGAAGACTTCATCGCAATTGCGACTTCTGAGGAGTCTGTCAGGGTTCACAATTGTGATCCTTGTTCTGCAATTGTGAGGGTTCACAAATGCAAATCCAGTGTCGCAAATGCAACATCTTTAGCTGAACAAAAGGACTATGAGTCGGGATATTTCATCATATTCTCTCATTTTAGAATCCTAGGCTCGGTAGGAGGTGATTCGTATGAGGGATTTTCATCTAACAATATTGGGTATGTGACTCTATTCAATTTTCAATTATATTTCATTATTATATCTTAGATGCAACTTCAAATTTATGAGAATGAAAGAAGGAAATTTGTAATTTTTGTCTAAGTTTTGAAAATTAAAATTTGAGATTTGAGAATCGATTTGGACAACAAAATACATATACAGACTCGTGGGGTAATAGATAGTCAAAATTTATCTTTGGACCCAGGTTTTGACCAGGCGGGCAAGCCCAGGGTTGACTTTTATTAATTTTTTGGGAAATGTGTAAAAATCAAAGGTGTATCAATGAGACATTAGTACCATGGAATAGTACTAGTATGTATAACTAAACACCATTTTACTAGAAAGAACTATCAAGCAAGAACAAGTAAATCACAAGAATAAATCAAGGTTTTAACCGAACACCACATCATCAAATAAGCGAACCATGTAATTTTTCACATAATTTCCATAACTTAGTTTGGGGAATTTCTTTCATATGTGCATCACTATCCTCTATACCGCCGCTATCTTGAGCGGAGTCTGATCACGACCCGATCGGCTAGGTCGCCTCATTTGAGGCATGTATCTCAATCACCATTTCATTTCTCTTTCCGGAATTTAATTTTAGCACATTATACCATGTGTGCGGCATGGTGTCCGATCACGGCCCGATCGGCTAGGCTACCTTACTTAGACATTGTTTTGTTCTTATCAATCATCTCACTTGAATCTTTATTTCACATATATCATATCCATTCATTGGCACTTAGGGCCTCAATTATCACACTTTTTTTTCATTTCAATGTTCATCTTGAAATTTGTGGTCTTGGGCACATGCAAAAGCATTTCAAGTTGCAAACTTAAGTAAGATTTCTACATAGTTAGCATGTCAATCTTAGTTTTAATCTTGGCTTATAGCCCAGGCATATCAACACATGATTTGAATTCTTCACACATATTTAAATATCAAGGATAGTTTATTACACACGTTGAGGCACATCCTTCATGTAGATATGTATGTATATATGTATATATATATATATATATAAAATTGCCAACCAATTCATGTGAAATAGCAATCGGTACATCAACAAATTCTAGTCTTACCACATTTGCGTAAACGCGAACGGAGCTAAATTTCTAATAAAATGGGGTTTTAGCCATACATACCTCAATATAGCTTTCCTTACTCTTTACAAAATTCTGAAACTTTTATCACTTCGATTTATTGTGTAAAAATTACAAATTGAATCGAGAATTAGAGGCATTCTAGCTCTTTTGGCCATATTATCAAACACTAAAGGTGCATTATGGTCTTAAGCCCCCTTTTGAGAGGAATTCCTATTATTGTATGCCCCCAACGGTAATTTTTTAGTTTAATACCTTCTAATACTCTATGGTTTGGTGTGCATTCAAGAAATTCATTCTTATACCCATAAATTACAACACTAATGACCCCTTATAGATGACTATAGAAATAAGAGCTGAGTGATGAAGTCTTACCTCTTGGGATGAAGATTTAGGTGCTTTCACTTAGTTATCTTCAATGTTTTAGCAAGATTCATGGAGAAATGTTAATGGAAAGAACTTTCCCGCTAAGACTTTCTCTCTCTCTCTCTCTCTATAAAAGTATAAAGAAAAATGCTCAAAATGAGCCATAGCACCGAATATATCAATAGGGGGTCGGGTTCAAAACTTAAAAAATTGGAGCACCGAGTTGGATATGCGATCACAAAAGTCGACATGTGGTCCGCTTAATGGACCGAAAAATGCTTCCCTAAAAATAGACACACTGGCTGAGTTTGCGGCAGAAATACGGTATGCACTCACATAGGCTTAGTGATGTGGTCGAGACTGGTTGTAATGTGGTGAACCCCGGGGCCTAAACCTAGTTCCTGAATCGATTGTTCCTACCTCCTCCTTCTTGTTCTTTTTGATTGCTCCCCTTGTCCCACTTTGGATAGCTTGGGTTCATTATTTGATTGCTGAATCTTGTTATATTTGAGTCCCACCTCTACCATGCTCCTTATTTTTACTAGGTCATTAAAGGACTTGCCCACTGTCGATACCAGGTGACCAAAATAATTAGGCTCCAAGGATTGCAAGAAGTAATCTATCTTTTCGCTTTCCTTCATTAGAAGGTCGACCCTTGGTTCCTGCTCCCTCAAATGAAAGCCATACTCTCTAAAGCTCTCAATGTGCTTCTTTCCCAGTTTCGTTAAGGAAAAGCAATCTAGAATAATTTCAAGATTGTACTGATAATGGCAGGTGAATGCTTGGGCTAGATCGTCCCATGTGTACCACGGACCATGATTTGTCGGGTGTACCATTCCAAAGCTGAGCCACTTAAACATTGATTGAGGTACGCCATCTGTAATTCATCTCTCCCCCTACTCCTCTCATCTTGCTGCAAAACCCTCTCAGGTGTGCCACTAGATCACCATGGCCGTCATATAAATCGAACTTGGGCATCTTAAAGCCCGACGACAATTGTACATCCGGGAACAAACAGAGGTCTTTGTATGCCACATTCAACTTGGCCTCCCAGTCCTCGCATATATGTGAATGAATGCTCTAGACTTTTGAATTTCCTGAGCATCTCCTCTTGCTTGGGATTTTTGGCTGGTTTCTCAGCCTTTGCAGGGATTTCAAAACAAGGAGTGTATGAATAGGGTTCCAGAACTTTGAGAATGGGCTCTGGTGGGTAATACTGGTTGTTATGGAATTGGAACAAGGGTTGGCTGGATGATCTATAGAGTGTAGCGGGTGTGAGGTGCCACAAAGATAGGAGAAACTAGTGGAGGAGGGTGTGGAACAGCTTTGGGTGGTGGAGCTGGGGGTGTCTGGGAAGTTGTGCCCTGGTATTGTTGGTAGATAGGGAAGCTTGGAGGTGGATCAGTGGCAGGTTGATCATGTGACTGAGCTAATGGTGGGATAAAGGCTGGGCTGGCGGGATAAGCTCATGGTGGTTGCCTTTTTACCCACACTTGATACATTTTAGCCATCTGTTGCTTCAACTTATACATCTCTTCTTCTATTGTGTTGACATCCAACTCTTCCATCTCTTTTGAGGGGTCAATGATAGTTGCTCAGGTTCTTGATTAGCCATAGTCAGCTTGTTTTTTGGAACGAGTGTTGTAGGGGTAGGTTACCAGAATGTCGCAAAACTAACCACCTATCTGGAATTGGATAAACAACATCAAAACTTGTAGGCTTTAACATATAGGAAACCACATATTTGGGGATGAATGCACCTAAGCAGTTATCAGTTCCTATTATGCACTGGATCGGCTGCTTGCGTCATTCTGGATTTTATTTTATGCTACTTTATTTCTTTTTCTATCTTATTTCTTTTTCTTTATCTATTATTCGTCTTGTTTTGCCTTCTTTCTCTTTGTTTTATTACTCTCCCCCCTATTTTTCTGTTTTTACTCTCTCATGGTTTCTTATTTTTCCTCTCTTTTCTTTTCTCTTTTTGGTTATTTTGATTATGATCGAATCCTATGGAGATTGCCTACGTATCATGACCCTGCATGAATCAGACCGAGCATAGTTCTGGAAGATAAGCACTGAAACAAAATATTTTGGGAATTTCAGTTTTCATAAAGTAAAATATTTTTTATTACAGCTACCAAACTAACGGACCCGAGAAAGGAAACAAACAGACAATGGCTCAAACAAAACTAACAAACTCTGACAAGAAAGGGAAAACAATAAACTCAAATAGAAGAAAATACAGACTAAGCGACATTCAAGAATACATTAATGCCTCTAAAGCTCCTGGGGCCTGTAGGACATCATTCTCGCTGTAGGCCTGCGTGCTAAATTCCCTTTGAGGTGGTGGATGTCTTCCATCACTTGACGAACGAAGGTCATTGTGGTGGCAAAGAATATGGATCTCTTCATATCTTCACAGTTGCTACACTTTACTATGATGTAATCAGCGATCCTCCATACCCTCTCTCTTATAACACCCCATTCTTGCAACAATCGCCCAATCTGCTGGGCCCTGGCTTCCAAAGTTTGTTCGGCTACACGATTCAGTTCTTGAAATTGATTGCAAATCTCTTTCTAGATGTGCTATTGCTGTGTAACAGTGCTCTCTTTCAGCCTTGAAGTCCTTTGCCTTCTTAACCATTTTGTTTTCAACAGTGATGACCCTTTTCTTCAATCATGCAACCTCGTTATCATACTTTTCTGTCAATTGTTCAATCATGCATACTCGTTCTTCTGAATTTTTGGCCAATTGCACCGGTTCGCTCACCCTCCTCTTTGTTCAAGTCAAAACCATATTCCCTTATCTTCTGCCTAAGATTGTCTATGAGCTTCTTATCTTTTACACTTCTAGTGGGCTTTTCTGTCGCTATTTTCATTTTCTGAATGTGGGCCCGGAGAGCATCATTTTCTTTGACCAACTTCTTCTTTTCACCTTCGGTATCTTGTGCTTGTAGGTCATTGTTTAATTCCATATTTCTCAACTTTTCTTTTAAGTCATGAATTTCAGCTTGATATGTTTTTTCTTTTTCTCCCCATGCCAACCTTTATTGGATTTTGTCGTCAAAAGCTTGAATATGAGGTCTTTTGGCGGGCCTCTCAAGTTTGGACTCCAGCTCTTTGTTTTGTGCAAGACCTTTTCTCAAACCAAGCAGCATAGTTCGGATCTACTTCCCCCTTTGCCATGTCCGCTACCTGAGTTCCATTTTTTAAATACCGGTAGTTGTTCCAATCCTGCTTAACTAAAGCATCAGGTAATGCGACTTCCAAATGCAGCTCTATGACCTGGATGCTTAGATCTTCATCCTCGGGCACAATTTGATATCTTCTTAATTGCCTCAAGACCCTCTACAGTGCATATGGTTGGATACTCTTTACTCCTATTATTCTTATGTAATCCTTAGTAGCAGTCATGTACATGGCTTCTGTACTCGGAAGCCACCCTACAGTTCACTCGACCTATCCTGCCTTGAGAGCTTTCAAATAAGAGATACATGCCTCGAACACTTTTGGTGTGTTTACGTCTTCTCATAGATGGTGATGAAGTTACTCAGGTTCGAACCGTAACTCATGAATTTGGGATGATGATGAAGAAGCTCGACCAACCACATTTATAAAAGGGCTTCGCAACCTTCAAAGAATTGAGCCCCGGCTTTGCACAATGTCAATGTTCGATAAATGCCTGCCAACACCAACGGGACAAGTGTGTGATATTCATTTATAGTGAGGACTTGTGCGATTCTATCCATATGAGTATCCAATGTTCCTTCCTTGTTTGGAAAAACCATGATTCCCAAGAATGCCACAATAAACGCAAAGCGGCGGTGAATTTGCCAAAGAACCTTATCTCGTTTGTTGATTAAACCTTTTTCATATGTTTCAAACCCAGCGGAATGACCGAACCTGAAGTACAATAAATGGAAAGAACAACATCCTTTACTCACATGGGATTTCTTCATCTGCTTTCTGATATTTAAAAGGTCAAAGAATTTGCGCATTGATGGAGCTCTTGGAAATATAAGTTGTTGCTTTTCAAGTCCCGGCCAAACTCAATGTACTTGGCAATCTCTTCCAAGGTAGGGGTTCTCAAAGTCTGAGAAACAAAAAACATTATGGACAGGGTCCCAGAATGTTACCAAAACCTTGAAATCTTCCCGTGGTGTGATCTCAAGCATGTCTATGAGGGCGCCCAGCTGCTTTTTTACCCATTTCTTACAGTCTTCATCTAGATCCTTTCACCACATACGCAAGTGTAGCCTAACCTGCTCCCTGACCACTTCTGGTGGATCCTAGATAATATTCATTTGTTCCTATAGGAGGTTAAAGTCAGGGCTGACTCAGGTGAACCTTTTGTAATACAAAATTAAAGAACCAATGATACAAATTTTAACCAAACGACCATTTTTGTAAATGCGGCCCCCCTCCGAATTCCTCATAGGTTTGAGGCTAGGGGGAAACTGTTCCATGACAACTTTCCAAGGCCATCTCGGCAATAACGGTTTAAAATGTTGCCGAAACTGAATCGGCTTATTTTGACCAAAAATACATTTACTTGACCCCTGACTCTTTCTTTCTTCTTATTTTTTCAAAAACAAAGGTCGAACCTTATGTAGGTTGCCTCCATACCCACCACCCGGTGAGAATCAGACTTCCGTAGTTCGGTCAGCTTTGACTCTTTTGAAATAACCCCTTTTGTATTGCTATTGTATTTTTTTGGAAAGATTTTGGTAAAGTTTCGGGATGTTTCCAAATACTGGGGTTTTCTTTAGAAACGGGTTTTATTCCTTTCCCTACGTCACTCTTGGTTTTTATTTTGCTCTCTTTTTTGTTAATTTTTTATTAATTATTTCTAATTTATTTTTTCTAACAGATCAGCAGGCGAGTCAAAACAAATAAATATTCACATAGCAGATAGAATGCATCAGGATGGTCTGTTATGTTTTGGGGTACACCTGTCCTAGCCGGACCCAACCCCTGTATTGAGTCCCCTAAGTCAAATGCATATGATGCAAACAAACGCTCCTACTAGGGATCCGGCACGGGGCTATGCTCTTCTAGGTTTAAATCTTGGGGTTCTGGTCTAGACTTGGGGTACCCGAGCGGACAACTGGGGCGGAAGAGGGGGAGACGTACTGTGAGCACTAAAGTCTACCCGGCCTTATCGCTAGCTCAGCCTCGTTCTATTTGGTATGACTTCTAATAGAAAGTGGGTCACACTTAGGTGTGCACCAAATCTTAGAAGACTTAGAGAGGTGGCATGAGAAGATAGTTATAAAAAATTCAAACAATATTAAAGTGGTAAACAGATAGCATTTTAGCACAAAGTTTCACAGAATACAGTAATATTAACAATAAATGAAGCCACGTAAAAATCATTAACAAGCTCGAATTCTTGAACACCGAACCAGAGATTCTGGGTTCGATCCCTAGCAGAGTCGCCAGAGTTGTCACACCTCTTTTTTTCACACCCCCAAAGATGGTATCATAAGAGAGTTTGTCTAATTTAAGTGACAATCGAAATGGGATTATTTAATTAAAAATCATAGTATCCACTTGGAAGATTTATGGTGTCCCAAGTCACCGGTTTAAAAACCCGAATCGAGGAAGTTTGACTCTATTTATGGTCTGTGACGCAGAAATTCGGGTAAGGAATTATGTTAATCCGGGAGAAGGTGTTACATATTCGCGAGTTCTATGGTTCTAGAACGGTTGCTTTGATCATATTTGTCTTATCGAGTTGTCTAATTACTGATTTTAGAACCTACGTGCATTTACCTCTTACCGCTTTTAAATTAAGAAAATTATCTTGAAACGGGTTAAGTGTATGTATACCCATTTGTTTGGCGCGTCAAAGTCATGTCGCGCGAACGTATTCACAATTAATAACGCTTTATTATTATTAAGAGAGTTTGGCCGAAGTTGCACGAACGCATAATTTGGTTTTGTTGTTGTTTTTTAAAGAAATCGTAATTGTGTTACGCGAACATATACACAATTACAATTGTATTTTTAAACGTCCCTAAAGGCTTTTCTACGAATATTAATAATTTTTAATATCTAGGTTATGAAATTAATGCGAGGCAACCAACTACTTATCATCTATTATGGTTCGCCTCGGCTAGTTGGAGAAAATTAATTATTCCCAAGTTAAAGATGTTGGGCTTCACCTACTACCTAAACTAATTAAGATTGTTGTTTTAAACCAAGGAAAGAAATGAGTCGAAGATCAAAAAGGGGGAAAGGCATTTGGATTGAGCATGAAGCCCAATAGGCCTGTAACGTGCAAGGACACTCCAATTAAACTATATTGTGCGGCAGATCGCACTGGGCCTATTGGGAGCCCAAATGAAGGAATAGGTCGATACCCTTTCAAATCCCCTTTCAACAGCAACGTTAGACATTTATTTCACAATTTGCAAAACACGCCATTTTAAGAAATGCAATAATTGTTTATTGCAAACTCAAAATTGAACCAATCTTAACCTTGATGCATCACTATTCAACTCACAAACCAATGTTAACTGATTTAGATTAAAAGCAAAAGCGAAATCAAATTAACAATTGACCCTAAGCCTGAACCAGTTAATACAATTTGCTTAATTAAAGGACTACTGCTATCATGTGTTTAACCAAATGCTCAAAAAGGAAACAAACCACATCTCCACTAGGGAACCCTATCCCAAACTTAAAGGGCTCAAATCTTTTGATGAGCAAAGTAAACAAAAATTTCAACTAAACCTCGAGTCCTGGTGAGTGCAAATCAAACATGCCTTAACAATTATCAGCACTACTAGATCATTGGATGGGTTGGGATAAAGGGCCAACATTAAATTGGAATTAAAAACTCAAAACGACGTAGTATCATCCACCTACTATGTCGTTTCAAAGTCTCAAAGGCTAGGGAACTTGGACCGGGTTATAGGGTTGAATTTGGGGGGTTTGATTGGGTTAGAGACGTTGGGCTGAGCAAAATTGAAAGATTGGCCCAAATATAAAATCTGATCTCTCTTTTATTTTCAAACTCTTTACCTTTTTCAAAATTAATTCTTTTTCTTTTCTTCTTTTTTTCAAAAATTAAATTAAAATCCTATATTAAGTTATAAAACCAAATTTAGCTATCAAAAATGTTAATTAATCCTAAATAATAATTATCACAAATAATTAAAAACTAAATTTAAAGGAAACTACCAAAATTCAAAGATTAAAATTGAAAGTGCACAAATAAAAATTTTTGTGATTTTTTCAATTCTTATAAAATAACTAATTTACTACTCAATTCAAAAGTGCAAAGTTAAATCCTAGATACAAACGCAAGATATTTTGTATTTTCATTAATTAAATAGAATAAACATGCACGGACAAATGCAAACAATCGACAGATGCTACGAAAATCCACCAAATTGTAAATAATAAAAAGAAATTATTTTATTTTGAAATTATGGGAGTAATTCATATAGGGTAAAAATCACGTGCTCACATCCCGCAGATAGGAGCTGCGTAGACAGTTCGAGTGGCTGACGTAGGGGGATATGACCTTGACCTAGTATGAGATGAGGTTTTCGCAGTTGGAATGTCTTGCTATTTGGATGATCCCGACAGATCGTGAGATTTGTGGATAATTTTAACTACCATCTCTGTATTATGACGACAAGAGAGAGTATTGGGTGCTACGTTCAAGGAGGTGGTCTATATCTCGTGAGATTGAGATGGTTCGCCATAGGGAGCGAGAGGAGAGGGAGTTCATGAGGCCCCGAGGATCGGGCAGTTTCAGTAGTGCTCGTTTAGGGGCCAGTTCCAGCGTGGTAGAGGTCGTTCTTTCAGGCATGCTCAATCGGCCCGTCCACAGTACATAGGGGAATCTTCAGGACATGGTCATCGGGGGTTCTAGCAGGGCCAATCTTCACTTAGTGCCCTCCCAACTCAGAGTTCATCTCATGCCCCATCATCTCAGGGTTCTTCTGCTTTGAGCACATCTGCTAGTCACTCCGATGTAAGGGGTTCCCTTTAGTCCCCGTCTCCAGCACCGGGTAGTTGTTATGAGTGTAGAGAGTTTGGGCATATGAGGAGGCAGTGTCCTCGACTTCGTGGCGGTAAGTCTCAGCAGAGGGATCAGCTCTCGACTTCTGCTCCAGCTACTTCACCACCCGCCCAGCCAACTACGGGTGGAGGTCAAGCAATCAAGGGTCTCCCCAAAGGGGGAGGCCATTCAGGCGGTAGCCATGCTCGTTTTTATGCTCTGCTGGACAGGTCAGATGCAATTGCTTCAGATGCTGTCATTACAGGTATTGTCTCAGTCTGCCACAGAGATGCCTCTAGATTATTTGATACCGGTTCCACCTATTCTTATGTGTCCTCATATTTTGCTCGCCATTTGGGTACTACCTGAGAGCTTCTTACTTTTCCTGTTCATGTGTCTACCCCGGTGGGCGACACCATTATTGTAGATCGTGTGCACCGCTCATATATTATGACTATTGGGGGTCTGGAGACCCTAGTTGATCTATTGTTATTGAGCATGGTGGACTTTGATGTGATTTTGGGCATGGATTGGTTATCTCCGTGTCGTGCTATTCTAGACTGTCATGCTAAGACAGTCACCCTGGCTATGCCGGGTGTACCAAGGATCGAGTGGCGTTGTGTGACGGATTATGTTCCCAGTAGAGTTATTTCTTTCTTGAAGGCCCAACGTATGGTTGGGAAGGGTTGTCTGTCATATTTAGCTTTTGTGCGGGATGTTGGAGCTGAGACTCCTGGCATTGATTCTGTTCAGGTCGTGAGGGAGTTTCCCAATGTATTTCCTGCAGACCTGCCAGGCATGCCACTGGACAAGGATATTGATTTGGTGTCGGGCACTCAGCCTATTTCTATTATGCCCTATCATATGGCACCATCAGAGTTGAAAGAATTAAAGGAGAAGCTTCAAGAACTCCTACATAAGGGGCTCATTCGGCCTAGTGTGTCACCGTGGGGTGCGCTGATTCTTTTTGCAAAGAAGAAGGATGGCACAATGAGAATGTGCATTGACTACAGGAAATTGAACAAAATAACCATCAAGAAAAAGTATCCCCTGCCTCGCATAGATGATTTATTTCACCAACTCCAGGGAGCGAGGGTGTTCTCTAAGATTGATCTCCGTTTGGGCTATCACCAATTGAAGATTAGGGATTCTGGTATTCCTAAGTCTGCTTTCAGGACTAGATATGGTCATTACGAGTTTCTTGTCATGCCTTTCGGGCAAACCAATGCCTTAACAGCATTCATGCATCTGATGAACAATGTATTTCTACCTTATCTAGATTCATTCGTTATTGTATTTATTGATGATGTTCTGGTGTACTCGTGTAGTCAGAAGGATCACGTGGAGCATTTGCGAGTGGTACTGCAGAGATTGAGGGAGGAGAGGCTTTATGAAAAGTTCTCGGAGTGTGAGTTTTGGCTCTGGTCAGTGGCTTTCTTAGGGTACGTGGTGTCCAGTGAGGGTATTACAGTCGATCCAAAGAAGATAGAGGCAGTTCAGAGTTGTCCTAGACCATCTTCAGCCACAGAGATTTGTAGTTTCCTCGGCTTGGCAGGTTATTATCATGATTTGTTAAGGGGTTCTCTTCTATCACGTCGCCCTTGACCATGTTGACTCAAAGGGCGTTTCATTTGTGTTGTCGGACGAGTGTGAGGAGAGCTTTCAGAAGCTCAAGACAGATCTGACCACAGCTCCAGTATTGGTTCTTCCATCAGCTTTCGGTTCATACACCGTATATTGCGATGCTTCAAGATTTGGGATTTGCTTTGTATTGATGCATGAGGGTAGAGTTATTGCTTATTTTTCTCTTCAGTTGAATCCCCATGAGAAGAACTACCATGTTCATGATTTGGAGTTGGCTGCTATAGTTCATGTGTTGAAGATTGGGAGGAACTACTTGTATTGCGTATCTTGAGAAGTATTCACTGATCACCACAGTCTTCAAAATTTGTTCAAGCAAAAGGATCTTAACTTGAGGCAGCGAAGGTGGCTAGAGTTGCTTAAGGATTATGATATCACTATCCTGTGTCATCCGAGAAAGGCCAATGTAGTGGCCGATGCTTTGAGCCGAAAGGCTGTGAGTATGGGGAGCTTGGCGTACATTCCAGTTAGGGAGAGGCCATTTTCTGTTGATGTTCAGGCCTTGGCCAGTCGGCTTGTGAGATTAGACATTTCGGAGCGCAGCCAGGTGTTAGCTTGTGTGGTTTCTCGGTCTTCCTTATATGATCACATCAGAGAGCGTCGGTATGATGATCCGCATTTGCGTGTCCTTAGGGATAGAGTTCAGCATGGAGATGCTAGGTATGTGACCATTGGTGACGATGGACTGTTGATGATGTAGTGTCGAATTTGCGTGTCCAATATGGATGGGCTTCGGGAGTTGATACTGGAGGAGGCCCATAGCTCGCGGTATTTTATTCATCCGGGTGCAGTGAAGATGTATCAGGATCTTAGAAAGCATTATTCGTGGCGGAGAATAAAGAAAGATATTGTGGGATTTGTAGCTCGGTGTCTCAATTGTCAGCAGGTAAAATATGAGCATCAGAGACTGGGTGGCTTGCTTCAGTAGATGGATATTCCTTAGTGGAAGTGGGAGAGTATTACTATGGACTTCGTTGATGGACTACCTCGGACTTTGAAGAAATTTGATGCTATTTGGGTGATTGTTGATCGGCTGACCAAGTCCGCGCACTTTATTCCTGTGTGTACTACCTATTCTTCAGAGCGTCTATCAAGGATTTATATCCAAAAGATTTTTCGGTTGCATGGTGTTCTGATTTCCATCATCTCAGATAGAGGTACTCAGTTTACTTTGCGGTTTTGGAGGGCCATGCAGAGAGAGTTGGGTGCTCAGGTGGAGTTGAGCACAACATTTCATCCTCAGACGGACGGACAGTCCGAGCATACCATTCAGATATTGTTGGGACATGTTGCATGCTTTTGTCATTGATTTTGGAGGTTCGTGGGATGAGTTTTTGCCACTTGCAGAGTTTTCCTACAACAATAGCTATTAGTCCAGCATTCAGATGGCACCATATGAGGCCTTGTGTAGGAGGCAGCGTAGATCTTTGGTTGGTTCGAGCCCGGGGAGGCTAGGATATTTGGCACAGATTTGGTTCAGGATGCCTTGGAGAGGGTGAAGGTGATTTAGGAGAGACTTCATACAACACAGTCACGTCAGAAGAGTTATCCAGACCGGAAGGTCAAAGATGTGTCCTATATGGTAGGTGAGAAGCTCTTGCTAAAGGTTTCGCCCATGAAGGGTGTTATGAGATTTGGGAAGAAAGGGAAGTAGATTCTGCGGTTCATTGGACCTTCTGAGGTACTTGGGATGATTGGAGAGGTGGCTTATATGCTTGCTTTGCCACCCATCTTGTCGAGTGTGCATTCAATATTCCATGTTTCTATGCTCTCAAAGTATGTTGGGGACCCGTCATATGTTTTGGACTTCAGCACAATTCAGTTGGATGATGATTTGACCTATGATGTGGAGCCAGTGGCTATTTTGGGTCGTCAGGTTTGAAAGTTGAGATCAAAGGACATAGCTTCAGTGAAGGTGCAGTGGAGAGGTCGACCCGCGGAGGCGGCTACCCGGGAGACTGAGCGGGAGATGCGGGAGATGCGGAGCATATATTCTTACCTATTTGAGGCTTCAGGTGTATTTCTTAACCCACTCGAGGACGGAGCATTTGCTTAAGTTGGGGAGGATGTGATGACCCGACCCGTTGTCTCGTGATCTACCGCCCCATTTTCCCCATTTTCTGCTTCCTTATGCTTTATTATCCGTATCTTATGTGATCGAGTTGGTTTGGAGTGGTTTTGATAAAAAATGAGACACTTAGTCTCTTTTATGGATGCTTAAGATGGAAAAGTCAAGACATTAACTTATAAATTAGAGGGCTCATATGTGAATTCTGATCGTTCGGTTAGCTTCAAGAGATGATTTTTGACTTAAGAGTATGATCGGAAGTGGTTTTGGAGGTCCGGTGTAGAATTAGGCTTGAATTGGCGAAGTTAGTATTTTGGCGATTTATGGTTGATAGGTGAGATTTTGATCCGACGGTCAGAATGGAATTCTAAGATTTGTTGTAGCTTCGTCATGTGATTTGGGATGTATGTGTAAAATTTTAGGTCATTCGGAGGTGATTTGGTTGGGTTTTTGATCAAATGCATGTTTCGGAAGTTTTAGAAGAACTTAGGCTTGAACTCGTTGTAATTTGATAGTTTTGGTGTTGTTTGAGGTATTTTGGTGATTGGAACAAGTTTGCATAATATTTTAGGATGTGTTGGTATTTTTGGTTGAGGTCCCAGGGGCCTCTAGGTGATTTCGGATGGCTATCATGGAGTTTCGGACTTGGATGAAATTGCAGAAGGATTTTTGCCTTCGTGAACGCGAGAAGGGCCTCGCGTTCGCATTGAACGATATTTGGCAGGCCTATTTTTTTTATTTGCGTTCTCAATAGTGGTTTCGCGAATGCGGAAGGTAAATTTCTGGAGCTTCGTGTTCACGGGGAGTTATCCGCATTCGCATAGAAGGATCTGAGTTTCCGTTCATTTTGTTCATTGCATTCGGGGCCAAGGAGACGCGTTCGCGTAGTTGAGGCAGTGGAAGCTTCGCGTTCGTGAAGGGTTATTTTGGGTAAGGAACTTTTTTCCATCCTGAACGCGAGAGGGCTCTCGCATTCGCATAGAAGAATCAGCAGCTGGGCAGAAGGGTTTTAAAACATTTTATCTCGCGAGCTAAGTCATTTTTTTCCACCATTGTTGAGCATTTTGAGAGCTATTTGGGAGAAATTGAAGAGAGATTCGAAGAGGTATGATTGGAGGTAAGTTTTATGAACCAAAAATGTGATTATATTGTGGAATCAGCCTAGAAATTCATGGAAATTTAGCCAAAAATGGAAGAACTAGAGCTTGGACTTTTAGATTTTAAAATTGGGATTTGAGGGGTCATTTGGACTCCGATTTTGGTGTTGTTTATATGTATAGACTCGTGGCGCAAGAAACCCGTTGATGTGAAAATTTCTTATATTCAAAAAGTGGACCCGGGGCTCGGGTTTTGCTAATTTTGGGATTTTGATATTTTTCGATTGTTTTCGCTTGGGTTTTGTTCCCTTAGCCTATTATGACGTATTCGTTGTGGTTTTGGCCAGATTCGATGCGCGAGGAGGTCGATTTAAGAGGCAAAGGCATAGCAAGATAGAGTTTTGGCCGGCTTGAGGTGAGTAATGAATGTAAATGATGTCCTGAGGGTTTGAAACCCCGGATTTGCACATCATAGTACTATATTAAGGTGTGACACGCGCTTGATGACGAGCGCGGGGTCGTTTGCTGTTGGGGATTGTGACTTGGTCCGTCTCGAGTGATGTTTTACCATGTATTTAATTGAAGTTTATTTAATATCATCATTATTTGGATTAATTATCATATTTGAGCTTCGTGCCAACTACTTGAACCCTTTAAGAATTTTTATCACTATATCCTCACTATATGAATTTACTACTTGAACTCAGTCGTACCATTTTCTACTATTTTACAACTCAGTCATCTTTTCTCAGATTTTTGAAATTAAAAGATATATTTAATTACGTTTTGGGCTGAGAATCACTATTTAATTATTACCTAAGGGCTATGTGGTTTCTGGACTAAGTATGGGATCGGTTGCGCGCAGCAATGGTGTTATATTGATATTGATATGAGGCCGAGGGCCTAGTAGATGCCACGAGATGGCTTGAATTTGCGCTTGGGCCGTAAGGGACCCCTTCCGGAGTCTACACACCCCTAGTGAGCGCCGTCGAAGATAAATAAATGGATCAGGTTGCACGCTGCAGTGGATACTATAGGGTACCGTTCTATGTGTTGCATTCTTTTATTTGGTTGTCATTTATCTGTTTATTTGTTGTAGCGTTCCATATTTCGATTTCATTGGTCTATCGCTTTCATATTACTTGTTTAAAACTGCTGATGTATAGGTTACTTTGTGCTTTTTCTATGATTTCTTATTCTCAACCATTATTTATGTTTATTACTCACTGGGTCGGAATAAGCACATTACTCCATGCACCTTGTGTACAGATCCAGGTGCATCTGAGGCTGAGTGAGGATTTTCTGTTGAGCAGCGCATATCCGGGAGCATCAAGGTAGCTGCATGGCGTCCGCAGCCCTGATTTCTCCCTTTTATCCTTTTGTTTTATCTCGTATTTCCCTAGATTGACTCAGAATTGTGACACCTGATGTTTATGGGCTATATTGTAGGATTTTCATTTGAGATTCCGCATGTTTAACTCTTATTTCAGATTCCTAATATGTTGATTTGGTAACTTGATTGTGTTAGCAAATAATGAACTGGGTTAAGGTTGTAAATTGGCCAGGCTTGCCTAGCAGTGTGTTGGGCGCCATCACGACCGGGGTTGGGGTCCTGATATCCATTGAATTTTACCCACCTTTTAAGAAAAAGGTTTAACTGCTTCGCCAATTTTTAGATAACTTCAGTTAGACACACTTTTCTTTTCTTTTCCTTTTTACTGCTATTTTCTTTTTCTTTTTCTTTTTTGTACTTAGAGTTTCTTCTTCTTCTTCTTAGTTGCAAAATGATTTGTTAATTTTCTTGTCGTATTGACTATTTGATGATTGACATTTGTTTTTTAATGATATTTCAAAGTTATGTTCAAATTTGGGCTCATTTGGAGTAGAATTGGACATTGAATCGTGTATTGAATGGTTAAAATTCAATAAACAAATTTATGTTTCAAAACTTAAGATTCGAAATGTATTCAACAGATTAAACTACTTCAGATTCGAATTTCTAAAATTGCATCTAAAATATAGAGAAACTTGATTTAATTTCTGAAGTTGCATTGACCAGAATTAACTACTACAAATCCGAGCAGGTACACTTTACAAATTTTTGGGCAATGCGGGAATCGATGGTAGCCCCAAAAGTGGGTATATATGAAAATACCCCTTCCAGAACTTCATTTTCTAAATAAAGAGGAACTAAAGTAAGCTTTAGGTCAATACTAAGTCCTTCTGTCCATATATTCGCCTTTCATAATTCATAAAAAGGGCAGTTCAGTGACAGATTCAAAATCTGGATGTTGTGAGTTTTGAGTTGAAGAATAAGTTCTGAAATGCACATCCAACTCTCTCTGTATTTGTTTTTCAAATATATATAGGATTCGTGTAACGCATATCCAACTCTCTCTGTATTTGTTTTTCACACATATACAGGATTCAAGCACGAAATTCTGAGTTCTACTAAATCTGCAAACACGCATTCTGATCCGCCACTGTCAAATTCATCTCATTGGATGGTAGATATATCTACAGAGCTGGGAATTTGTCAATAACACGAGGCGTTGCACTAATATTAACAGAAGGTAACTGATCTTCAATAGAAGAAAGAGAAAAAAAAGAGAAATGATCATCACTGTAATACTAAATATATGAAGGTGTGAAGTCAATCCTATGAACCAATTTTACAAGAAAGAATTCTATTGGTGGTGTCAAAATCTAAGAAAATTATGGAAGTGTTATCTTTTGTACGCAATGTTCTCGCCTCGTTCAACAATGAATTTGCTATTTTTTCTGCAGAAATTTCTTCATCTGTTGAGCTTCTCTCCTTTGTCTGCACAACATAAAATTTCAACATATGGTTAAAGAAGCTATAGCTTGGGAAAGCATCGGGCTCCCTCCTACACACAAGTTAATCCTACTAAGTGGGTGTACCTGCTGGACTTGTTGAACTGCCTTCTTCACATTAATTACGTCCCAGAAGCCATCACTGGAGCAATCGACAAGCATGTTTTCAGCCAAAAGTATAGTTTATTTATTAATCTATAGCACGTATTGAAGAATTGATAAGAAATGTACTAATTGATGTCCTAGAGTTCGACACAAGTAATACAAAGCAACCCATGTCACATAGATAACAAGATGGAAGATAACATACTTGACAAAGTTCATTTTTTCTTTTATTTAGGTAGAGGGTGAAGGGGAAACGAGGAGAAGGGGGAAATCAGGATAGAGAGAGAATGAAACAGCTCCGCAGCAATACATGAAACGACGCCAAATAAAGCTGAAATTACCTAGCTAACAGTGCAAATCCTTTGCTAGCTTGATGTATGTATACAACTTGACTAATATAAGGTTCTGAACTGAAGCGAGAATCTTGCTGTTTAAGAAATTTGTCTCCGAGCATACGAGCAAGGTTTAAACCTAGTTAAGAGCAAACAAATCAGTTGCTGGTTGATCATTGAGATTCTACAGGGGATATACAAGCACAATAGAGATAAGAGCTCCTCTTTTTCTTTTCTTTTTTGGAGAGGATCAGACACAAAAGATTTTACTCACCACAGAGTCTTGTTTCCCCATCTTTTAAAGGATCCCCTGTTGCTTGGATACGCATCCTTTCAGAGTAACTAGTTATTCTGTGATCTTCAGTCATTTTTGTCAGCTTCCCGTCAATACTGCCTCAAACAAAAACAGAATGAATGAGTTTAAACTAAGTGGTTTATAATTAAGTACATATCTTAAACTGCTTCTAAACCTTCACTGGCACGAGTTGACAAGGTATTGCATTAAGACAACTTATAGCTGCATAACATCTCACTAAAGCATAGTCCATAAAAACATGAACTACGTACGGTCAATCATCCATTCCGCTCTATTCGAACCCATTTTATTCTAGTGCTAAATAGTATTTTGTTTCATAAGTGAATTAAAGGATGCTCTAAAAGTAAAGGTTCACTAAATCTCACACTATCTCCAAACTAACAATTTCTTTAATAACAATGTTGTTCATGCCAACTATGCACACATTGACTACTTACACCAATATAGATAAAGGGGAACTCTACCCACTAAAA
This sequence comes from Nicotiana benthamiana, assembly GCA_034376525.1. Taxonomy (NCBI): domain Eukaryota; kingdom Viridiplantae; phylum Streptophyta; class Magnoliopsida; order Solanales; family Solanaceae; genus Nicotiana; species Nicotiana benthamiana. Next base: position 29,489,509 of record CM067331.1, on the reverse strand, counting down.
CGTAGGCAGATGGAAAAAAATCACCGTCTATTTTTTTCTCTGTTAGGATTCAGACTCTGATCTACGGTTCATAATTCCAGCTTTATCGATGGCAGACCACACCATGGGAAGCAGTCTAAGTTAACATATAAGTCTTGAAACACACAAAAATTTCATGAAAACAGTGGACCTGACGCAAGAAACAATATTTGGATCTTAATCCAAATTGGTAGATATTGCCTATATAGAACCTTTGTTTCCATTATGTTGTGTTCTTAGGATAAGTCGACATCAAAGTTCAGTGTCACACGGTCACACCTACAAACCGATGCGTTTGGATGTCCACATAAGACATGGTGAAACCATTTCAGGCAAACTACTCCTAATTTTTCTTCTATGCATGTTGTTTGGAACCTTTTGTCGAATGAGATCATCTATAGTATTGTACGATTGCAGATCCCGTCTACAACACCCATTTGATGAATATGTTGGGCTTTTGAGGCCCACTATTAACTATGATATAACATTTTTGGTTTCACACAATGTAAGATGAAATTTTGCAGACTGCATATTAGGCCAAGTTAGAGCTGCAACATATTAACAGATAAATGGTTTATGTTTCTGTAACATTGCAAAATATTAAAGCTCAATCTCTCTAATAAAGATAAATGTCAATCTTACCAATTCAAGGCATAAATCTCGAAAGTTGGAATATCATAGTTCGAAGAATCGAGGTATTAGTCGTCTGAGCAGAAGTAATTGAGAAGATAAAACTATGAGAACTATAGAAAATTAGACTATAGATCATTCAAAGTAAACAAAGATCATTATTACACACAATATAAGAATGAAGAACGCCAAAAGCAACCAAATGCCAAATGGAAATGCAGCCATGTATTTAGTAGTTAGCAAATGAAATTACTGATGAAAGTGTGGGGACGCACTTTACAACACAAGCTGAATCTCCAACATTTGCACATTGCGCATAAAAGTTTTCATGATCATCAGCCCAAATTAGTAGCACTGTTGCAGTACATCCCTAACAGATTTGATTGTCATCAATAAGGAAAATATTAGTAAATCCAACAAACTAAAACCTTTTAACAGCTTTAATGTGCAGCACGAACTTAGTAATAAAAAAACAATTAATATCCTGTAAGAATGCAATCAAGCATGAGAACAAGGGATAGCTGCATCAGCGCATGGACTTAACCACAAAATTCTTCCGCTCAACTCACAACATTCATATAAATAAACTTGTTACACACAGAGATAAAGCTTTAACCAGGTGAATAAAGTTATAAGATATACTACAAAATAAGTCTAGGTAAAAACCTCATAGTGGTGATCTATACTCGCTTCAGTTTGAGAGAACGCTTCTCTAAGAACATCTGAAGCATCACATTGTGACAACACCCTCTCCCTTCTAAATGGATCTGATAAGATGCTAGCAACTATCTGAGGCATTATTCTGTATAGGGACAACAAAAACCCACACAGATAAATTAGCACACAAGGGTGACAAAGAATTTGCTCACCTAGCAAAGACAAAGTAACAGTGAACTCAGTAAATCCAACTAAAGATTTAATTTTTAAAATTTCATTCCAAAATTGCAATGAAAAAAAGAAGATATGATTTGATCCAGAATAAAGAATGTTTTCAAAGAAAATTTTAGCATATGCCATTTTTCAGCAGAAAAAACAACCAATTGCTTTGCGACTGTTAAATTGAATAAAACATCATGTATGATTTCTTTGGGTCAACATTACTTTTAATTTTTACTGGCAGAGTTACATAACACAGTGATTATAACTTACTTGCTGACAGACGTTGCAGCACCAGCTCCTCCGTGTCCATCGCATATCCCAAACAATCCAAACTACAATGGCAAATATACGAATTTCTTGGTCATTATCTTTTGACTGGTAAGATAATATAAGCCTTTCAATTTGACCAAACCTTATCCGTCCCAGTAACAGGCCAATGGTAATAACAAACATCTTCCATAGGCAGCTTCTTTCCTCCTCGACGTACGGCCATGGCATCTGATGCAACACCAATCCCAAATGGGACCTGATGCTCACTTTGGGATCTAATTTGTACCTGGAAGAGAAAATGTTACATGACAATGAGCACCTACGTTCACGCCTGCAATCATACATTAGTTAAACGTAACATTTATTATTTTCTCTTTTGGTTTGTCTGGAAAACATGTAAGCTTTTTCCAAATGGCAAACCGTAAGATTTAAACCAAGCATAATGGTATAATTTAGTGATTAATCGAGTCCAATATAGGTTTTCCGGCCAAATATTAGTAACTTCTAAGTCACACAGCTCAAACTTTTCTTTCATGTTATCTATCCGAAATCAAACCAGACTGTTAAATAGTAAGAGGTAACACATTTTAGAGAGATTTTATTCTTTACTGCCACTGAGAAAATTGGTTAAGTCACATAGGACTCAGCTTATGAATTGGAAATTATGATTGCCAGCCTTTTAGCTCGAGACAGGATAAAAAGCCTCAATTGAAATAGAAACAGCCGAGAATGGGATAATACTTACCAAAATAAACACAAATACAGTAATAGTAACAGCTTAAACATGAATAGATATATGAAGAGAACTAAGGTAAGAACTACCCAGTATTGTGCAATTAAAGACAATTGACAACAGACGATGGCTTGAGAGATCATGGTTGTTCACTAAGACTATGAGTCTATACAACAGTACAATAAAAAAAAGCGTACTATACCGGAAAATTGTACAGTTCCTTCTACTGCCTCTGTTCACTAACACTATGAGTCTATACAACAGTACAATAAAAAAAGGTGTACTATACTAGAATACAGTACACCTTCCTACTACAGCCTCCCCCTTCCACGAACTAATTTGGATTACAACGGCAAAACCGACCAACTTTGGTCCAGATTTACGTATTGAAAATTTTACCTTTCTGGTAACAAACGTTTCTTTTTTGATTAACTAAATAGTATTTTCAATAACAGGGATGTTCAGGCCAGCACATTCGTGCACCTCAAATAGTTCATTGAGCACCCACAGCCACCCAGCAGCACTAGTATGGGATAAAGCCAACCAAGACTTAATCAGATGAAAAGAATTACTAGTCTCGCCTCTGTTGAGATTCAAACCTTCGTTGCACCTCTACAAGCACTAAGCCACCCCATCCGGAAAATTATTAAAAGAAAATTTGATACACTACTAGATCAACTTTTTATATTGAAAAACCAAGCTAGAATTCCTAAACCGTGTTTGTATCATGCAAAAAGGGTTATTTTAATCTGTTTCTAAATCCTAATTTGCTATTCCTTATTCACCATGTCGTGATTGATTTCAACTCTTATTTAATTAGTATGTTCTGTAGAATAAGGGGCAAACTGCAATATTAGTTCTGGAAGCTGCTAGAGCATAGGAAGGACATTAGTGCCATGAAGTTTCCCTTCTTGATGGTGCTCCTTGACTGTGGTAGTCCAATTGTTTTTATAGCAACTACTTGCTCGTAAATTTTGCAACAAATAAATTTTATTAGCTTTTCAAATAGCCTGCGTTGGATATAGTTACACATGAAAGTATTAGAAAGCAAAGATACTGTCTCCATTAGAAATTGGTGCCTTTATTTAGAGGGAAAGGATCACGAAGGAATTGGTTGTCTTTTTTAATATATTTTGTGGGAGGGGGGATGAGTCCATCTTCAAAACAAGAATCTTAGTAAAATGACAACAGCACAAAGCCCATATGCACTTACAAATATTTGCGAAGTTGTGCCAAGCGTTATTATGTCTCCATTTGCAAGCTCAACTGGATCGCCCCACTGTCTGCACCCAGAATGAGGACTATGGACAGCACGGGAGTTAACTAGTGTGCCGTTCAAGCTACCCATGTCAACCAGCTCCCACCTCAATTTCTGAAACAATAGAAGTGAAATGTGCCTCCTTCTACATAATTTTCTTTCGTAAATAAATAACTAAGAAACATAACAACATGTTATTAACATCTGCCAAGATCCATATGAAACCACAGATTTTAAATGGGCGTACATTTATATTCCAGTTTATCATTGCATGCTTGCCAGAAATCTCTGAATCCTTGAGCAAGATATCACTAGGTGTCACTCTTCCAAGAGTAAGTGGAAGCCTAGATGTATCTGTTGATTGCATTGAATGTTGAAGACCTTGACAAGGTCCCGAGATAACCTCCAGCATGAGGATGCTTCCTGCACTTCTAAAAGAAAAATATGATGACACTGTTTACACATACTGTCAATCAAAAAGTGTAGAAAACATCAAGCACTTGTCACATTGATAGAAGAAATTACTTTGATCTTTAGTATCTTTTGGAACAAAATCTCCAAACTTTTCATTCTGTATTGCCACATTTGGTTTGTACTTCACATCTTCCGATCTTATGTGTTTCTGCTCTTCTGCTAACTGATTAATAACAAATGGACGCTTAAGCGTCTGGCCAATAGAAATATCTTCTGAAGTATCACAAACATCCAGAACAAAACTGTCACCTGGAAAAAGCAATTTAAGTTATGACCTGTAAAGAATAAAAAGCCAATCAACAAGGAAGGAAGCGTTATATACTATGCATTAATTGAGGATTTATGGAGGTCAGCCTTTGTTTATGAACAAGTCCCTGAGTCCAGGGTGAACCATAAGCCCCTTGATTCTGGTGACCGCCTACATCGTGACCATAACTTCTAGAATATTCATGACTCTGGCTTTCAATCAGATGCAAATCATCTGAAATAAGAGGCCTCTCTACATCATCAGCCTACATAAAAAAATAATTACAGCAATTTCTAAAGAATGCACAAGAAGGGGATGGGGGAAGGAAGAGCCAAGCTTATACTTTATAAACAAGAATTATGAAACAACTAAGAAGACATTAAGGTAACCACAGGATAAGTGGTAGCTCCATTAGCATCATTTGTAAGTGATTCATATCAGTCAGTCAATAGTAACATAATTTTGCATAGGATCAAGATAGTCCACACCCTACATTGAGAGAGTCCTTTTCTTTTTGTGTGTGTATGTGTGGTTTGTGTGTGTGTGGATGGTGGTGGTGGGGGGGGGGGGTTAATTAATTAGTAAATACATTGAAATTGTTGTAAGGACTAAACCAAGAGCAACGCCTAAAACAACCAAAGCATAACGTTCAAAAATTTATCTCTGTGCTTTTATATGTTGAGCATTGTCAGATTTTAGAAAGCCAGGACACTGGGACAAGGCAAGTACTAAAAATGTTTGGCTGGCCAACTAGATCTCTTAACAACTTCAATATTAGATATCTTACAGTTTAAAAACAAGAATAAATGTGGAAGAGGTGGGCAAATAAAGTAAGAAAAGTATAACGTGGAAAAGGAACGAGTAGTGTAGACGTGATCAGACACCTTCACTCAAAATTAAAGTCAATACACATAAATTGTTGCAATCTATAGAAGCTCTGTTTCATCTTAAAATTTTTTATCAAATTATAAATAGGAGTAGTCGAGTGCAGAAGAATTAATCCCTCACCAATATCCACGTACTATACTTTGGTCAAACAGTGATACTTGAAGAGCTGAATTGTCTATTTATAACATTATGTTGATAATCTAGAGTCTCTAGGTGGTAATATAAAAAAAAAAGACGAAATCCCTGCATCAAAAATTGAATGTGCATTTGACTTTCTTAGCATCAGATAGGAATCTCCTAATTAATGTTCAAGTCTTTACACACTATTATAACCAATAAAGCTTGAGATAATAGCAATTAAATAGAGATTAGTTTCTCCTGTATAGTCATGCAAAGCAGAACAAATAATAACCAATATTACCATAAAAATAATCCATAAAGACCTTAAATATTCAACTGTAAGATCCAATTAGAAACAAATGAAATATCAAGAGCTTTTTCAGTAACACTAATAGAAATATATTCATGAACACATTTAGATAGATAAAAATATCCGTTTCTTAACACTTTAAACTTTTGAATGAAGTGATCGCAAAACTCAACATAATAATAAAGTAAGCAAAAATGCTAATCGAGTCTCCCATCACCCACCAAAGATTTTTCCACGTGCTAAGAAAATAATCTTACCACACAGAGACATCTTTAATAATTAAATAGGACGACCCCATTTCAACAACTTATCCTTTTAAATGAAATAGTCACACAGTTTTAGAGCAAACGTACGTCCAAGGTTAAAACCCTCACTACCACCCATCATCAAATTTTCACATACTTACACTTTGATAAAGAATCCAATCTCACATGAAGGGTGTTACATCATAACTAAGTAAAATTATCCCCATCCAATAGCTTAAACTTTTAAATGAGGCGGCCACACAATTCAACCACCAATAGTACGTTATTACTTGAGTTTTCTACATGGTTTTGCAAGGTAAATGAGAAAATACTTTCAGCAACATTTAGAGCGTCAAATCAACTAAAATTTTGTATTAGCTCAATAAATCCCCTCTGGAAATATACTCCTAGAATAGAGAACTGCAAACACTTCATTCTATCGACATACAAGAGTAATGAGACGTATTGGCAACACAGACAACACCACCAACAGAAAAACCTACAAGAGATTGTCGGAGAATTCTGGAACTTTTCCTTTATGCTACTTTCCAAAAGTTGTCCTTAAAAAAAGGGTGCAATAGCATTTGACTTAGTCCTTGCATCCATATGATAGGAAATATTACTTTGTCAACAATGTGTCACCAGTGCTTATGCTTGATTTTTTCCTTTTTCCAGTGAAATGCAGCCATTAAGAAGACGGCTAAAACAAAAGATCCATATAGGTGATACCAACTAGTTAGGACTAAGTCTTAGGGATCTTTTATTTATTTTTTTGGTAATAAGATGGGATTAAGACTTAGTTATTGTTGTTTAACCTGTATTAGGGTTGTGCCAGTCAGGTCAGTGACAATCATGTCTATGTAAGTACAATTGAAAGGTTTAGAGAACACCTAATTTGCCTTGAAAGAGAAATTATTTAGTAGATGAAATTGGTGTGAAAAGAGTGAAATGAATATAGATGATTAATTCAGCTGACTACACCTAAATTAGAACTAAATCTTGGTCGATTGATATTGATTATACAACAGTGCATGATATCTAGGTCGCCATTTCCTTGAAGCTTTAATTGCACTGAAGTTTTGGGATCGCATTGGTGTTCACAGTTCCTAATAGGGCATAAGAAACTTTTCCAAGAGTAAGAGTTTCTCTTCTGTCCAAGCTCGCTAGAAACTTATATGTAATGTGAAAAACATAGTCTCCCTTAATAAAGGAACCAGGCTAAGCGGCCCACTTTCAACCACTGAACTAGGCAACTATACAAACTTCCAAAGTTAAGAAAGTTTCAAACTTTGCCATCCTCTAATACAATTGAGCAGAACCAAACATGATCCACCAAGCACATTTACCATCTCCTTAAACCTACAATCAATGAACTACTCCTCAAGCCCAAACAAAGATGGATAGGCTATAAGAATCCTCTATAATCTTTTCCTTCTATTCGGCCCACAACAACTATAAACCCTAGCAAATTTATTCCAAGCATAAAAATTACAATATTTTTTATATTTCACCCACATTAGGAACAAATATAATTAGAGTCAGGCATAAACAAGAATCAAAACCCTATGACCAAATTATAGAAAAGATCATTTCTTGTTATATTTGCAATCATCCTAAAAACATTTAAGGTCAGGCATAAAAAATAAGCAAAACCCCTTCAACCGAATTGCAGAAAAGATCAATTCTAGGCAAAAAAAAAATGGAAAAGGGGCTAATCTAACCTTGATGATGTTGTTGTTCCGAAAGACGGAGTTGGAGGAGACAGGAGAAGAGTAAAAGAAACGCCATGGCTTATACTTGCAGGCGATAAGGATAAATAAGAGGATCAAAAGGAGCATAACAAAAATAACAATAAAAATGCCCTCTTTCGACAAGACAATGTTGCTGCTGCTAAGAGTGGTCATGTTCATGGTATCATCAGCACCTGGCATTGCGAGAAGCTCGCTTTGAAAATTGAAAATGATGAGAGAGAAAAAACAACACCCTAAATTCTACTTCAACTCTATTCCTATTAAAATCCAATCAATCTTCTCTCGGCTTCGCGACAACCTCGCTTTGAAATGGTCTCATTTATTTTTCTCCTCTTTGTTATCTCCATCCAAGATTGAATATAATTTTTTTTCTTTTATTTTTGGTATAAAATACTGTAGTAATCTAAGTCTGATCTGATTTACTAGTAATATTAAAAGTATATGCATACACGTAGTATTTTATGACTTGTAGAAGAAGTGAGAGAGTGGTTCTTTTGGATTTGCATTAATATACACACATGGAACTGTCATGTGTCAACGATCTAAATCTGATAGTGTTAATGGACCTTGGTAGATGGGATTTGCCACAATTATGTTTCTTACTAAAATATCTTGCTTCTATCTTAATCTCATAAAATAAAGTATTTTTTATTATTGATCCTTATTTATGCAATTAATTTTCTTTTACCTAATTCCAGTCCCGTTTAAGAATTACATTTCCATATTACTGGGCGTGCCTCCAAACCTCCAACCTTGCGTTAACCCCGCTTTATCGTCAACAAGTACTATGTCCTTGGCATATAATATGCACCATGAAACCTTCATTTATATGTATCGTGTTAGCACATCCATCGCCAAGGCAAATAAAAACGGGCGACGAGTTGATCCCTAGTGCAACCCTACTAATAATGGGAAGTGTTCCGAGTCACCTCCCGCAGCCATCACCGAGTCTTACCACTTTTGTACATATCCTTAATGACCCCAGTGGACGCTACCGGAGCATCGCGAACCTCCAAACATCTCCACAGAACCTCCCTTGGTACTTTATCGGGTACACTTTTTCTAGGTCAATGAATACCAGATGCAAGTACTTCTTCCTCTTCCTGTACTGCTCCATAAATTTCCTCACTAGATAAATAGCTTCCATAGTCAAATTTTCCGGCATGAATCAGAATTGATTCTCAAAAATAGACACACTGCTCCACCATGGCTTCTACCACCCTCACCCAAACTTTTATAGTGTGACTCAGCAGCTTGATACCTCTCTAGTTGTTGAAATTTTAGATATTACCCATGTTCTTGTACAAAGAAATTATTGTATTCCACCTCCATTCTTAAGGCCTCTTCTTTGTTCTAAAAAATGATATTACATAACCGGGTGAGCCACTCCAAGGCTTTCCGGCCCACTTTCTTCCAGAACTCCATCGGAATCTCATCTGTCCTAATCGCTCCGTCACTGCTCATCTTACGCATTGCCCCCTCAAACCTCCCGAACTTAATATGCCTACAATATCCAAAATCACGCCGACCATCCGTGTGCTCCAGCTCGCCCAGCATGATACTCATGTCCCCTTCCTCGTTCAACAATTTATAGAAATACGTCTGCCATCTCTGTCTAACGTGTCCTTTCTACAATACTTTATCATCCTCGTCTTTGATGCAATTCACTTGTTCTAAATCATGGTCATTCCTCTCCCTCACCTTGGCTAATCGGTAAAACTTCTTATTCCCACCTCTCTCTCCTAGTTTCTCATACAGGCATCCAAACGCAATATTCTTAGCCTCCGTAACCACTAACTTCTTCTCTTTCTTTGCCTTCTTATATCACTTCAGATTCGTTATTCTCTGCCCTTTGTTTGTGCTCTTCATTAGCTTCAAATAAGCTGTTTTATTGACTTCCACTTTATCTTGGACCTTCTTATTTCAGCACCAGTCCCCTTTATATTCCCCAGAGTAATCCTTCAAGATCTCTAACATCTCTCTAGAAGCTTACCTGATGCAATTGGTTGTCATACTCCAAATCATAGCCGCGTCCCCACTACTCCTCTAGGCCCCCAAAGCCAGCAACCTCTCCCCAACTATTGAGCTTTGTCCTTGGTCAAGTTTCCTCACTTGATCTTGGGTTGACTGCACACCTCCCTCCTTTTCTTTTTCCTCTTGATCTCCAAGACCATTATTAGGAGACTATGTTAGGTTGCGAGATACTCACTCAGGATGATCTTGCAATCTACGCATAGACCTTTATCACACTTCCTGTGGAGAAGGTAATCGGTTTGGGTCTTAGCCACCAAACACCGGAAGGTAACTAGGTGATTTTCCCTTTCAGAAAACTCGAATCAATATCACTTAATGAAAAGCTCTAGCAAAATCTAACAGTGAAGTACCTTTTTTGTTTCTAACTCCAAAACCGAATCCGCTATGCATATCCTCATAACCTTTAATATTATCCCTAATATGATCATTGAAATCCCCTTCAATGAAAATTTCTTAGTGTGTGGAATACTACGCACGTCCTCGTCCAAATGCTTCTAGAACTTCCTCTTGACCTCATCGTCCAAGCCCATTTGGGAAAGGGAGGGGGCATATGCACTAATCACATTTAAAGTAAGCCCTCCAGCACAAGCTTAACAACCATTATCCTATCATTACCTTCCTAACATCGACCACTATCTCCTTGAGATCCATGTCAAACAAAATGCTTATGGGTCATTTCCCCTAATGCCTCCTAAGTACCATAATTTAGATCCATCTACATCCCGAGCCTTAATATCTACCCATCTTTTCTCCTGAACACACATTATATTGATCTTCCTCTTATGTAAAACCTTACCTAACTCTATAGATTTCCCTGCCAACGTCAATATGTTCTAGTATCCAACTCTCACCCCCCCCCCCTTTCCCACCCTTCTCATCCCCACCACCAGAGGATGTGGCCTAACTCTCACATTGTTCACTATGACCATTATAGTCGAAGGGGCTCTAAGTAACTGCTACTACTAGACGGGAAAATAACTAACACAAAATAATTTCAAATAAGAATATGAAAACTTAAAAATACAAAGGCATTAATAGAGTACCGCAAAGTAAGCAAGTGCTAAAGAAAATAATCGACCTAAAGATACAAATATGATTGTCAAGTCGTATAAGCCAAAGAATACAACAAGTACTAACTGAAACCTACTATGGGATCTACTGAAAAAGGAAACGAAACAAACGATGTTCTAAAGTTAAGCAAGGCAAGTAAGACAAAATAATTGGAGACGTGAAAGACAAGAAAATAACAATTCAACAAAGATAGAACTTGGACGTTAACCGGAGGTGTGAGACGTTGCTGCCAAAGAAGTAGCCCAATATAGAATATCGTCGGGAAGAAATGGGCTCACCAAAAAATTGGCCATATTAGCCGAATCTCATTGTGGCTGGCAGGACTAACTCGACTGGTAGTGATGACCCCCAGTTAGGGAAGCTTCGTTGTAACCCTACTGTCTAGATACTTGCACACCGGCGTGATTGGATTCCATCAAAAAATTCCTAGTTGCCTGGTCCTGTGTTTCTCCACACACCTAATCCACTCCAATCTACACTTAATAATGAGTGGAAGAGGTCATTGGAAGAATAGTACCCAGCTATGAGTCAGGGTTGATTTCCACAGGGAGCTAACAATGGATGTTAGAGTGTACACTCGATGCTTGAAGATAAAACAACTTAAATACACTTCCAATCACGTCGGTTTTGTAAATTACTTCTAATAACTACAATATCAATGCTCAATAAGAGAAATAAAACTAAATTTTGACTAATTATTTTTGGTTGTTTTCAAATAGGTAAAAATCCTAGGGACATAACCTTCGCTTAGGTGTTCTCCTAATAGGTTAAATACGTTAGCACTTATTTTATTGATTTGGGTGTATTAGAGCTGTCAACTCTAAGTTACCCACTCAATACCTCGCGGTCATAGAATAATTTTATCCAATGTGGCTTTCTCAAGCCAAAATGGGTATCATGCTAAATAGTTTATATGAGCTCAAGTCGTGTTTTCCCCATCTCTAGTTCAAACTCTTTAATTAGGCTAGCCAAATCCTTAACTAGCCAAATTTTTTGTTAGCCAAGTTTTTCTAGACTAAGTCCCCCTTTATCAAGTAAAGACCAAGTAAAAAGGCATGAGTCAATGTTTGCAACCATTAATTCTAAATTTAAAGCATGAACACGGCTAAATAACAAACACCCAATCATAAACAAGCATTAAATTAAATGCCTATAAGGTTTATACACTAGGGTTAGGTCACAACCCTAGGAAATGTCTAGCTACTCCTAATAGAAAATGAAGAAAACAACGAAGAAATACTAACTAAATCCATAATATAAAATTAAAATGATAAACAATGATGTTTTTGTCCCAAAGTAATCACAAGTTACCCAAGATGGCAAACTACAATGACTACAACTGCTAAAACTTCAAAACTTGACCTAAATATGTGATTCCTGTCTATTTGTAGTGGCCCAAAAGTCGCTGACAAAAATTACCCTTAGGAGGTTCAGTGGTCGTGCAATTCCATGTGTCATCCACACATTGCTTGAGTTTGTAGGGGAATGGATACTGCAGCTGCACAATTTGGTTTGCGACTGCAATTCAGCTTATATGGCTGCACAATTCTTGTGTGATCCGCACTTCAGGCAAGGCTTCAATCTTGGACACTTTGCATACTCTCTAAACTTTTTGAATTCTTTTCAGTATGGACCATGTTCTGCGGCTGCACAAATTATGTGCGGTCCGCACTTCTTCTTTATTCCATTTCTGAGCTTCATCAATAGTTATGCGGCCGCAAGGAGAATTCTGCTATCCACACTTGCTTCTACATCCACACTTTTGGTCTGTTGCACCCATTCTTGCCTTGTGAGCCGAACACTCCTTTTTTTAGTTGGATTTCTTCATTTTACCCAAAATCTCCAACTTTCCTGCAATTTGCACACTTTCATTAGTTTTGTGAACATAAATCAATACTTTTGGACTAAAATAAAAGTAAAAAGGTACTAACGAGTAATCAAAATCCACACTTATAACTCTCCCAAACATATGCCTTTGCATGTCTTTGAGCAAATAGATTAGTTTCCACCTTCTCAAAGTGAAAGGTCATTTTAGCAAGTCAATGGAAAGTCATCCATACTTAGCTGGGACCAACAATTATCCACATTACTCATGCACTATCAACAAGGTGACAAGTCAAGTATCATGCATATATAGTTTGATGTGACATTTGAGCTTCAAGAGTTAACTTTACTCATTAATGACTCTGTTCTATCATGTAGGACATGGTGGATCCCAAACTCTTTCTCTTCCTCCTCTACCTTCCATTTTCCAAGATCACTTCAAAAGTTAGCACCCAATCTTAAGATTCATGAAAGGTTCACTATTCTCTCACAAGAGAATGTCACAAGTACGACTTCAAGTACCATAGGTTTGTCCCTCGTATGGATTACCACTAATATAAGCTCACTCGGTTCGAAATGAAGTAAGACTTCTTTCGGGTTATAATGAAGGTTTTTGGATTAGCATAGGATAACATATGGGTAAGTGGTCACACCTTTGCTTGAGCACTTAACACTTTCATTTCTTGGCTCACAATTACCAATTCTTAGAGGCATTCTCTTTTTATTGGGGGCTAGAGAGACTTGACATCACTCTTTCTTGTTCATTTCATTATTTTCTTCCTACTCTTCTCCCTTGATTCTCATGTTGGGGATCATTACCTCTTTTTGAATCCATCAACCCTTCCACTTATTCTCTTTTTGCATTTTCTTTTTATTCTTTTTCTTTTCTTGCATTCTCTTTTCATAAAGATCATTTCTTTTCTATTTTTGGTATCTCGATACCTATTTCAAATTCCTCAACTCTCCCCTTAAACTTACGCCTTAAGCCACTTATTTTAAGAGTGTTAAAGAAGGTCCGTGTGCCAAGAGAGGGACACGAAAAAATGAGTAAAGGCTTATAACATAGTTATCAAATGAGAAAGGATAGAGTCTCAAAAGGGGGTTAACTAGGGATAATGATATTGGTTGGCAATCGAAAGCTCAAACATGCTAAGGAAAGCCTACAGTCATTTCTCAAATCAAGAAAAACTTAGGATTTCGCCTTGAAGCACATTCGGGGCAAGTTCTAGACCATTCGCACGTATACTTGGACTATCAGTAAATCACCTCACCTCTCATGCAACTAGACCATAAAAGAGGATAGAGTCGAGAGCCTACAAGTACCACATTTAAGTTTAAATATCACTATGGTTCAATAAATCACTCGATGATTACCAAAGTCAAATCAAGAGCCTCAAAGTCACTAACTAGAGCTATTTTCTTTTAAAAACCTTGTTTCAAACCATAAGCATATAGTTAAGTGTGTTGGTACCAAATGAAGTATAATAACTCTTTTTCGTGAATGACTTGATTAGGCCTTTTATTCATATCTACTATTATTATTATTACCTAATCAAAAAATGGACTCATTCCCTTAAGAAGATTGTCGCTCCATCCATCATTGGGACGAGTCACCAGGTTCACACAAAAACTACCATTAGAAATAACTGTGACATTAAGAAAATCAAATGCTTATTACCAATTATTACAAGAAACATAAGAAGAAGTTACGAACAAAACATAAACTAAAGTGAAAAATAAAGAAGCTAATGAACAATAACTACTAAACATATATAAACCACAAATAAGCAAAGGAACAAAATCATCCAATTATTACAGTCCAAATATATCCAAAATGTGTCAATATCAAATTAAATAAACTCCACCCCTCCCCCTCCCCCCTCCCCACTCTCCTTCCCCCGAATACAAGTAAGCATTGTCCCCCAAGCTTAATTAAATAATAGTGAAAGGAGAGAGGGTGAAGAAAACTTCCTAGGTTCCTTGGACATCTCAGTGTCCTCAATAATATCATATCTTGTTGGGTCAGCCAACTGTATCTCATCATCATCAAATCTAGGCGTGGCAGGAGTGGCAAACATCGCACCCACTACCTCAACAGTGTCGGCAGCAAGGTTTGTCTCCTCAAATTGGCCAGCTGGTGTTACCGCTACAAATGGTGTTGGAGGATCTAGGGCTTAATGGTTTGGGTTAAGTAACATATCAAAGAGTAGATCCCTAATGGTCCAAGTCTGGTCACCTCATTTCTGAGCTTTTCAACTGATTTCTTGCTTGCTTAGGACTTCCTCACTAATTTTCCCAACTCCTTAATAACTGACTCGTGTTGTAATAGAGTGTCCATGATCACATTTTGGTTTTCCAAAATCTTCTTCACTTTCTCTTCAAGATCAGAGGAGACATGTGGTGCCTGTGTAGATGACTGCATTTCAACAGTATTAGATAAGTCAGACAGCTTTGAAGTAGCTATCTGCATCTAGTTGTTGAGACTCACCAATGTCTAGGAGACTCGTAGAGTAGATAATCGAGTTGTAGGCATGGGAACTGGCCTCAAATTTGGACCAGGGGCTGCCCTGGGGGTTGTGATTGTCACGACCCAAATCGATAGGCCACGACAGGTGCCCGATTCCTACATGTCAAACACCCTTAAAGCATGTGTGTAAGATATAAACCTGAATGTCGCTTGCAACATTTCGAGAATAACATACATGAACGAAACCTTCCAAAAAGGAATATGTACATATATATGCGGAATACACTGGGCAAGTCGACAAGGCTGCTATAGACAACTATATACTCATAACTGAAAGCCGACATAGCCACATACTATCCAGCTATACATAGCTGTCTACAGACCTCTAATAAAAATATAGTTGTACAAAGACGAGACAGAGCCACGTCATACCTATGTATATATACAAGCATATCATACCAAAATTAAAATCCTCTCTGGTTCAAGTGGAGCACGTCGACTCTTGTTAATCAAGGATCCTAAGAAGAGGGACTGTCAGCTTACCTACCTGCACTTGCGGGCATGAACGCAGGCCCCGTGAAATAGGGTGTCAATACGAAAAATTTAATGAGTATTTAAGACATGAAAATTAGTACATAAAAGACATAGAGGAAACAGGGAATAAAGAGATCCATCTGTAAATCTGAATAACTTTGTAAATTCTGAAACATTTATAATGTCATGCACGTGCATATAAATATTGTGCCATGCGTAGGTATAGGTGTACATGATATCATCAAGCCACTGAGGGCATCCCATAATATCGTCTCGATCATTGTCGGCAACATCATCAACATATACCAACTGATCAGGTGGTGGTGCGTATATAATGTCGTAACCATTTTCCCATATCCAATATATATATATATATATATATATATATATATATATATATATATATATATATATATATATATATATATATATATATATATATATATATAAATATGTGTATATAATTCCATCTAGTCATGGATTATTGTATATGCATAAATGAATAAAATGCCTGAAAATATGTTTAAAATCTCAATATTCTTTTCTATAAACTTGATCAACTATGTATTATTTTGAGATCCATGAACAGAAGAAATAATAATATGTCACATGGGGAATCAAGAACACAGATACCCCTAGCATTTTATAAATAGAGTCGTTTATGAAAACTGTGCGTTTGCTCGTTTCTTCTATATAACTTGGATCATGCCAAAAAGAAAGAAGGGATAGCCTTTAACATGACTGGTGTAGGAAAAAATCCGTATAATATACTTTGAAAAGATTGTATTGTACTCCTTTAGAATCGCAAAATTTTATGTTGCTACAGTTCTAACACTTCTCGTTGGAATTGTTTGCAAGAATTTCTTGGTAGCCTTTGAAGTTGAAGCCTAGCGTCTGTTCTTGAATAATTGAATTAGGATAATGAACCAAGATTTGAATTAGCGCCTGCTTTTGAATAAGCCTAGGTTTGAAAGACTTATACTTTAATTAGTTCTTCTCTGTCCAAAAATGAACCAAGCTTTAAAAGAGACCCAATTTTTTAAAAGATACCAAATTTTATCTACACCTTGAGTGTTTACACTTTAGATAGCCACTAATCTTCATATGACTACTTAGTCATTGGCTTGAGCTTCCTTGCTGCCAAGTATTATCTTATAATTTAATAATTAATTAGGTAATATTCTGTTATTCGATAATTAATCAATTACCCGCATAATTAAAAATGATCTCAACTACATAAAATACTAGTACCTATTTTCAATATACTTTATATATCATACTACCATCGTCATATGGTACCTTGCAAGGTACTAGTTCATAATTATCTGGTATTATCGCTAGACCCGTATTTTATCCCAAATCGGCCACCTTCAACGAATCATGTTTTTTTTTAATTCATGTACCCTTTATCCTTCATGACACTTACTTATTGCTTGTTATAAATAGTGTAAATATGTTAACCTCAAGATATCTCATCCCTGAGTCTACATAGATTAACTGAAGGCAAAACTTTAACGTATGAAAACGCGAGATGTAACATCCTTCTCCCTTTAGAAACATTCGTCCTAGAATGCTTAACTCTTCGGGATCAATAAAGACAATGGCCTCATACGATCAATGACAATAACTGACCCAAGAATCAATACACATACCTTAAGGTTATAATTTCTTAGTCAGACCTTTCTTTGGAGGAGGAAATAAGTTGGGATATCTAGACTTGATGTCTTCCTCGGACTCCCAAGTCATTTCTTCCACATTGTTGTTTCTACAAAGTACTTTTATCGAAGCTACGTCTTTAGTTCTCAATCTCAACATGTTTATCTAGTATAGAAATGATAGTTTCTTCATATGATAGCTGTTTTGTGACCTAAATGTCGTCAACTCACACAAATGTGAAAGGATCTCCGATACATTTATGGAGCAGACACATGAAAACTGTATGCATAGACTCCAAGTCTGAAGGCAAGTGTAACTCATATGCAACCTGGCCTACCTTACGTATGATCCTATATGGTCCAATGTACTGAGGGCTAAGTTTTCCCCTTTTTTGAACCCCACAACGCCTTTCATTAGTGATACCTTTAGAATACCCAATCATTATCCTAGAATTCCAAGTCTCACCGTCGATTATCCGCATAAAACTTCTGACGATTTTGAGTTGCTAATAGCCTTTCCTGTATAAGTTAATTTTCTCGATTTTCCTGTTGTACCAATTTTGGTCTTACTAATGTAGTTTCCCCAATATCTAACCACCCTATAGGCGACCTACACCTCTGTCCGTAAAGATCTTCGTATAGAGCCATCTGAATACTGGAATGGTAGCTATTATTATATGCGAATTCAATAAGCGGCAGATAATCATCCCAGCTACCTTTGAAGTCCATCACACAAGCTCGTAATATATTCTCAAGTGTGTGAATAGTACGCTCAACATGTCTGTCTATCTAGGGATAAAATGTTGTACCAAGACTTACCTGAGTTCCCAATCCTTTTTGGATAGACCTCCATAAGTTAGTTGTAAATTGAGCTCATCTATCCAATATACTAGATACAGGGATACCATGCAGTACTATCTCTTTAATATAAAGCCTTGCATAATCCTTTGCGGAATATGTAGTCCTAACAGGCATAAAATGGGCTGACTTTAAGCCTATCCACAATCACCCATACCGAATCGAACTTATGCTAGTACGAGGTAAGCCTATGATAATATCTATATTGATTACTTCCCATTTACAAGTCAGAATATCCATAGCATGCAATAATCCATCGAGTTTTTGATGCTTAGTCTTAACCTACTGATAGTAAGGAGACTGAGCAACAAACTCTGCTGTATTTTTTTTCATTTTGTCCTACCAATATACTTCCCTTATATTATGATACATCTCTGTTGCTCATGGATGGATAAAATAACGAGAATAGTGAGTTTCTCCCATAACCTGCCGATGAATCCCTGCAACATTAGTCACATATAATTTCCCTCGATATTTGAGGACCCCATCTTTTGTAATCTCAAATGGTGTCTTCTCCTTCTGAGGGATGGTATCCCTATCATGAACTAACACAGGATCCTCGTACTGGTGTTCCTTCACTTCAGTTACTAAAGAGGATGTTGTCATATCCTGAATAGTAATTCCAATATCACATGAGTCCAGTAATCTTGTCGTATCCTGAATAGTAATTCCAATATCACATGAGTCCAGTAATCGAACTCCAAGACTAGCTAGCTGGTGAATCTCATGGGCTATTTCCCTCCTTTCCGGCTATAAATATAATAGGCTACCCATAGATCTACGGCTAAAGGCATCGGCTACTATGTTCGCGTTCCCCGGATGGTATAAAATATCAACATCATAGTCTTTAAGTAGCTCCAACCATCTCCTTTGACGTAATTTAGTTCCTTTTGATTGAAGATATATTGAAGGCTCTTATGATCCGTATATACCTCAATATGAATGCCATAAAAGTAGTGCCTCCACTTCTTTAGTGCATGAATCACCGACTAACTCTAAATTGTGGGTCAGATAGTTCTACTCGTGCTTTCTTAGGTGTCTAAAAGCATAAGCTATGACCTTACTATGTTGTATCAAAACACAACCCAATCCAACGCCTCAAGCGCCACAATAGATCACATAACCATTGGTCCCTTCAGAGAGCGTTAGAAGCGCGCTGAAATTAACTTGTCCTTTAATACCTGGAAACTCCATTCGTAAGTGTCAGTCCATTGAAAATTTGCTCTCTTCTGAGTAAACTTTGTCAAGGGTGTTGAAAGGGAAGAAAATCCCTCTACAAATCTCCTATAATAGCTTGCCAAATCGAGAAAGCTAAGAACCTCAGTGAGTGTTGTGGGTCTAGACCAAGTCTTTACTGCTTCAATCGTTTGTGTATCCACCAGGATGCCTTCACCCGAAATGATATGCCCAAGGAAAGCTACAAAGTTCAACCAGAATTCACATTTAGAGAACTTTGCATACAACTTCCCTTTTTGTAGAACTTTGAACACATTACCCATATGATCTGCATGCTCAACTTCTGAACTAGAATACACCAATATATTATCGATAAATACAATTAATAATAGATCTAAAAAGGGCATGAATATTATGGTTCATCAAATCCATAAATACAGCTTGGGCATTGGTCAAACCGAATGACATAACGTGAAACTCAAAGTGCACGTATCTGGTCCTGAATGTTGTCTTCGGAATATCTTCCTCCTTAACCCTTACCTGATGGTACCCAGACCTCAAATATATCTTTGAAAAATACTTGGCACCTTACAACTGATCAAATAAATCATCAATCCTTGGGAGCCGGTACTTATTATTGATCATCACCTTATTCTACTGTCTATAATCAATACACATCCATAAGGAATCATTTTTCTTCCTCGCAAAAAACACAGGTGCTTCCCACGGTGATGTACTACATCTGATAAAGCCTTTTTCAAGCAAGTCCTTTAGTTTCTCTTCAACTCTTTCAATTTTGTGGGGGCCATTCTATCCTATAAATAGATGTTGGATGAGTATCTGGTAGTAGGTCAATAGCAAACTCAATTTCTCACTCTGCCGGAAGGCTCGGAAGCTTATCGAGAAAACCATAAGAAAACTCATTAACCATATGGATGGACTAAATGGTTAGTGACTCCACTTCCATATCCTGAACCCGAACTAAGTGATAAATATAGCCCTTTCTGATATCTTCCTTGCCTTGAGATAGGAATAAATATACCTCGGCGATGCCGTATTACCTTTCCACTCTACAACAGGCTCCCCTGGAAATTAAATCGGACTATCTTTGATCTACAATCAGCATTGGCATGACACGAAGCCAACTAATCCATAACTATTATAACATCAAATTCTATCATATCTAATTTGATTAGGTACTCTACGGTAGATCGACTATGAACTACTATTATACAAACATTATATACTCGCTTAGCTATCACTAAGTCAACATGTGTGGACACCTCAAAAGGTTTAACCAATTTAGCTTTATTCCAAACTTACTAACAACCAATAAGTAATATATGATAAGGTGGAACCTGGGTAAATCAATGTATATACATCATATGAGGACACTGATAATATATATGTAACAACATCAGGTGATGACTCCTGATCTTGTCGTCCTGCCAATGTATAAATACGGTTCTGAGGACCGCTCGAGCTAGTTGCTCCGCCTCTGCCTCTACCATGACTCACTGGTGCTAGTGAACCTTGCCCAGGGGGCGTATTGATGATAACAAACTAGCTAAAGATCCTGTTGGTTGAGCTATACTTGCATCACCTCTCAACGGACAACCCCTTATAACATGGCCCGGATAACCACAAGTATAACAAACACCTAGTCCCATACGATACTACCTGGCATGCTTCTTAGCAAACTGAGTACATCGTGGCAAGGGCAACCTCATCTGACTTGGCTCACCCTTATACGAAGAACCTGAGGCCCTGGAATTCTGATCAGGTACTGAATATATGGAACGATAAAATCTCCTACTGCCAAACTAAGGGGGTTCTCTAGCCAATGACTGGGGTAGATATCTCGTATACTGTTGTCTCTGACCATCTCGAAACTCATTAGAAGGACCTGAAGGCCTTGCTCTATTATTCTGGGCCCTATCATGCTTACGATCGGACCTCAATTTCTGCTTACGCCCTTTTACACCCTGAGCGTATGCCTGAATATGAGAAATATCCATGTTTGGCTAAAGTGAGACCGATATAAAATTTTTAATAAAGTACGGTCTAATCCCATCAAGAACAGGTGAACCCGATCTTCCATCTTAGATACAATAGTGGGAGCATACCTAGCCAATGAATCAAATTGAAGACTGTACTCCAAACACTCATGTTACCCTGCCAAAGGGTTAAGAACCAATAACTCTGGCTCGCCTAATCTCTAGTGGCAGATAATGAAGAAGAAAAGCTTCTGTAACTCCTACCATACTGTTGGAGGGGCATTCTCACCTCTGGACAACTCCCAAGACTTGTACAAATTAACTACATCTCGGAGTCTATAGGAAGCTAGCTCAACCGACTCAATTGCAGTGGCCTTCATTACTCTTAACGTCCTCTGCATTCTATCAATAAATACTTGAGGGTCCTCGTTTGGATATGCTCCAGTAAATAGTGGAGGGTCTAAATTAATGAAGTCACGAACCCTCGCACTGATGGACCTATCTGCATGACCAATACCTACTTCCTGGTGCTGAGCCTGTGCAACGACTAATCGGGTTAATATCTGAATAGAATCTCTCATCTCGTGACCCAATGTATTCGGCTAAGGGGCTAAA
The DNA here is from genome assembly GCA_034376525.1 of Nicotiana benthamiana. Classification (NCBI taxonomy): domain Eukaryota; kingdom Viridiplantae; phylum Streptophyta; class Magnoliopsida; order Solanales; family Solanaceae; genus Nicotiana; species Nicotiana benthamiana. The sequence goes on along the minus strand of CM067331.1, from coordinate 29,467,455 downwards.
CTTACAGGGGTGGGCGCTGGAGCTAGTGCCCCTCAGAGCTCTCCTAGAGAGGGCGAGGTATGTGAAGTCTGAGATGGAACTCACTATGGGTCTCTCCTCGAGCGGTGGTAACTCGTGTCCGTGGACAAGTAGTCTCACCAGCCATGGACTTTCCCTTCTGGGTGGTTGTAGTCTTCAGAGGCATCACTAGAAATGTAACATATCATTAGGAACATGAATTCTTATATCGCATGATCTAAGTTAAAAGAGAGGATAACATCCTATATGTACTGTAGCCTTTTGTCTATAAGTGTAGTGCACAACACACCCATAAACAAGACTCTAAGAGATATGATCAGTAGACAACCCTAGGACAGGACTACTCTGATATCGCTTTTGTCACGACCCAAACCGATGGGACGCAACAGGTGCCCGATTTCTACCTGTCGAACACCCTTAAGCATGCGTCTAAGATAGAAACCTGAATGACATCTGCTGAATTTCAAGAATGACATAGAAGGAAACCTACCAAAAAGGCATATGTACATATACATGTGGAATATAGTGCGCGAGCTGGCATGGCTACTATAAGCAACTATATACCGATAACTAAAATCCGACAAAGCCACATATTATTTAGCTATACATAACTGTCTATAGACCATTAATAGAAATACAGTTGTACAAAATGGGACTAAGCCACATCATACCCATGTATGTATACAAACATATCTTACCAAAATTAAAAGCCGCTCTGGATCAAATGGAGCACGCCGACTCTCGTTGATCAAGGATCCTAAGAAGGGGGACCGTCAGCTTGTCGACATGCACATGCCGGGCATGAACGCATGCCCCGTGAAATAAGGCATCAATACAAAAAATGTACTAAGTATGTAAAGCATGAAAATCAGTATATAAAAGACATAGATGAAACATAGAATACAGAGATCCATCTATAAATCTGAATAACTTCGTAAATTCTGAAACATTTATAATGTCATACACATGCATATAAATATTTTGTCATGCATGGGTATAGGTGTACATAACATCACCAAGCCAGTGAGGGCATCCCATCATATCGTCTCGGCCAGTGTGGGCAATATCATCAACATTACCAACTGATCAGGTGGTGGTCCGTATATAATGACGTAACCATTTTCCTATATTCCATATACATAAATATATACATATAAATACGCACATATAACGTCGTCTAGTCATGGGTCAATGTATATGCATAAATAAATAAAATGCATGAAAATATGTTAAATATCTCAATATTCTTTTTGAATAAACTTTATCAACTGCGTATTAATTTTAGACCCATGAATAGAAGATATAATAATATGTCACATGAGGTATCAAGAACATAGAGATCCTAGTATTTCTATGAAAAGTCGTTTATGAAAATTGTGTGTTTGCTCGTTTCTTCTGTATAACTTGGATTATGCCAAAAAGAAAGAGGAATAACCTTAACATATTTGGATTAAGGAAAATCCGTATAACATACTTGGAAAGATTGCACCATACTCCTTTAGAATCGAAAAATTTTACATTGCTACGGTTCTAACAATTCTCAGGTGGAATTGTTTGCAAGAATTTCTTGGTAGCTTTTCCAGTTGAAGCCTAGCATCTGTTCTTGAATATTTGAATTAGGATAAGGAAATAAGATTTGAATTAGCGTCTGTTCTTGAATAAGCCTAGGTTTGAAAGACTTATATTTTAATTAGTTATTCTCTGTCCAAAAATGAATCAAGCTTTAAAAGAGACCCAAGTTTTTAAAAGAGACCAACTTTTATCTAAACATTGAGTGTTTGCACGTTAGATAGCCACTAATATTCATGTGACTACTTATTCATTGGCTTGATCTTCCTTGCTGCCACGTATTATCTTATAATTTAATAATTAACTAAATAATGTCCCGCTACCCGATAATTAACCAATTACCCATATACCTAAGACTTATCTCAACTACTTAAAATACTATTTATTTTTAATATACTTTATACATCATACTAACTTGAAAGGTACTAGTCCATAATTATCGAGTATTATTGCTCGACCTGTATTTTATTCCAAATTGGCAAGCTCATTTCCTTTAATTCGTGTACCCTTTATACTTCATGACACTTACTCAATCTTGTCATAACTAGCGTAAATACATTAACCTCAAGATAATTTCATCCCTGAGTCTATATCGATTAACTGAAGATAAAACTTTAACGTACGAAAATGGGAGATGTAACAGTGTTAGGTTCTGAAAATGATGGCAGAGGCATAGCGGAAACACTGGAAGAGAGCTCAGCAGAGGTGGATGGAATATCAACTATCTTACTAACTACCATTGCCGGCTCATCAGACTAGATTGTGGCGGTAGAGGGATGAGCTCTCTTCTTTGAATTGGTATCAATCATTGAATACTAGTCAAATGGCTTCTTCGGCTGCACCTTGGTGTAAAATGATCACGGCTCTACCTTTTCACCAGTGAGGTACTCTATGATAGTGTCGGGATAAGGGTAGGTCGAACTAGTCTACTATGTTATCAATGAAATGTTGGCCGGCATCATGACACACACATTAATTGGGTACCCGGTCATGATGGAAGCTACGAGAACAGCTCAAAGAAGAGGTAGATAAGTCTTATCTAGCATGGATCAAGTCTGTTGCAAATAAATGTTTGCTATCCCTTCGCCTCAAGCTCAATGTGTTCTGTTGAATGGGAAACCCAGCAGTAATCCATGGTGGTGGTGGCCATGTTGGTGATAAAATCTCTGTTAGCCAAGGTCGAATTTCTTCCTTCATTGCACATATCTCCAGATACTCCATCAGCTCCAAGTCCCCAAACCCAAATTACGCGTTTAGTATATATTTATCAAAACTAACCTTGAGGTTGCGTACTTGGGTCACCTTCGCCCCCTTCTTGATGTGAGAAATATTTGCATAGAACTCTTGGATGAGGTACTCTTTGGCATCATCAACTCTCCCAGTTAACGACATCCAACCATTTTTTGCTCTGAACAGCCTCAACATCGTCAGGTTGTATTTATCCAAATCCTTTAATAGGAACTGTCTCTCAAGTGTCAAAGATCTCACTGGGCACCACATATGGAAATCAGTGAAGGTCACCAAGCTAACGAACCTAGCCTCTCATATCTCCCTTTTCTCCAATCTCTCCACCATCATAGATGTACCATCTCTCCCTCTACCATCATCAGGGATATCCTGTACAGACTGTGCCTCTGTGACTAGGGCAACTGCTAGCTCAAAAGTCTGGCTATCCCTCTCCGACCCGTCGGAGGTGTTGTGAGATGAAGAGACCTCATCCCTGAGCTGGATTGCCCATGTGGCATAGACTATGTGGATGTCTTCTCCTCCTGAACAGAGGCTGGGTTTCCCTCAGAAACTTTCCTACACGAGACATAGGGATTAGACTTGGAGAGGTCTAAACCTCTCCCTCTGCCTATTGTGGCTTTCTTTTTAATGGTTTTGGGCTAGCCAAGTGGCAAGGTACCTATACCTCGACCCGTAAAAAATTCACCTCTTCCCTTTGTAGTATTGCCTTCACCTCACAATTGAACCATTGTATGTATCAAAATAATGAAGATTGATAGTTGCAAGTCATCATTCAATACATATAAGACTTATGTAGGCGAGGAGGGCAATGTGGACACAGTGGCGTTATGACTAAAACAACAGGGTTTGTAGGTATTGGATTCTGCAGTCCACATACTTTTATGTGCGATCGTAAAATTTGGATGTGCGGCTGAAGAATGGAAGTGCTGTCTGCACAATTGCAAGTGCGGCCGCACTTCATACTATCAAGCTTTAGAGGCTCAAAAGCTTCTCTAAGATAGTGCAATGGTCGTTTCGTGGCCGTTGGAGAAATATGCGGTCCGCACATTTTAAATTGCGACCGCAGATGCACTTGCTTCACTAAGTTTCCTGCAACTCTTAATCTACGCACCGTACAAATTCAAGTGCGGCCGCAGATTTCTAAAACTACGTATAGTCAAATTTTTCTACTTAGATTTTTCAATTACTTGCAAGAATAGACATGGAAACAAGGTATAAACATAAAATTTTACTAACACAATCCCATTAGAGCATGTATTATAATTACCTAGTTCAGATCTACCCCATGTAGACACATAGATAAACTCTAACATATAGGTCTAAAAAGAACTACAAAATTTAAAAATTAAACTAACACATAATTTTAACATGAAATTAAGCATACCTGGGTGAATAAGCACAAGTGATTGTGTGTGGGGACAGTGAAAGTCTTTCAAGTAAATCAACAGAGCAATAGTGTTTGTTAAGAGAGTTAAAAATGAAAATTGACTTTCAAACTCCTATTAATACCGAGAGTTTCTAAGAAGGCAAAGAGTCGAGTGCGGCCTCACAATTTCATATGCTGTCCACACCCGGTCACCTAGATCAATTGTCTCTGATCTCAATATGTGGTCCGCACATTTTTGGGTGCGGCCGCAGATTTCATGTGCGACCAAAGACTAGCCTCCGTACTGATAAGCTCAAACTTCAGAGCGTTAATATTTTTACACTTTCTCAAAATTCAAATTGTGCGATTTGCATGAGAAATGTGTGGCCGCGATTGCATGCCCTCTTGTTGTGGCACACGAAAATGTGTCGTCCGCACAAATAAAATATGGTTCGTAGATCTTTGAACACTTAGCCATTTTTTAGCCTCCTTTCTTGCTAGTCATACTCAATCGCGTAGCACACTTCAAATCAAATTATAACACAAATAACACCTAACTACAAATGAAAAAGGAAAAGAAAATTGGTTGTTTACCAAGAGGTGCCTGATTTAACATAGCCGCACGATACAAATTATCCTCAAGTGAAGTGAATGACCGCCACCACATGGTTATCTCCAACAATTCCAAGTAGTGCTTCACCCGCTGACCATCGACTCGAAATACATCAGTATTTTTGTTCCTCGAGTCTAATGCACCAAAAAACTGTCACGCCAACAATTTTAAATGGACCACTCCACTTTGATTTTATCTTCCCGAGAAATATTATTAATCTTGAGTTAAATAACAATATAAGATCTCCCACCTTCAAATCTTTGTTCCAAATATATTTGTCATGAAGATATTTAATCTTTTCTTTGTACAAGGATGAACTCACATATGCATGGTACTGGAACTCATCCAATTTATTCAAATGTGCAACCCTCAAGTTAGTAGCTGCATCCCAATCAAGATTTAACTTCTTTAGAGCCCACATTGACTTGTACTTTAGTTCCACTGAAATATGACAAGCTTTCCTGAACACCAACCGGTATGGAGACATTCTGATACGTGTTTTGTAAGCTTCTCTATAAGCCCACAACGCATCATAAGCTTCTTGGGCCAATCCGTCCGATTAACATTCACCATTTTAGACAGAATACTCTTTATCTCCCGGTTGGAGACTTCCACTTTCCCACTAGCTTGTGGGTGATAGGGGTCGTGACCTTGTGAGTAACACCATACTTTCTATGTAAAGTATCAAAATTTTTGTTGCAAAAGTTTTACCCCCATCACTTGTGATAGCATGTGGAGTACGAAATCTTGTGAAAATATTCTTCTTTAAGAAGGCCACTACACTTCTCGCCTCATTGTTGGGTAAAACGGCGATTTCGACCCATTTGGACACATAATGCACTATGACCCATTTGGTTTGATTTATGTAAAACTTTCACAGACAAAATTACCAAGATGTCTAGGCTGCGCAAAAATATGGACTCAATATGCTGGCAAGCAAAAGGAGAACACCAAAAAGGCACCAAAATAAAATAAAGACGCCGTGAAACATATAGGGCGACATCAGCTGATATAAGAGAACTAAACTTATTGCAGCGACGGTCGACATATCTTCATTCTAGAATGCAGAAACCAATCAGTACTTCCACTGAAGTATCAACTTCTTATCAATTTAATGGAGAGTTTGTTGAACAAACGATTTCTCTAAGAGGAGTCTCATCTTCTATTCTGAGAATAGGTTTGTAAACTAAGTGTGAGCACGTAATTTTTGCCTCGTTAAAATTACTCCTACAGAATTCTAGACTTAGGATTTCTCCTTTTTATTATTTATTTTTAGGATTTGATTGCGCATATTAGTGTGTGTTTTCATTGGTGCATGCATGACAAGTCATAAAGAATACAAAAAAAAAAAAAAAAATTAATAACATAAGCATTTAGCATTTGATTTCACATATTTTGTTAGAATTAATTGGTAATTAAGGCTTTGTTTTGCGAAATATAACAATCACAAAAATAGTAGTTTATTTTGACATTTTATTGTTAATTTTCATTTTTGGCATTTTATTGATAATTTTCATATTTGTTTAGTTTAGGTGGTTATTAGCCTAGTTTAGCTGAGTTTAGTCTAATAAGAATTTATTAAATAAACTTAGGAAGTTTTAAAAATGAAAATGAAAAAAAGAAGTAGGAAATAAAAGTGATTTAAAATAAGGCTGGCAATAATTGGGCCAAGCTTGGGTGGCCCAACCCCCGTTTACCCTTCCTAAATACCCAAAACCAGCCCAAAACACGTCTCTGACCCAAGCTGATATGAGAGACGCCCCAAAACGACGTCGTTTTGGGGCCATCAATCTCAGCCATTCATCAACAATGATCCAACGGTCCTAAAAATCCCCCCTAATACCAATATATATGTCCAAACATGTGTAATATACTCAGCGACAAAAGTCTTCATCCTCGTACAAACCCTTACCGGTGTAACACCGCCTATCAGCCACCCCAAACCCACCGTATAACCGCCGGCTGGAAATCATCTCCGCTAGTGGCAGAGCTCCGATACACTCCAAAAATACACCACCGACTCACCTTTCCCTCCTCTTTCTGATGCCCTAAGAACCAAGCCTCAAATGTGAGTCCATCGTCTCGATTATAGGAATCTTTGGGCACCGCCTCCGCCGTCCACGGCGGCACCGTCGCCGGAACCCTCCCAAAATAACACAATATATTCCTCACCCCATCCCCATCACGAATTCATGGTTATATTCCTCCAAACCCCTACCCATCGTTTCTAATATTAGATCAAGCACTGACCAAAGACCCAACCTCCCCGGAACCCCTTGAAATTGATGCCAGGTGACCTCCTTACCCTCCTCTATACAAATCCACGACCATCAGCCTTGGAATGCAACCGAAACTTGGCCAAAAATCAAATTAAAATGGTCAGAAACCCAAACCCATCCCAAGCCAACTAATCATATGCCCGATACCCCTCCCCTTCTTAAATAATAGCACAAAGGTCCCAAAAGGCCAAGGACCTTCTCAAAAAGGGTTGAAAACCATGGAACTTGAAAGGTCCAAATTTCTAGGGTTGCAGTGATTAAGCTAAGTACCATGTCTTCTTTTGATTGCTTTAATTTTTCTTTGTTCTCGTTCGTGTAAATACACGAATGTCCCTTTTCTCATCTATAAAAAACATTTCTGATTAGATACTTTTTTTGCCATCACATGCTTTTTGTTTTTAAGTCCTGCTAACCTGCTTTTGAATGGTCCTCTTATCATTTGAAGTCATAGTTGTTTCTTTCGACTCATTTGAATTATCATGCTAAGCTCAGAATTGTTCATCTCTGGTTTAACTTTCCATTTTTGTTTCAAATTGATCAGTGTCCATGTGTGATAAACTTTGTTTCTGAATTTTGTGCTGTTTAGCTTTATCTGTGCTTCTGATTAATTTAGTCCCATATTTCACTTGTCTAAAATCCGCCTGTATATATGTGTTTCATTGACTTGTTACTTATCAATTTTGACCCTTGTTTGTTTGCTATTAAATTGTATAGTATAGTCTCCAATTGAATATTTGGTTAGGCCCAGCTTTTTTTACAACTCGATCTCAACTGATAATGAAACCCTAGTCTATGGATTTGAGTAGTTAACTAGGGTCAATTTCAGACCAAATGGATAGGCACCAGGGTATAAAACATCTAGGCTAGTAATTAAGAAGGGAAGACAAGGGTATTTGAGCATAAAAATCTTGTAAAAAAACCCTGGAACATTCTAGTAGAGGTTTGAAATGCTATTTCTGTTAATTCTTTCTCAAAACTTGAGGCACAAGTTAAAAAGTAAGGGATCAATTAAGCAAATCTGAAAAAATGGGTAAGGAACTAATAAGAAAACAAGAAGGATTTGTTGCCCTAAGGTCTTGGCAATAAAAGGGTATTTGATTGTTTAGAAGGGAGAGAGACATTTGTTATAGAGAAAAGGTTGAGAACATCCATCTGAAAACTAATTCCCTGAAAATCCTAACTTTCCTGGAAAAATCTTCTAAAAATAATCAAAAATTCTACTCATTAGAAGTTGAAGATGTATTGAGGCATATGCATTAAGGTGTTAGAATTCTTGAGAAGCTACTTTAGGCATTGAACTTAGGCTGGTCTGCTTTGTTCAAGTTTAGGATTGAAACTTGTGTGTTGTTGGCTTTTCAAAGTTTTCTTGAGTTCCTGATACCATTCCTGGGCTTAACGGTTTGATTTGCTGCTGTTTGTTGCTTCTTGTTTACCTTACTCATAGGCTTCCTCTTTGCTGTAATTCCAGGTACCTACTCTCACCCATAAAAATCTGGAAACGCACAGCTGTATATGCATACTTACGTTTTATAATGAAGACATTTATTTTTGTTGATGTTATAGTGCAAATATAACTAGTTTAGTAGTATTTTAGGATATTCTTCTTATCTTGGTGCTGCAATATATGAACATTCGGACTATCCTGGACTATTACTTTGAGTGTTAGTTTCAAGTTATTTTAATTTCAGTAGGTTGGAAATAAGGTAGCCAATAACTTGCCATGGTTTTCATAGGGAGTCCTTATATGTATATGTATCCTGATTGACGAGTCCACTAGTTTAGATGCTAAATTCGAAACCCTGAAGTTGTAAATTATTGATTTACTAGCATGAAAATCACTAAGGGGGTTTCTTTCTATCAAATATCTTCAATATGTTAAATAATCACTTATAAGTAACCTCAACAGCTGTAGTGTAGTGATTTGGGTAATATTTTTCTCGCCTTTTGAATAATCTGTAATACCAAGTTTCTGGGCTCAATTGAAGGCCCATATTATTGTAAATTGTGAAGTATGAGGAAACCTACTTCTGGCCTGTCTATTTTCGTTGATAAAGCCCAATTGCATAAATCAGTTATACAAATGCTGAAAATAGGCATACTAATTGTTTTGTCTGGATAAATCATTAACATATGAATCGATTAGGACTTCTCTTTTATTTATAGACACGAGTAATAGAGAATCATAGTCCCTGTAGGTCGCTTTTCTAAAATAAATTGAGTGAGCCACGCTAACAAAATCATACACTACGTTGGCCCTCCAATTGTAATAAAATGCTTAGAAGTTTTGGGAGATACCGTTTAGTGAATTTCACGGTTCTTCCACGAAGTTAAAACGCGTATTTGCTTTAGGTGCGTTGTTTAATAATGTATCTTCCTAAATTCGGGTGCGCATTTATGTGACCAAATCCAAGTCTCAACGATATTAAAATATGTCGAGAACCCGGGTGCATTTATGTGACGTGGTTCGAGACATGTTTTAATAACGTTGCAAATATTCCTAAAAATGAATAAAGCGGTTAATAATTTTAAAATTGAACTGTAGGATAAGCATGTATAAAAATCAGGGAATTGGACATTTATAATATTTTAAGCGACCGTGCTAGAACCACGAAATCCGATGGTGCCTAACACCTTCCCTCAGATTAACGGAATTCCTTACTCAAGAATTTCTGGTTCGCAGACTCCAATTGGGCAGTCAAAACATTTCCTCGATTTGGGATCTTAAATAAAACGGTGACTTGGGACACCAAAAGCCAAACCTATCCCAAGTGGCGAATCTAAGTAAATAAATCATCCCATTTCGAATAATGTCACTTTAATTGGAAAAACTCCATTATCCGTGTCGTCCTTTGGGGTAGCCGTGTAAAAAAGGAGGTGTGACACTAAGATTTTGTTGTCTTGAACTGAACTATGAGACATTAGACATTTACATATTTAATACGTTTAAAACACTTTTTTTTGTCTTAGAAAGTATTTTCACAGTTCAGGATTCTCATGTTTCTAATAATGTCAAAGATGTACGTGATAGCTCCTGCATTTTTTAACATGGTAAGTGTGGAAGTATGGTGTTCAAATTTATAGAATGTTTAAACAGGCAGACTTATATGCTTAATTTCTTATATTTTAGGGTCTACATCGGAAACATGTGCTGAACAAAATGATATTACTATGAATAACACTATAAATAGAGGTTTGGTTTCTTCTAGCTTTAAAGTCATTCCAACCATTTATTTTTCGAGATTGACATTTTCCCCCTTTGGTTAATGTCAAAAACACAGGTCATAGATCTAAAATATTGGGTCAATGGAACATTATTGACTTGCCCAATAGCCCTTATAGACTGAAAGTTGTACAAAATTGTAAATTTTATAGAGCCAAAAGATTTCAATATGAATCACCGAAATTTTGTTGTGATAATGGATAAGTGAAATTGATTCACTATGGACTACCTGCTCAACTACTAATTCTTTATTTAGGAAACTCTGAGGAGTTCAAACATTTTTGCACTTCTGTTAGATTGTATAACAATATATTTGCATTTAATTCTCTTGGAATGAATTATGACAAAGATTTAGTAAGAAGAAATTGTGGTATTTATACGTCTAGAGTTCAAGGGAAAATGTATCATTTCATAAATGACCTCCTGCCTTCAGGTCAACCAGCAAAAAATCTACAGTTGTATTTCTATGATACTAATAATGAACTAGAAAATCGGATGGAATTCTCTGACAAGCTTAACGAATCGGTTATCAGGACTTTGATGGATACATTAAAAGTTAATACATACTCTATATTTTTGAAAATTTTAACGAATGTCCTAGAATTATCAAACTTCTACATTGCGCTTAAGTCTGACTCTGGTTTAGATCAAAGAACATATAACTTACCAACATCATCTGAAGTAGCATCCATATGGATAGATGATGAAAGTAATTCTAAGATTTCTCTACCACATATCGAATTTATCACATTGTAATAAAAGCATTTTATGATAAATTTATGCACACTACTGAATTTCAAAAGCATGTTATGATAAATTTATTTGTGTTGAACTGCCTGACTCTAATACGAATGATTATCTATATTCACTTGTTACTAAACATATGATGCATGGACCTTGTGATAGCTTAAATTCTAAATGTCCTTATATGAAGAACATTGAATATTGTAAGTTCAAATATTCAAAAGAATTTGCTGATTATACATATAAGAGGAAAAATGGATACCCAATTTATAGAAGGCGAAATAACGGTAAATTTGCAAATATTAGAAGCCAATTTCTTGACAATTCATGGGTCGTTCCTTATATCCATATTTATTGAGCAAATTTAACTTCCATATTAATGTTAAAGTTTGTTCTGATATTAAAGTTATTAAATATCTTTATAATTATATTTGTAAAGGACATGACGAAATTATCTTTTTCATACATGGTGATTATCCAAATATTGAAAAAAATGAGATCAAAGAATATCAATATGCTAGATGGGTTTCTCCACCAGAGGCAACTTGGCGTTTATTTGATTTTTCGATTAGCGAAATAACTCCATCTGTTTACCATCTTCAGCTATATCTTGATGGACAACAATTTGTCTCTTTTAAGATCACACAAACAATAAATTCAATTGTAAATAACCCTAATCATGTTGACAAAGTTTTTTGTGATGTACAGAAAAAATAAGGATGCAAAGAAGTTAAATTTACTCTACAAGGAATTTCTGGAATACTTTTTATGGTCCAAACAATATAGAATGTGGACACGTCAAAAACAAGGTGATGTTATTGAACGTATAGTTACATGCCATCCAATAGAAGGAGAAAAGTACTATCTTAGATTATTATTAATGAATATTAGAAGACTAAAATAATACCAAGATTTTCTAACAGTAAATGGAGTATGTTGCAGTAAATTTAGAGAAGTAGCAGAAAAACGAGGCTTATTACAATGTGATAATAACTTAGCTGATTGTATGTCAAAAGCGGTAAGATATCATATGCCTTATAGTTTGAGACGTTTATTTTCCACACTTCTTGTATATTGTAATTCTACTAACCTAAAAGAACTTTGGAATCAATTTGAAGATTCTATCTCTGAAGACTTCAAGATTTTGCCAAACTTAAATGCAAAACATATTTCATATTGCCTTAAACCATGTTAATGACATTCTACATTCAATGGGTCATGACATGAATTTACACTCATACCATAAAGAATTTTAGCTTCTTCTGTTGCAAGACAGGCTCAAGATTCTCATTTTGAAAGAAATATAATTATTAAAGAAGATGATTTATTACTAGAAACAAAATTGAACGATGATCGGCGAAAAGCATATGATATAATCCTTGATAGAATATTTGAGAATAAGTGTGGAGCTTTTCTATTGATGGTCCATAAGGAACTGGCAAAACGTTTTTGTATTACGCATTATTGGCTACTGTAAGATCAAAAGGATTCATAGCTCTAGCAACAACAACATCTGGTGCCGCAGCTTCAATTCTCTACGAGGATGAACTTAAGGGTGTATTGTGGGTTGGGCCTAGCTCGGGACCGGCCCGGCCCCGCGTGCCAAACGGGCCAAATGGGCTGGTTCAAACAGGCTGGTCTCTAGTAGTGTAAAAGCCCATAGCGGACCGGTCCTAACCAAAAAGCTCGGGATCGGCAAGCGGGCCGATTAGACCAGGCCAAATGGGCCCCAATAGCTATTTTAAAAAAATTGAAAGGGCCAACGGTTAGATTTTTGAAATCTAGCCGTTGGCCTTCAATTTTTTTGCCGTTTGAACTTTTAAAATAACCATTTGGCCCCAAAACTTTATTTTAACCCTAATTTGTATAATTACACTTTTTTCATATTCTCAACTATAAATACCCCTCATCCTTTCATTTTTACTCAAAAATTCATCAATCTCTCTCTAATTTTTTTCTATAATTACTTATTTTATTATTGCAATTCGTGAAAATTTGTGAAGCTGGTGAATTGAAGTATTCAAGTCTTCAAAGATATTCAATTTTCAAGAAGTTGTTCGTCAATTTGGTAAACTCGTTCCAACTCTTAAGTTTAATATTATAGTTTTGTTTGTTTTAGCTTTTATAATTATAATTAATATGGTATTTTCTTTGAAAAAAATATTTAACGGTAAGGGAATACATATACATAACATACTATATATACTACATAATATATATGTATATATATATATATATATATATATATATATATATATATATATATATAAAATTTACAAAAAATGTCTTAGATAAAAAAAATTTCAAAAAAATAGCCCAGACCACTTAGGCCTGTTTAGGCCCATGGGCTCGAGACCATGTGGGCTGAGGCCCACGGCAGATCAGTTCCATTATTTGGGACCATTTGTCCCGGGACCACCAAAGCCCAGCCCCCAAAGCCTAGGCCCATTTATGCCCATGCCCGACTCAGAATACAGCACTAGACGAACGGCTCACTCCCGTTTTAAATTTCCTATTGATAATGATGAACATTTCACTTGTAATATCAGTAAGCAAAGTTCACTTGCATCATTGATACGAGATGCCAGACTAATCGTATGGGACGAAGTATCTACGGCCAAAAAACAACTAATAGAAGCTTTTGATTTACTATTGAAAGATCTAATGGATACAAAGACACTCTTTGGTGGAAAAGTGGTCGTCTTTGGTGGTGATTTTAGACAAACTCTTCTAGTTGTTCGAAGTGAAAAAAAAGAAGATGTTGTAGGAAATCATTCTATCCATGATATGTGTGCTTTGGTTGTATTAGCATGATTTCCAGGTATAGGTTTTGATGAATGACAAACAATGAAGTCAACTGTCAAACAATGTTATTATGTGACAAACAATCAAGATTGAATGCCAAGAAGCATATTGATGAAGGGATTGCACAGAAAAGCCAAGACGAGCTCAAAAGTTCAAGATCGAAGACCCAAGGCGTAGGTCGTTAGGTAGAACCAACGTAAGAGCAACGTTTAAGTTATCTCGTCTTTTGGCTCAACATAGGTCATCATAAAGATGCATTAAATCATTTTATCAAATCATAAATATCATAAACATTTTCATATACTTCAAATAAAATGATTTTAACGTTTTCATTTTAACCAAAATGGTTTTTGAAGTAAGTTTTCAATTCTGGACAGAACAGCCAGATAATCGATTATCCCTTATGTGATAATCGATTATGTTGGGTTTCCAGCCAAAACTGGAAATTCCAGCATGGCTGCATAATCGATTATCACAATGAGGATAATCGATTATCTATTTTTTTCCAGCTTAAACTGGAAATTCCAGAAAAGGTAAATAATCGATTATCCCCTATAGAATAATCGATTATTCACTGACCGTTGCCTTCCAACGTTCAGTTTTATGAACGTTGAGAAGATAATCGATTATGTAAAGTTGATAATCGATTATCTTGGCATAAAATCAGCATGATTGATTGCCTATCAAGCAACGGACATACAACCTCTACCACCTATAAATAGAGGTCTTTGGGACTCATTTCACATGAACAATATCTCTCATTATTCTTGAACATATTGATAACATTTCTACATCATATTTAGAACTTTTGTTGAGCCATTTGAGAGACAACTTTGTGTTGTTCATAGAGCTTATATTGTATCTCTTTATCTACTCTTCTTAGAGAGTTCTTGTTGCAAAAGAGAAAGGTTCTTGAGAAGACCATACCTTCTCATTGAGCGTTGGGTTTGCTAAGTACCTTCAATCTTAGTGTGTGAAGTCTTGTGGTGCGGTATCCACGAGCAAGGTGAAGTCTTGAGGTGAGGTATCCTCGAGCAAGTTGAAGTCTTGTAGAGCGTACATCTACGAGCAAGTGTAACGGTTTGTTAGGCACCCGTAAGCTTAACGGAGTTAGTGTAAACTCGAGAGAGTCTTTCGGGAGACTGGACTAACCACACGTTGTGGTGAACCAGTATAAATTCGGTGTGTCCTCTCCTTACTCTTTTAATTACTGCACTTACTTTACTCCTGCAATTTTAATTCCGCAAAATTTACCGACATTCTCGTGCCTCACTATTCACCCCCCCTCTAGTGAAGGGCATAAATCCTAACAGTTGGTATCAGAGCCTAACTCTCTAAAAGCCTTAACCGGTTGAGAGAATGTTCCATATATTTGTTGAGAATGTTGAACGCAGGAATGATGAGCGAAGGACACTCTACCATTAGGCCTCCACTATTTGATGGAACAAATTATTCATATTGGAAAGAGAGGATGAGAATATTCATCCAATCAAATAACTTTCGATTATGTCACATCATCAAGAACGGTGAACAAATGCCGACAAAGAAAGTTGGGGAAATCATGGTTCCAAAGGAGGAAGATGAATATAATGCCGAAGATATCAAGAAGGTTGAAAATAACGCAAAGGCCATCAATATGTTGTATTGTGCCGTGAATCCGGATGACTATCGGAAGATCTCTTGCTGCACAACCGCCAAAGAGATGTGGGATAAGCTTGAAATCACTTATGAAGGTACGCCTCAAGTCCGAGAAGCTAGAGTTGATTTCTAACACATGAATATGAACTCTTTAGAATGAAGGAGCCTGAAAGCATCGATGATATGTTTGATCGATTCTCAATGATCATCAACGATCTCCATGCTCTTGGGAAAGTATATTCGAACAAAGATCTTGTTCGAAAAATTCTGCGGAGTCTCACTCCCGAATGGCGTTCCAAAGCCAATGCCATCCAAGAGTCGATAGGAATCACGGACGTCACAATTGATGGACTAAGAGGTAACCTCAAAACTTATGAAAGAACTATTCTTAATCCTTCTTTTGGAAACAAGAAAAATTCGAATATTGCCTTCAAAGCCTCATATTCTAAAAGAGTAGAAGTAAGTGATTCGGAAAGCGATGACGATACTCTTTCCAATGACTTGATTGAAAAATTTTATAAGTTCATGAAGAAGGAAATTAAGAAGGAAGAACCAAGTCCTTCATGCCATAATTGTGGAAAACTTGGCCACACCAAGTCACATTGTCCAAAACCAAAGGACAAGAAGAAGAAAAACACCAAAGGCGTGTGACATAGGACTCGGACAGCTCGGATGATGAAACGGCCCCCCTATACCTCATGGCCAACGAGGAAGAAGAGGTAAGTAATTCTAACTCTTACTCTTTTGAAGAATTACAAAAAGCTTTTCAAGAATTATATGGTGAATTGAAAAAGACTTCAAAAATCTCCAAAGAGGCCAAGGCTAAAATTAAAATTTTAGAAGAGGAAAATAAATTTTTGGAAAATGACAAGGTTGATCTTAAGAATAAAATTAAGGAGATGCATGAAGATTCTTCAATTGATCAAAATTCTAATTGTTCATCTTGTGATTCTTTGAAATTAGAAAACATAGACTTAGGAACACACTAGAAAAACGTAGTGTAGACAATCCTAAAATAGTTGAAGAAATTAAAAAGAAAAGGCCCAGGAAAAATAAAAGACGTAAAAAGAATAAGAATCATGTTAGAAATTGCGATGCACAACCTAGAAATAATTCTAGGAATTTTGTAAATGAGTCTAGAATTAATCATTTAGACCACCTAGAAATGATTCTAGAAATTTTATTAATGAGTCTAGAATTAATCATTTTAGACCGCCTAAAAATGACTCTAGGAATTTCAACGCTTCTAGGAATAACGACTTTAGATCACCTAGAACGTTTTTGGCTCAACCAAGACATATGCACAACCCGAATGTTATATGTCATTATTGCAACCGGGTAGGACACATAGCACCCGTATGTTTTGCAAAACATAGGGATTTATCTTTTCGCTATGATTATTATTTGCCTAACCCCCAAGGACCCAAAAGTGTTTGGGTACCTAAAACCTATTTTCAGGTAGTTTGCAGGTGTGCTTGAAGACTACAATATCGTAGTAGATGCACCAAGCACGAAACCTTATTGCATCGAGGGGGAATTTCGGTTAGTTATCATATTTTTTGATAAAAACGTAATAGTTGATATGTGTTAACGATTGATATGTCTTTGTTAACAATTGGTATCAATTATTTTTGTTGACTCATGTTTTGATAACTTTTATTTATAATAACAATTGGTATCAATTATTTTTGTTAAAAATAATGATTGATTCATGTTTTGATGAATATTATTTTTGGTTTGAATAACAGTTGGTATATTCTTGAAAAATAAATGATTCATACAACTATTGGTTTGTCAAAAATTAACAGTTGATATGTTGTTAAGTAATATGATTTGCTAAAAATAACCGGTATTATGGTTGTTATGTTTTTGCTAACATTTGGTATCATTTTATGTTGGTATGATTTTTTTTAAAATCGTCATCATGTATATTCCTCATTGTATTTCCTATCTTATGTTTGACACTAACAGTTGGTATTCCCAAAAGGGGGAAAGTGTCAAAAGGGGAAAATAGCCTGTGTATACTCTCTTTTTGCTAATGCCAAAAGGGGGAAGAAATTAGGCGATATGCATCTAATAAGGGGGAATGTCTCCATCTTCTAGTATGCTTTAATTGAGGGGGAATACTAAATTAAGGGGGAATGTTTTGCATAACTTGTATGTTAAGATATAGCATGAACTTAGGGGGAATCCGATATGCATATCCCTTATTGTTTGTCATTATCAAAAAGGGGGAAATTGTAGGAAATCATTCTATCCATGATATATGTGCTTTGGTTGTATTAGCATGATTTTCAGGTATAGTTTTTGATGAATGACAAACAACGAAGTCAACTGTCAAACAATGTTATTATGTGACAAACAATCAAGATTGAATGCCAAGAAGCATATTGGTGAAGGGATTGCACAGAAAAGCCAAGACGAGCTCAAAAGTTCAAGACCGAAGACCCAAGGCGTAGGTCGTTAGGTAGAACCAATGTAAGAGCAACGTTTAAGTTATCTCGTCTTTTAGCTCAACATAGGTCATCATAAAGATGCATTAAATCATTTTATCAAATCATAAATATCATAAACATTTTCATATACTTCAAACAAAATGATTTTAACGTTTTCATTTTAACCAAAATGGTTTTTGAAGTAAGTTTTCAATTCTGGACAGAACAGCCAGATAATCGATTATCCCTTATGTGATAATCGATTATGTTGGGTTTCCAGCCAAAACTGGAAATTCCAGCATGGCTGCATAATCGATTATCACAATGAGGATAATCGATTATCTGTTTTTTTCCAGCTTAAACTGGAAATTCCAGAAAAGGTAAATAATCGATTATCCCCTATAGAATAATCGATTATTCACTGACCGTTGCCTTCAAATGTTCAGTTTTATGAACGTTGAGAAGATAATCGATTATGTAAAGTTGATAATGGATTATCTTGGCATAAAATCAGCATGATTGATTGCCTATTAAGCAACGGACATACAACATCTACCACCTATAAATAGAGGTCTTTGGGACTCATTTCACATGAACAATATCTCTCATTATTCTTGAACATATTGATAACATTTCTACATCATATTTAGAGCTTTTGTTGAGCCATTTGAGAGACAACTTTGTGTTGTTCATAGAGCTTATATTGTATCTCTTTATCTACTCTTCTTAGAGAGTTCTTGTTGCAAAAGAGAAAGGTTCTTGAGAAGACCATACCTTCTCATTGAGTGTTGGGTTTGCTAAGTACCTTCAATTTTAGTGTGTGAAGTCTTGTGGTGCGGTATCCACGAGCAAGGTGAAGTCTTGAGGTGAGGTATCCTCGAGCAAGTTGAAGTCTTGTAGAGCGTACATCTACGAGCAAGTGTAACGGTTTGTTAGGCACCCGTAAGCTTAACAGAGTTAGTGTAAACTCGAGAGAGTCTCTCGGGAGACTGGACTAACCACACGTTGTGGTGAACCAGTATAAGTTCGGTGTGTCCTCTCCTTACTCTTTTAATTACTGCACTTACTTTACTTCTGCAATTTTAATTCCGCAAAATTTTCCGACATTCTCGTGCCTCACTATTCACCCCCCTCTAGTGAAGGGCATAAATCCTAACAGATTTCATACAAGAAAATTTATTATGTTCTAATATTTGGAACCAACTTGAAAAGTCGCGATTATCAATTAACATGCGAGAAAGGACAAATTCTGCTTTATGTGACTATTTGATGCGAATAAGGAGCAGAAAAGAAAAACTAAGTTTTCAAGGTAAGATTGAAATTCCTGATTGTTTCATTATTCCTTTTATAAGTGAAAAAGAATCATTGAATCTGTTATTTAGAATTACTTATCCGGATTTGTATACATCTACTTGTGATATGTCTTTGACAAATTCTCGTGTTATCTTAACAACAAAATATGATTTTGCTGACGAAATAAATAATTGTGTCATAACCCAATTTTTGGGTGAATCTAGAACATATGTAGCGTTTGATGAAACTATTGAAACGACTGATCAAAGTCAATATGAAGATTTTTTGCATACTTTACACCCAGTTGGCTTACCTCCGTATAAATTAATCGTAAAAATAAATTGTTCCATATTTTGCTATGGAATTTAAATCCTTACGAAGGTTTATGTAATGGTAAACGACTTATATGTTGTAATTTTGAGAGGCATGTCATAAGCGCAAATATTGCAAGTGGCGATTCAAAAATATGCACGTATTTATTTCGAGAATACTGTTGTTGTCTTCACAAGATGAAAACCTACCAATTCCTTTCAAAAGAACACAATTTTCTATTAGATTGTGTTTTGCTATGATTATTAATAAAGATCAAGATAAAACATTAGATTTTGTTGGAATTTATTTGCGAGAGCCTGTTTTTTCACATGGTCAATTTTATGTTGCTTTATCGCGAGCAAAAAACTCAAGTACAGTGAAAGTGTTGATCCGACCA
Organism: Nicotiana benthamiana; assembly: GCA_034376525.1. NCBI lineage: Eukaryota > Viridiplantae > Streptophyta > Magnoliopsida > Solanales > Solanaceae > Nicotiana > Nicotiana benthamiana. The sequence goes on along the minus strand of CM067331.1, from coordinate 29,447,518 downwards.
CCGATACCTGATAGCAATGATGATCATACAACATAGAATATAGTATACGATGAAATCATTGAAGCGTTCCTCTTGTGAATTGACAGTGATACTATGAGCAATAATTTATTTGAGATTTGACCTACAACGGATCAAGATTTTACAAATAATGGATCATTAACGCTTTAAAAGTTAAGTTATTATCATTTAGATAGTTACTAAGATTTCTCGATTTCCTGAATCCTTTATACAGATTCTGAAGTTGTAATACTGCTTGAACAAAGCATCAATTGTTAGGTAAGTGACTTTCCTGTTGAATAGATGCATCTAATACTTGAAACCTTGTAATTATGAAGACGAATACAGAAGGCTCAATAAATATTGACGATGAGACATTATTCTATTATTTTATATTATTTTGTCCTCCACATAAAAACTGCCTTCTGTGTTGTGTTGAGAATTTTTTGAAAGCCCGAACAGCAAAAGGAGAATTTGAAAGGAGAAGAAGAGAAGTGGACAGTATAAACATAAAATAGGAAAAACATGATTAGAGTTTCACATTTCTATGAACTCGATATGCTCTCTTTTTTCCCTTTTAGTTTTCATAATAGTTGGTTCCTGTTATTCTGTTGGTACAATTGTTTTCACCTTCCCTATTTGTTTCAATTTAATTTTTACTTCTCATTCAATTAATGATCTTTGTAGGTGCCTTAGACTACTGTTGCACGAACAGACACCATACATCATGCAGAGGTGTAAAGATGTATTTGATAGATCATACACACAACTTGCTTGAATGACAAGAATTAGACGGTGCAACTCATCAAAACTTCCTGTCTCTAATATGATGGTATATTCATAACAACTACCAAAAGAATTGTCTGACTTAGTAACAGGCGCTTATTTTTAATGATTCTGTAAACAATTGAAGCGGTTAGATTTTTATTGAATTTTATTCTTGTGGATAATGATAGGTGTTATTACATCAGATGCAGGCTACGCTACGAGCCGAAACAGTTGAAAAACCGAAAGTTGAAACACCAGAAGCTGAGAGGAAAGCAGAAAAAGAAGTTGCAGTTGCCGTGGAGAAGATGGAATCTCAGTCATTTATCCATCGCATCACACTTCACTGTCACTTTGTTGTGCTGATCCATGTGCTCGCCTTTTCCATCCCAAGAACTTATTTCTTTTCTTGCACAGGTACCATCATTGGAAAACAACAATGAAGCTAAGGGATTAAATATATATTGACAGTCACTTTGAACTTTGAACGACCTTCACTTTTCCCAGATGTAAGTTGATAATATTTTCTTTGAGATTTTCCTACTTTGTCGTCCCACAATTTGTGTGCTCACTACCACAGGATTCTTCCAGGAGAAAATTCGCAGAAGAAATGTTCTCCCACTTTGACTCCTTTTATAAAGTAGTAATTTCATCTTTCAAGGAAGATACAGTAATTGATGCAAGTAAGTTTTAACTCCTTTAGAAATGCATACTTACTTTGACATAGAAGCTTTAAGTCTGAGATGTGTTGTTAGTGTAGTTACAACATTTGATACCTCATACTACTACTACTACTCTTTCTCTGGATTTAAAGTTGAAAAATAAAATAAAATCCATTTTGCTTGAGCTGCAATATAATTATAATCACAATCTTCAGTACACAAAATATAACCATTTTTCAATAAGGATAAACAGCTGCAAAATTCGTTTACTCGCATGAGTACCTTCTTCTTCTTTGCTTCTTCCACTGATCTTTAGTTCCACGGCAGCCGGTTGTAGGTTTCGACGCCTTACCAGAATTTCATCAACTTCATTTCACAGTTTTACTCACTGCTCCCCCCTTCAATTTTGTTCCTCTCAACCTCTTTCATTAATCCACCTGTAAGTATTTTTATTTTGGGCGGTTTTTCCTCGCTCCCTACGTTCGTATTTATTTGTCTAATCATGTTTTTCTCTGCTTCTGTTTGTTTTTATTTGATTATTTTGAGCTTTTATGGATGCCTAATCCGAATTTTAAACCTCCATGTTCTCTTTTGAATAATTGATGTCAGTTTCATAACAACGTGTAAACTTTAGTTATGAACCAAATATTGTCGGACATCATTTTTGCTTCTTTTTTTGATTGATATTATTATTTTGTGCATGCATGTGCTGATTTTTCACACTTTAGAGATAGACCTATGTTTTTTTTAATTTTGCATGATTCTTTTGTCTGATCTATTGATAATATTATACAGATGTGATGACTTTTTTTAAGATAATATAAGCATTAAGATATTTTTTATATTAGTTAGCATAAAAAATATTAATAAATATTCAGTTAGAGCTACTAGAATTTTGAATCATGTGCGAGTTTATAACCTTTACCGTTATAAGCTTTTGGTCTTTCTTTTATTGGATATTATAAGTTCTATAAAGTGTTTGACTGTCAATGATTTGCCTTTGCTTACTATATTTAGTTTCTATTAGCTGATCTGATTTTATTCTATACGACACATGGTTCATATTTCACCACCTTTCTTGATTAAAGCATTCTAGAGAAATGCTTTCTCGATAAAATAGGCCATTTCTTCAGGTTTAATTTGACTTTTGTTAAAGTGAATGTATATGGTTTTGAGTTGTTAAATATGATTTTCATTCTATAACTGCCCATTTGGATAATTTTGCTACTTCTATGGCTTTAGGTGATTATCGGAGAATGTTAGTTAGATGAAAGGAAAAAATCTTTGTAAATGCTATAAGATCTTAAGGGCCAGCTTCATTTTTACTTGGTCTTTTAGTACAGTGACCAACACACTTAATACTGCATTTCAAATGCAAAGATATAATCACCTCAGAAAATCTCAAGGTAAAGGATATTGTTTCATGAAGAAATCTTTTCAGCTTAAGCTTTTAGGCATCCATTCTTCTCTTTACTTAAATGCACTCCATGCTAAAGAAAAAGAAATTTATGTTAGCATCCTGATAGAAAACCCGAAAGAAGAAATTATGTTTTCACCAAGTCTTGAAAATGGAACTCTCTTGATGGGAAATAAGAAAATCATAATTCTCATGTTAAAATAAAAATGTAAGACATACAAAATAGCTTATTCAGTGACCTGTTAACTAACTTTTCAATCCTAAAACTCATCAAAAATCCTTGTCCTAAATTTGCAGATTAAAATATTTATTGTCCTTTTGATACCACCAACATATGTGGCGAAGTTTGTAAGCTTGTTTTGTCTTGGAACAACTCGCAATGAATTGATAGAGGGTACAATGGGCATTTTATAGTGGTACTGGTAAACAATTGAATGCAAATTACTCATAATGTTTCTTCTCTTGCTTGTACTATATATATTGTGAGACTTTACCTTACCATATTTACATCTATGGTAAGATAATGCAAATTCAGAAGCTTATGCCTGAGCTTACAAAAATAAGATTCACTTTTATGTGTCTTTTAGTCTTCTGGGGGTTTAACTGTTATACGCTGCAGAGGCTTTAAAATACAAGTCAATAGCTATTCATTTTAATAATTTGATATGCTTACGCATTTTTCAGATCAGCTTATTGTCTCGCCTGCAAAGAAAAAACTATTAGCGACCTAATACAGCAACAAGAACTACATCTTGGTTTACACACCCACCACATTGTAAATTTTTTTATTAGTTTCATAAAGTTAATTAGATATATTCTTAGTTTTCAAATATTTTGAATCAGGCTATACATTTTGTTCAAATTTACATTAAATAGAAAATTAATAAGGTCCTTGGAGCGCCCGCCAACAAGTATTAGGAAAAGTAACCTGAAAAAGTTATAATTGTTATGAAATAATATAATAACAAGAACAAGAAGCCATCATGCTTATAGTTATAGCAAGATACATATGTACACAAGTTGCCCGTAGGATGTGGTACTTCAGGACCAAGAATTTTATATGCTTCAAGCAACTTCAATCTTTCATGGATTGACATATAAGTTAAGTCATATAAGCCATATAATAGACTTTAGATGCATATCAAGTTTTCATGTCATGCTAAACAAATAAGATATCGAAAACTGATTACACATACCATTGACTTTATTATGATCACTTTGATCATTTGCTCATCTTCTTTATTAAGAAGTTCTTTTTGAAACCGATTTGTCTATACGCCTTAAACGTATCAAAGACTTTTGTCCTTCTAGGACTTAATATGAGCATTTGCAGTGAGAATATAGTTACTTTCTTTGGGTCAGCAAATGCGTATAGCATGCTTTGCAGTATGTTGCAATTGAATTATCCTTTTATGAACTTCAGGTTCATATTATGATATTCGGGGATCTATAAATACAAATGATAATTCATCTCATGTAACCTTTTCTCAAGTGTTTATCATGTCTCCCCCTCATGTTAGAAAAGCTAACTTGTTTCCTCAACTTTGGGAAATCATCTTTGTGCATTATCATGTCAATATACACAGCACATTAATAATAAGATGAAATTATTTGGTTCCTGACCCTGAACCACCTGTGAGGGAAGAATATACTCTCGTATACAACGTATATCAAACTGATATATATAACTTTGTTCTCATAAGAAACATTTTAGGTATTAAGTGGAGGCACTCAATAATTATCTTGCTAAACCAACTTTGATATAAACCAACTTATCAAGATAAACTATCTTGAGTAGAAAATCTGAAAATTATGCTCGAAGTTAGATTACTGAGCAATTTACCTCGCAAGCACCGGCCAGGCTGCGGGTTAATAACAATTGCGCATGTAACCATATCATAGATGCATCATATGTGGTATACATTGCAGGTGAATGGGCCTATTTTCACCTTTGATATTTCCAGAATTTATGGGCTTCAACCCGAACTCTTTAGTTGGTCAGTTCATTAATGAGAACAAGTAATACAAGAGAATTCGTAAAGAACTTTCTAGTTCTTTAATATTCACCCATGTGAATTCACTATTATTGCACATCATACTTAAAATGAGACGGCTAACCCGAATGCCAACTGAATAAATTATCAATATTGGTAAACTTCAAATTTACACCATGACATATGCACTTATCAATAAACTTCAGGTTTATTATGACATGGGTTTTTATACCAATAGATATCCACTTTATTGTGGCATTCCTTTGTTTGTGTAGTATAAACTGGAGAATAAAGCGGGTAGCTTTTCATATACAAATTATCCCGCTACAAGTTGTAGTGATAGAAGATATCAAATCTTTCCTTTATTTATAGTCTCAATATAATCAGCGTTTTCGCGTGTACTTTGGAAACTGAATAAGTTTCTTTGAGACTCACTACAGCACAATACTCAATTGTGTTTCTCCAACATAGTAATAATTGGCTCTTCTAGAGCTCTCAATTAATTTTGTACTACCACAAATTCATCAACATCCATGTGGTGAATATCTTTCTTAAAGAGAAAGTTATACCGTTATGGTCATGTCAAAATTATATGCAAGATATGTTTCTTGCATTATCGTTGTCCTTTAATAGTCATATTTCCAAAATATTTTGGCGTACAATAGGTACGTGACCAACGATCATTCATGCCATATATCATCTCAAACCTCCTTCTAGGCGTGAGAGTGGTATCATCTCAAACCTCCTTCTAGGGGTGAGTGTGGTATCATCTCAAACCTCCTTCTAGGGGTGAGTGTGGTATTATCTCAAACCTCCTTCTAGGGGTGAGTGTGGTATTATCTCAAACCTCCTTCTAGGGGTGAGTGTGGTATTATCTCAAACCTCCTTCTAAGGGTGAGTGTGGTATATTCAATACCAATTTCATGTTCAAATTCTTCCAATAATGAATATGTATTCGTGAATCAGATGTTGTCACATTCACTGCGGGGATATGTGATTTTGTTATCCTTTTCAAATCTGTATATGCGTCTGGCATTCGATTTGCTATTCTTTGCAAATGGATAATATTTTGCGCCTCTTTTTCACAAAATAGAGGTATGTGGATCAAGATGAGATAATGATGCATTTTTCCACAAAATTTCCCGTTTGGTTTCACCAACTTCTCCCCCTAATTTTGGGAAAAGTGTCTCATCAAATTGACAGTCTGCAAATTGTGCAGTGTACAAATCCCCTGTCAATGTTTCGAGGTAGTGAATAATGGAGGACGATTCAAACTCAACATATATTCCTAACCTTCTTTGCAGACCCATTTTGGTGCGATATGGCGGTGCTACAGGCACATATACTGCGCATCCAAAAATTCTTAAATGGGATATATTAGGTTCATGACCCAAAACCAATTGCAACGGGGAATATTTGTGATAATTCGTCGGTCTTAGACGAACTAGCATTGCTGCATGCAAAATGGCGTGACCCCAAACCGAAGTGGGCAGCCGACGAACTAGCATTGCTGCATGCAAAATGGCGTGACCCCAAACCGAAGTGGGCAGCCTCGTTTTCATGAGTAAATGAGGTATTCAAGATTATTCTCATCTATTGTCTCAACATGATATCTATTTTGAATAGGGGTGGGCATATATCGGGTAAAACCGATAACCCGAACCGTTAATTCTTTACTGGATTATCAGTATTGGGTTATTGGGTTAGCGGTTCGGTAACGGGGTAAATTTTTTTTTTATTGGGTTATCGGTTCGGTTTCGGTTTGCATTTTTATTATTGGGTAAAAACCGATAACCCAATAAGAATGAAGTAATTTACTAATCTACCCTTAAGTATATACTAGGGTTTTATTTTACTAATTCCCTTCCCTTATTCATTTGTGTCTCTCGACTCTCATTCTATTTCGCCGCAATCCGCAACCCCTCAAGGCTCAAGCTCACCAGTCACCACCAGTTGAAGGAAACTCTCAAGGCTTTGGAATATCTCCATCGACATGGGCACATCCATCGAGATGTTAAGGTTTGTTAAAATTGATGTTGCCTTGTCGCTGATCCTCAAATTTGCAATATTTGTGGTTTCTTTACCATTTTTTCCTCATTGCAGGCTGGGAATATATTGCTGGATACCAATGGGATAGTGAAGCTGGGGGACTTTGGTGTTTCAGTATGAATGTTTGGCAGCGGTCTAGGAATACCTTTGTAGGAACTCCGTGCTGGTGAGCATATAAGGCATTCTTTTGGTCAATTTCCACTCATCAATGTTTATTTCTATGAAATCGTTTCGTGTTTTACATGTCTATCAACTACTTTTATTTTGTAGGATGGCACCAGAAATTCTGCAGCCTGGAACTGGATATGATTTCAAGTGAGTTCTCTTTGTTGTAAGTGAGGTCTTGGTGGGTTTATATGATATGATGTAAATATTCATTTAGTGGTTGACTGAGAGCTATTTGACAAAGCTGAAGTCTGAATTCCGACTGAAATTATATCATTGGATGATTTTAGTTACTGAAATTTTCATGCTGAAGGGTATTAAGTCTATGTATTTTAATCCTGTCACTGAATTCAAATCTAAAATATCCTCTTGAATATTTGTTGAAACTATAACTGGAAGTATATTAATTTTGTCACTAGATAATGCTAGCTAGAGTTAATGTAGACTTATTTATGTCGTAATGATGAAGCATCCATCATGTGTGATGAAATGATGTATGCATTTTTATTCACGAAGTTTGCTTTTGGATATGTGGTCTTTCAGACTTCAGTGATAACTAGACATTGTTTCACTTGAAATTCGTAAAATATTTTAGGTGGCATTTAAAGTATTAAGTGATTTTTTATTTATGGTATAAAGAAGTCCAAATTATTGTCGCTTAAATTGGTCAGTTTAAGTGCTTAGAAGAAAAAAAAAAGTTATCAAACAGGCCTAAGATGAGAATTCTGAATTGTCTACATTTTGTGACTGTCTGGATGATGTGTTGGTTTACTTATATAGTGTTGCTTTTCTACGTGCTTCAGTCTTTATCTTGTGGTGATGTATGGAAATGAAAAATAGTTTTTAGTTGTCGTAACAGTCATTCAAGGAAATGGTTGCAATGTGTTTGGTGAAAGATCAAAATAAAAGGCCAACTGCTGAGAAGTTGTTGAAGCATTCTTTTTTCAGAAATGCCAAGCCTCCAGAGCTTTCTGTAAAAGAAACTTTTTGCTGACTTGCCACCACTTTGGCATCGAGTTAAAGCCCTCCAGGTATTTCATAAGTGGATTGTTCTAAGGGTTCATCATTTTTCATACTTAGCATTGTTTAGTGTTGTTTGATGAAATCTCCGTAGATATTACACACTGGAAAAACAAATAAGCAAACAGAAACTTTAGCATTGTTTATCTTATCGGGTAAACTGATAACCGAACCGATAATGATCAATAACCGATAAGCCGATAACCGATAACTAATATCTTATCGGTTTGGTTATCGGGTTATGATATTTGTAAACCGATAATCGATAGGCAAAACCGATAATTTCCAAAACCGAACCGAACCGACCGATGCCCACCCCTAATTTTGACTGATATCTTTGAAAACTCAACAAGTTCCTTTTAGACTTGGAGGAGAACATTGTACTCTCTATGATAAATATTGTTTCTTTAGGCAGAGTTATAGTTGCTCTTCAGGAGCCTTCAATCAATTTACTACTACCAGAAATTGTAGTAACATCTGCCTTACACATACTTAAATGAGAGAATTATCTTTTCTCTTTGAATATCGTATGTGTGGTACATGAATCAATTATTATATCATTTATCCACTTCGCATGTAACACTGATAATAAAAATTTACAACTACTTTTAATTATTAATTAAGTTAACTAATCAGTCTTATTAATGTAAATGTATGCTTTACTTTGTACTGTAACAACTGTTATTAAACATATAATCATATATGTACAACTACAGAAAGTTGTCTGAGCATCATAATGTGACAGTTACAATTACAATTAAAATTGATATGTAATCATTCAATAACATTTTATACAGTAGTATAATACCGTCACCATCATTCATAAACAATATACATAATCATATTGCTAATTACGTAACACATAAAATAGTGTTATTGAGATTTATAGTTATTAAAACGTATGAACCATCACACCACAATTAAATTCTTAACTGTCAGTTCTGGTATTCACAGTGAATATATATCTTTAATGAACATTCAACAGTATGAAAATTAATAAAATATTCAATTACTACATGGAACTCTTTAGAACATAATAAGTACATATATATGTTCAATTAGTTGCAATAACTGAAAAAGAGCATATTAACTTTGAAACTACGATATTTAATTCCTTGTTAACTAATGCATTGCACCGTAATAACACTACAATACAACTTATAAAAATGAATTTGCTAGCAAAAAGTGTTCATGAAGAATGTGCATTGAACAGTTTACCATTATATAGATTGTTAATAATGTAATACATCTATTTCTTCAATTTATATCGTTAAAAGCCTTTATAAATTATGAATAAAGCCTTGGAGCCTCAGATGAGCCCAATCATATCGTGCTTGTGGCAGAGTGACCAACTTCAGATTGTCATATCTCTCCTTTAAGCCATTCCACAAGATAAGTGGATCTTTGACTGTGATATATTCAATTTTCAAACCTTCATCAAGGTGATGGTGCAAGAAAATCAAGGCCTTAGCACAGTTTCAAACCTTCATCAAGGTGATGGCGCAAGAAAACCAAGGCCTTAGCATAGTCTTGGGTGGATGCATTATTTCTGTCTTTAATGGCGTCTCCAGGACCCATTGCGTCCAAATGGATTTCAGCATCCAACACCCATGCCATATAGTTCTTGCCCGAAATTTCAAGGGCAACGAACTTTCCTTTTATAATGTCAGACATGAAACAAAATTACATCAAGAGCGTGTTCATACATACGGGCTCTATTACAATTATCACATTCACTTCAGGGAATGGATCATAATCATCTGTATGTGCTATACACAATCTCATGTCAAATATTACTTTCATAAAGTGAAAGATTATTTTGAGAATCCTTATTGTTCTCATTACCACAATAATGAGGATTATAATTTCGTCTATTGCCACGTCCACATCCATTGATACCTTCACGGTAATAATTTTGTCTTCTTTCAGACTTATCACATACTGCTACCACATTCTCTAAAGGGAATGGAGCAAATTCAATTGGACGGATTTTTGATTCTTTGCCCACAATCATACATGAATTTGATCATGGCAAGGCATAGAAATTTTACCACTTCATGTGAGTGTAATTTCTTACGAACTCCATTAGAGTTATAATCAAACTTTGTTGTCTTTGTTTGTATATAAAATCAAATCGTAGAATTTCAAGAATTTGAAAGGGAAAAGTAAATTACTTACTTTTAAGGTATACCAATAAATGTTGTGATATCAAATATACCTGTTGAGTTTTCATCTCGTTGAATTACTTTATGATGATACCATCTCTTCTATTTTTCCGTATAGAAATTCTTAGGAGAAGAAATTTTCAATTCTACTGGCCATTTCAGTTGTTTCTTTTTGCACATGATGGAGCAATTTTAGTGCCTTTTCCAGTTGTTTCTTCTGTCGTGCCATAATGTTGACAAAAGTTGGTTCAGTTGTAAAATTTTCTTCATATAGGATTTTTCCACAGTTCCTACAACATACTTTGTCATCCCAATAGTCTGGCCGGCTGAGTTTTATGCAATGATCGCAATAAACCATTCTGAAAAAAAAATTGAATCAATTCGAAGAAAATTTCAATTGGTTAGAGACTCGTGCTGATAACGTGTTATGAAATAATATAATAACAAGAACAAGAACAATAGAGAGAAAAGTAGGGAGAGGAGTATTCTTATTGATACTTTGAGATGATTTACAATGGGGTAAGACCCCTCTATTTATAGGGAGGTGGTGGCTTAGCCACCAAATAGTAAACCCTAGAATCTCTTTAATTATAGACATTCACCTTAAATAGAGTTCTATTTATAACAATAATTATATTATAAAGATGGAATAAGGAAAATATTCATATAAAGTAAAATGTTGATTGATAATAAAGCTCTAAATTTTAGGACTTCATACATACTTCAAATAAGAAAAATTTTAATAACCAGATTTCAAAGTCTTAAATATTAAAAAAAAATATTTAAGATTGCCCAATATGAAATAGCATTATAATTGTTAAACATTATTTTTTTTTCCTATTACCAATTTTACAATAGAAATATTATTACGGCTAAATAGAGGTTTCATATTGGATGTCGTCATTCAGATTGTGAATAAATTACTGATAGGATTATGAAATTTTCTACATAAAAAGTAAGTCTTTACCTAGAAAATCACGAGGGAGAGAATAGTTTTGGTGATAATTCAAACTATTATATTTATATTAGTCTTAGGGAACATGATTTGGGCATATATCTATATTAGTAAATATTTATTTTTTAAAAATTACGTAAATATTATTAAATATTATTTTTGACTTATTGAATAAATATTAAAAATTATAAGTTCCTAAAAATAACGAATGTCAATCTCACTAACAGCTTGTTTGGATGGTTGTTACTTATCGTATCGTATTGTTACTTTAGATACAATGTTTGTTCTGATTGTTACTTAAACTTTATTGTATCGTATCGTTAAATTTGTTGTTACGTAACGATGGAATGTGCCACTTTATGTAACGACCGATTTGGTGTGGTCGCGTTGTTTCCTTGTATTTTTCTCTCAAATTAATATTACTTCTTTTTCCCCAAATAATATAAGTAATATAATTCAAATAAGGAAATATTTAATAAAAAATTAATTAATTTTAAAGTCCTATATATTAGGATAATAATCAAATTACACTTTTATTTAATGTAAAGTTTATTTTAAAGGGTAAAAAAAGCGAACGACATTTCGCTTAGGGTCTTCGTGCTTTTAATATAGTACTAGTTACTATGTACATGCATTGCACACACATCTTTAGTCAAAACTTGTATCTGAACGAACAACTAACTAAATATTGTAACAATTTATTTATAAGATGATATGATCATTGTAAAGTAACTAACATAATAGAAATACAACAATCATTTAAACGCCAAAAATGTTATTACATTAATAGAAGACTTGAATTCAAATGATATCCACTTAACCTACAAAGATGATTAATTTAGTTAAGTTAAACGATATCTTATTTATAGTGTACAAATATTCAGTGTGATAGTATCATATCTAATACTTCTTTATAGAGGACGGTTTTTTGTATATGTTTCCTTCTATAACTTTGGCTCTATCTCAAAAGTAAAATATATAGTTGCCCATCTTTGAATCACCTCCAAAAAGTATTACTTTTTCATCACTGCACTTTGACATATTTGTGAGAGTTGTATCTATTATTTATAAAGTAATGTCGGATATAACCCGAGAAAATTGTTACTACTTTATCATATTCAAAGTAATAAAATATTAATACTATACATGCTTTTATAAATGAAGTCCATGATTAATTATTTTTAACTAATCATCACGCATAATACATAAATAATATTATTCTAAAGTATTTTGCTTTTTATTTGAATATAAATTTGATGTAAATCTTGAATTTAAAACAATTCATGGCACATGAGCATCTAATGAAAATAAACCAATTAACAAAAAAATTTGTTAAACTTCGATACATAAGAGACTTAGACGAACTTGTTCTAGGAAACCTAATATAACATCAATCGATTTACTTTGAAAATCTTGTAAATAAATCAATTTGTCATACTAAAGCAAGAATAAATAATTGCAAGCTAACACTCGACTAGGATCAGAAATATCTAACCTCACAAACCGATTGGTTAAAGAGTGAACATCTAACGCAAGCGGCTTCTCACTGACCAGAATGTAAGCAAGACTGCTCATACTGGCTGACTTCCTACTCAAGGCATCTGCCACCACATTGTCCTTTCCCGGGTGGTATAAGATAATAATATCATAATCCTTCAGCAACTCCAACCACCTCCTCTTCCTCAAATTCAACTCCTTTTGCTTGAACAAGTACTGAAGACTCTTGTGGCCAGTGAACACCTCACATGCCACGCCATAAAGATAGTGCCTCCAAATCTTCAATGCGTGAACAATGACTGCTAACTCTAAGTCATGAACCGGATAGTTATTCTCATGAATCTTCAGCTATCTTGAAGCATATGCAATGAACTTGCCATCCTACCTCAACACTACACCAAGCCCAACACGGGAAGCATCACATTAAACTGCATAAGGTCCTTAACCTTTGGGCAAAGCCAATACCGGTGCCGTAGTCAGATCTGTCTTGAGCCTCTAAAAGCTCGCCTCACACTCGGCCGAACATCTGAACTGGGCACTTTTCTGGGTCAATATGGTCATCGAGGCTGCGATGGATTAGAACCCCTCCACGAACCGATGATAGTAACATGCTAATCCCAAGAAACTCCGAATCTCTTTAGCTGATGCTGGTGTAGGCCAGTTCTTGACTGCCTCAATCTTCTTGGGATCAACCTGAATACCCTCTGTTGATACGACATGACCCTCTGCTAATACGACATGACCCAGGAATGCAACTGAACTCAACCTGAACTCACACTTTGAAAATTTAGCATATAGTTGACTATCCCTCAAAGTATGAATAACCACCCTGAAATGCTGCTCGTGCTCCTTCCAGATGCGGGGATATATCAAAATATCATCAATAAAGATTATCAAAAACGAATCCAAATAAGGCTTGAACACTCGGTTCATCAAATCCATAAAAGCTGTTAGGGCATTTGTTGACCCGAATGACATAACCAAAAACTCATAATACCCGTACCGAGTGCGGAAAGCTGTCTTAGGGACATCGAAAGCCCTAATCCTCAATTGATGGTAGCCAGATCACAAGTCAATCTTGGAAAATACATTGGCACCCTGAAGCTGATCGAACAAATGATCAATCTTTGGCATCAGATATTTATTCTCGATTGTCACCTTGTTCAACTGCCTGTAATCAATGTACATTCTCATCGAACCATCCTTCTTTTTAACGAACAACACCGCCGCACCCCAAGGCGATACACTGGGTCTAATAAAACCTTCTCGAGCAAGTGCTGCAACTGCTTATTTAGCTCTTTCAACTCGGGCAGGGCCATAATATATGGTGGGATAGAAATGGGTTCGGAACCCGGTGCCACATCCATGCAAAAGTCAATATCCCTGTTGGGCGGCATGCCCGAGAGGTCTGAAGGGAAAACATTAGGAAACCCACGAACATATGCCAAATAGGCCAAACACCCCTTCTTGACCATACGTCGAGCCTTCACATAAGAGATAACGCTACTGGTAGAATGACCAGGAGTCCCTCTCCACTCTAAACGAGGCATACCCGGTAAAGTAAGGTCATAGTCTTGGCATGGCAATCCAAGATAGCATGGTAAGGTAATAACCAGTCCATCCCCAATATAATATCGAAATCAACCATGTCTAAAAGCAATAAATCTACACGAGTCTCAAGACCCCATTCACCATAATACAAGAACGATTGACTCGATCGACCACAATAGAATCACCCACCGGTGTAGACACATAAACAGAAATACCCAATGCATCACTAGGAAAGACCAAGTACGGGGCAAAATAGGATGACACATACAAATACGTAGACCTCAGATCAAACAACACCGAAGCACCTCTATCACAAACCATAATCGTACCTGTAATAACTGCATCTGAAGCCTCTGCCTCGGGCTAGGACTGAAGAGCATAACATCGCGGCGGGCCCCTAGCACTCTGATCTACCTCTGTGGAATGGCCTACAACTAGATAGCCTCCACCTCTAGCGGTCTGAGCTACACCTCTAGGATCTCTACCTCCACCTCTAGCACCGCTACACCCAGCTCTAGCTGGCTAGGCGGCTTGTGGAACATTTGGTACCTATACCATAGCACGAGAACCCTGGTGCTATGAGCTACTCGGTTCTCGAGGGAAAAACTTCGCAATGTCACCCGGATCACCATAAGTGTAACAAGCCCTCGGCTGCTGAGACTGCTGGCCCTATTGACCTAAATGACACCTCGGAAACTCTGAAGCGGCGGTGCACTGATTAGACCTGGTGGTGCACTGTAAGCCTGCTGATCAGAATAATGCGTCCGAGAACCACGACCACCTGGAGCACCGTGAGAAACCTGGAGTGCTGATTGGAAGGTCCTAGGAGGATGACCCCTATCATACGAATCTCTGCCTCCAGATGAGACCCCACTGAATCTGCATGACTGACGAGGTTTCTTGTCTGCCCTATAACTATACCCTTGTGATAATACCATCTCAACCCTACGGGCCACATTGGCCACCTCCTGGAAGGATATCTCACTCCCAACCTCTCTAGCCATCTGAAGACGAATCGGCTGGATGAGTCCATCAATAAACCGTCTCTCTCTCTCCCTCTCAGTGGGAAGTATAATAAAAGCATGGCGAGCTAAGTCAATGAACCTGGTCTAATATTGGGTGACTGTTGTGGAACCTGCTGGAGGCGCTCAAAATACCTCTGATAGGACACTCTCTGAGTAACCGGGAGAAACTTCTCCAGAAACAACACTGTAAACTTCTCCCATGTCAAGGTTGGCGATCCTGCTGGTCTAGCTAAGGAATAATCCCTCCAGCAAGTCTTGGCTGATCCAGGCAAGCGAAATGTAGTGAAATCAACTCCATTGGTCTCAACAATACCCATGTTCCAAAGAACCTCGTGACAACTATCCAGATAATCCTGGGGATCTTCAGTAGATGTACTCCTGAAAGTAGAAGTGAAGAGCTTGGTGAATCTGTCTAGCTCCATAAAGCGGACATAGCCGCTCCATCGCCGGCCTGAGATACCACACCCGACTGTACTATCCCAACTGACTAAACCGCTGGAGTCTGAATCTGAGGAGCTACTTGCTCCGTAGTGCGAATAGCAGGAGTCTGAGCCCTTCCTCCAGCCTGAGAAGTGGCTAGTGCTACAGGAAGCAAACCTGCTCGGGTGACACTCTGCATGAAGCCCACCAATCGGACCAAAGCGTCTTAAAGAAACTGGGATAGCAATAAACCCCCTCTAGGACCTAAGCCGGGCCCACTAGAACTGTTGGGGCCAGAACCCCTCCTCAAAATCAACCTGAGGCTCTGCCACTGGTTCTATTGCTCGGGGTTGAGCTCTGCCCCTACCTCGGCCTCTACTACGGCCTCGGCCTCACCCTCTGCCCCTAGTGGGTGCTACTGCTGGGGGCTCGCGCTACTGAGCGGTAGATGAGGAAGCGCGTGTTATCGCCATCTACAAAAGAACATAATAGAAATTCAATTAGCATTGAGGAACCAAACCGCACGACAAGAAAGAACAAATGTGAATTTTTTCTAACTCTGTAACCTCTGGGGAATAAATACAGACGCCTCCGTACTAATCCCTCAGACTCTACTAAGTTTGTCAATGAACTGTGAGACCCATGTAACCAAGAGCTCTGATACCAATTTGTCACAGCCCGAATTTTCCATCCTTGGGGTCGTGATGGCGCCTACTAGTGAGATCTAGGCAAGCAAATCCTTAACCACATATCTCATTATCAAATTACTTCTTTTAACAATTAAAAGGCGATAACATGAAAAATGTAGAATTTTAGATAATTAAGCGGAAGATAACTATTAAACACCTGAAATCTGCAAATATTACAGTTACTTTAGTCTCAACCACCCAAAACTTGGTGTAACAGTGTCACGGACTATCTAAGATTACTACATACAAGGCTAAAGAAATAACAATACATTGTTTCTGAATAAAGGAAAATGAAATAGGAAATAGAGATAGAAGGAGACGTCGGGGGCTGCGAATGCCTGCAGGTTTACCTTGGATCTCCGGGTGGACTGAAGGAAGCCCTCCAACTAATGTTGTTATTCGGTACCTGGATCTGTGCAAAAGAGCATAGAGTGTTGTATCAGCACAACCGACCCATTGTGCTAGTAAGTGTCTAGCCTTACTTTGATGAAGTAGTGACGAGGCTAGGACCTGTGCAATTTAAATATATATATATATATATATATATATATATATATATATATATATATTCACACACACAACGAAAAAGAAATACAGGAATTAACTAGTCAATATGGGGGGAGCATGATGTGGGGAAGATAACAACTCCAAGTAAAAATCATCAAATAACAAAGAAAACAACATAACTCAGACATCAATAAAGAATCTGAAATCAATAAGTGCACGGCATCACCCTTTGTGCTATTACCCTCATCCTCACCAAGCAATGATATAATAAAATGTGCACGGCATCACCCTTCGTGCTTTTACTCTCATCCTCACCAAGAAATAATATAATAAAAATGTGCACGGCATCACCCTTCGTGCTTTTACTCTCTTTCATCACCAAGAAATGATATAACAAAAATGTGCACGGCATCACCCTTCGTGCTTTTACTCTCTTTCCTCACATATAATCAATAGAATCGGCACAGAATGGTACATCGTGGGATACGGCATCACCCTTTGTGCTTTAACACTCTTTCCTCACAATAATAAAAAATGCACAGCATCACCCGCCGTGCTTTAACACTCTTCCTCACCCAACAACAATCACAAACAAGGGGCAAGGGAGTAAAATAATAATAGAAATTTCAGCAAGGGAACACCATTTAACAGTTAAATCCTGGCAAGGGAATAATATTCATAAATCTCAGCATCCCGGCAAGGGAGATAATCAGCAAAGCCACAAACATCCAGGCAGGGGAACAATCTAATAACTCTTTCTCTTTCTTTTACTTTTACTTCACAACTCCTATTACCACTTGAGCCAATTCTCCAAAGGGTTCAGTCATCTCATATTCTTTCATAATTTGTAATATAACTCGAGCCAATGCTCCTCGATGTTCAAGGGTTTTCACAAGCTTTTCACAACATATAGAAATCATCACCAAGGCATGAAGGAACAATGAAATCATGATATTCACAATATAACAAATCACGGTCATGCTAGACACCAATGTATAAATACTCATCACCATGCCTATACGTCGTACTCAACAATTATCACGTAGCAAATAGGACTCAAATCCTAATCCCTCAAGCTAAGGTTAGACAAAAAACATACCTCAAACTTCCACGACCAATTCAAACCTCAAACACCACTTTGCCTCTCGAATTTGGATCCAACCCAGTCGAATCTATACATAATTGACTCAATATCATCAATAAGAACTAAACAATCCAATTCCAATGTTCAATTATAACTTACCCATCATTCTTTCCAAAATTCCAAAAATTGACCCCGGGCCCGCTGAGTCAAAATACGAGGTTCGGACCAAAATTAAATCACCCATTCATCCACGAGCCCGAATATATAATTTATTTTCAAATTCGACCCCAAAACGAGGTCTAAATCAAGAAAAATCAAAAAGCCCTAACTCTACCCAAATCCTTAATTTTCTACCCTTAATCACATATTTTAGGACTAGAAATTTATTAAATGTTGATGAAAATAGAAGAAAACGAGTCGGACATTGCTTACCCAAGAAATTTTGGTGAAGGAAGGCTTCAAGAATCGCCCTAGAGTTTTGGAGAAAAAGAGGTTTTGTAAAAATTTGATCAATCCCGTAAGTGTTCTGTTTTGGGTTGTTAAAAATCACTGGGCGTTTTAACTCTATGCGTTCGCGATCGACCCCTCGCGTTGGCGATTGGTCAGGCTAGTCAAGCCTTCGCGTTCACGAAGCTTAAGCTTCTCGAGCCTCACGTTAGCGTGCCAAGTATCTCGTTCGCGATAAACAAATCTGGTGACCTTCTCCTGATCCCTACGCGTTCGTGTATGCTGTGTCGCGTTCGCGAAGGGTATTCCCCCATTCGCCTCGCGTTTTTGACTCCAGCACCGTGTTTGCGAAGAAGAAATTTGGCACCTAGGAAGTTTGCCATACGTGTTCGCGAGAGGGCCCACGCAAACGCAAAGAACAAAACCCCTGGGATCTAACAGCAGGAATATGCAACACTTCTTAAGCTAAAAACCATTCCGAAACACCTCCGAAACACTCCCGGGCCCTCGGGGCTCCCAACTAGACACATGCACTAACTCAACAACATCATACAAACTTATCAGTGCGATCAAATTGCCTAAATAACCTCAAAAATAATGAATCAAACCTCAAAATCAAGAATTTTTTCCAAAACTTCATCAAGTTTCAAAAATTGGATTTCATGTCCGAAACACGTCAAATGACGTCCGTTTTTAACAAATTTTACAGGAAGGACTTAAAACATATATATGACTAGTACCGGGCGCCAAAACCAAAATACTGGCCCGATACCCTCGCTTTCTAATCAAATTTTATTTTCTATTTTCTTAAACATTTCAGAAAAATAATTTCCTTTAAAAATTCATTTCTCTGGCTCGGGACCTCGGAATTCGATTCCGGACGTATGTCCAAGCCCCATATTTTCCTACGGACCCTCCGGGACCATCAAATCACGGGTTCGGATCAGTGTTCCCAAAATATTAATCAAAGTCAAATTTATTCGTTTTAACATCAAAATTTAGTATTTTTTTTTACAGAATTTCACATTTAAGCTTTCCGGCTACGTGCATGCAAATCGAGGCAGCTCTAGATAAGGTTTTGAAGGCCTCAGAAGCACATAATTTATTAAAAACAAGGGTCACCACAATTTCTCACATAGTTCAAATAAGAACAGATTTAATAATAAAATATTTTAGTTGAATTAAAACTCCTAAATATAAAGAAAATTAATTAAATGACTATTTTTACCAGAATAAGCTTTATTTTAAAGGGTAAAAAAAGCGAACGATATTTCGATAAGGACCTTCGTTTTTTTAATATAGTATAGATAAATGTGACTGCTATTTCTCACTCTCCCGCGCCAGAGAACATGTGAACTCACTTTTCTCTTTCGGGTGGCCATTTGAGGGGCTAGAACCAAGTATAAGGGATAATTAAGATTAGACAAAATTTAAGGGGACCTAGATTAAACATGTCAAGTTTAAGAGAGTATTTACATATTCTACCTGAAAATTATATTTGTGAGTATTATATTAGTGTCTCTACTAGAAGTGTTTATGATTCGATTATGTTCGAATTTTAGGAACTCAATGATATTTTTCTTTCTTTTCTTTTTTCTTCTTCTGGCCAGTGGCAGATCTACATATGTAATTTGGGTGTTCGAACTCCCATTAACCCCGACGCAGAGTATGTATAGTTATATAGAAAATTTGAGAAAACATATAAAAATTTACAAAAACACCCATTAATATTATATACAAAAAAAATTCAGCACCTACAAACTTGAATTCCTAGATCCGCCACTACTTCTGCCAGTGAGAAAAAGAATTTCCTCCTTTGCCAGCTTATAATCCTTTATTACCCTCTTTTTGGCTATAATTTCCTTGGATATTGAGAAAACATCTTGAGAGTTATAAGCGGTTAATCACGTGAATAAATTTTAAAAGAAATACAAACAAACAAAAAAATCTAGGTAAAAATCTCATGGGTAGTAGTTGTATACATAAATGTGTGGATTCATGGCTTACTACGAAACGGACTTAAGGCCTGAAGTCCATTAGCCTATTGCATATAAAATTGATAGTACAAATAAAATTTGATGGAATACAAAATATTAAATATCATTCATAAAAATAGAAAATTTTCATAAAATACTATCTTTTAGTAGTAATTAACAATTCGTAGATACTATTGTTATATTACGAATTATAGATACCTTTTCTCTGATTATAAGATATATTTAATGCATTTTTGCTATTGTATTCATAAATACAATAGCAAAAATAGGCGTGAATCAGAGAAGTCCAGCTAATCAGTTGTTGTATTCGACTATATTCATCGCGTGAAGCAGGGAATTACAGCTGGACAGATTACTGTATTCGATTGTATTCACGGCATGAAACGGGGGATTACACTGTTTTTAAACTGAAAGTGTATCAGCTAACATAATAGACTCCTAATGTAACTCAATAAACTCAATTATAACACACAAAATTTATATTTTCGGTCATAAAAAAATCTCAACTGAAAAATATACCAAAAACATAGCAATCTTCAGAGAAATTATATAATACATCTGAATACATAAATTATATTAATTAAAAAAATATATGAATTCATTCATGGCATATAGAGAAACAATAAATACAATAAAATACATAGAATATAATGAGATACATTGGGAAAAAAAGACAGTGAATACAATAAAATACATGTAATACAACGAGATATATTGAATTATAATAGAAAAAAGACAATGAATACAATGAAATACATGAAAAAATAACGTGATACGTCGAAAATAAATTGAAATATATTAACAAAAAATCAAGTTGCTCGGCCCCAAACTCCGTTGTCTTTGCTCAAGAACATTCCCTAATTTCTGCCTTTGTTGCCAAATAGAGCTTCTTTCGATAGTCGGCGAGTGTCGTACGGCGTCGGACGGCTTCTTCTTTGGTAGACATATTGGAATTTTCTCAAAGATCTGTGTAAACTGACCCGAACACGTAATCCGACGGTCTCGTAGAGTACGTAGTAAAATACGGGACTTGGGCGTATGCCCGAAATTTCATTCCGAGGTCCCAAGCCCGAGAAAAGAATTTTTAAAGAAAATTATTTGCTGGAAAATATAAAGGCTTTTAGAAATGAAATGATACGTGTTTTTATGGTATTGGGTCCATATTTTGATTTCGGAGCCCGATACAAGCTTAAAGTAATAATTAAATTGAACCTGTGAAATTTTGTATAGATCGAAATTGGTTTGGATAAATCGGGCGTACAATTGAGAAAATAAAAATTTTAATGTTCTTAACTAATTTTATAAATTTGTGGTTGAATTCCTAGTTGTTGATGTTATTTGATGAGTTGATCGCACGAGCAAATCCATATGATTTTTTAGACTTACGTGCATGTTTGATTTGGAGCTCCGAGGACTCGAGTGAGTTTTGGATAGGCTATGGAGTGAAATTGGACTTAGGAAGTTTCAGATGTTCATCTGGTATGTGTTGCAAGCTCTGATCTCGCAATTGCGAGGTTAGATGTCGGAATTACGAGCCTATACAGGCTTGGAAATTGCGAGGACTTCATCGCAATTGCGAGGACTTCATCGCAATTGCGAGGACTTCATCGCAATTGCGAGGAAGTCTGGCCAGCCTATGATCGCATTTACGATCTTCCCCTTCATGATTGAGAAGTCATCAGGGGAAGTCAGTCATCGCAATTGTGACTAATTGTTTGCAATTTCAAAGAGAACGGGACAGGCCTACCTTTGCATTTGCGAAGCCTGGGCCGCATTTGCGAGTTCACATTTTGCGAACCTGTCATCACAAATGCGATAACTTCACCTGTGTCAATTATAACTTAGACAGACTTTTATTCATTTTCCAACTCTTATGCTCTGTTGGGCGATTTTCCAAAAAAAGGTTCTTCTCCCAGATCAATAGTAAGTCATTTCTAATTCAGTTCTTTCAATCAAATCCATCTTTTTATATGATTTCATTTCAAAATCAAGGGTTTTTCCATGGAAAATTGGGAGATTTTGGGTAGAGCTTACGATTTTTAAATTTTGGGGATTTGAACCTCGATTTGAGGTCTGATTACAAAATAAATTATCTATTTGAGTTCGTGGGTGAATTGGTAATCAGGTTATTGTTCGAACTTCGGGTTTTGACCAAGCAGACTCGGGGTTCATTTTTGACTTTTTGGGAAAATAATTAGAAAAACTATTTTCATGCATTAGAATTGGTTGAATTTATTGATATCATTAAGTAAACTATGACTAGATACAAGCAAATTAGATATGGAACCGAGAAGTAAAGCGGTAGTTGAGGCTTGATTGTATTCGTGGCATTAAGGTAAATATTTGGCCTAACCTTAGCTTGAGAAAATAGGAGTTGTGGTCTTATTTACTGTGTTAAGTGTTGAGTACGACGTATATGTGTGGTGACGAGTATCTATGCGTTGGTGTCAAGCATGCCGGTGAGTCTTATACTATAATTGTTGTGACTCATTTATGTATTGCCCATGATTAATATGATGATTTTCAACGTTGAACAAGCTTATGAAAGTATTTTTGGTAATTGATCATTGTTGAGCATTGGCTCAAGTTGAGATTTATATTGTGAAGTAATTTTGGAAACGAGATGAGATATATTGTTGATTTTCTTGCCAGGATATTATTATTATACTATTGTTTCCTTGCCGAAATTCTATTATGATTTTATTGATTCCCCTGGACGAATTGTTTTGTGGTTGTTGCTTGGGTAAGGAAGAGTGTAAAGCACAAAGGGTGATCTGTGTGTGATTAGTGAGAGTTAATGCATGAAGGGTGATGCCGTACCGATATTGTAAATGTAGAAACACGAAGGGTGATTATGTTCCACGATATGAGTGATAATGCATGAAGGCTATTGTCGTGCCATGATTATGTAAGGTAAAAGCACAAAAAGGTGATACCGTACCGAATCTATTGATTCTTATGGTGAGAACAAGAGAAAAAGCATGAAGGGTGATGCCATGCACTCGTTATTTCTTCCCTTATTCTTGTTAATATGAAATTATGGTGTTATTTGTGATTCTTTACTGAAGTTCTATTAGTACTTGATATTCCCTCATAGCATGTTTCCCTTTTCCATCTTTAACTGCTAGTTTCTATTATTATTATTATTATTATTATTTGTTGTATATGATTTAACTGCACATGGTAATTTGGTAGTCTTGTCCTAGCCTCGTCACTACTTATCCGAGGTTAGTCTTGATACTTACCAGCACATGGGGTTGGTTGTGTTGATACTACACTCTGCACTGTGTGCAGATCTCGGTGTTGGAGCATTTGGACCGCAAAGAGGTTGCTGCCTTTAGTCCAGTGGAGACCCGAGGTAGTCCTGCAGAAGTCCACAGGCCTTAGTGTCTCTTTCTATCCTATTTCCTTTTGTTCTTACTTATTTCAGAGGTGAAAATGTATTTTCTTTGTTCAAACTAATTTGTAGTATTCTTAGATAGTCCGTGAGAGTGACACCTGTTTTGGGTGGATTATGTCTATGGAATCATACTTTATTAAGTTAAACTATTAGATTTCATTTTTGCATTTCTGTTTATTATTATTATTCCAATGTTGATTATATGTCAATTCATAATTATTAAAAGGTTAAGAAAAAAAGGGTAATAAAATCTATAATACTCGGCTTGCCTAATTTTTATGAGCAAGCTCTATCACAATTCCCAAAGGTGAGAAATTTAGATCGTGACAAAAATTCAATCAAATCAAATATAATCAAATTTTAAAAATGTAATACTAAATTAAACTCAAAGACATGTCAGTTTATTTAATCGTTTTGGATGGATTTATATCACATCTGGAACATCTCTAGTCTCAACCAACAAAAGAAGTTTAAATCAATCACGATCTGAGCAATGTGAATTGTAATGAAAATAAACCCCATGCGAGAACAATATTAGTGTACTTATCAATGCAGCGAAAAAAATGTTGAACTCACCACCAAAAGAATTTTCCCAAGTCGATCTTTGAATCTCTAGGAAATAAAGGTAGAATTTCATGAACTAAATATCTTCTTATGTTGATTGGCAAGAGATTTTTGATCCCATTCTTTCTTTTTTCTCTATTGTCTTTTAGAAAAGAAGAAAATATATTTTTATATGGAGAGGGAAGATAGCAGTTATAGGAAAATTGCTCCCACCACACTTAAACGTGTAGTAACCTCTTTGAAGAGTCGTACTACAATTAAACGTATAGTAACCTCTCTTTAAAGAGGTTATTT
Source organism: Nicotiana benthamiana (assembly GCA_034376525.1). Lineage (NCBI taxonomy): Eukaryota > Viridiplantae > Streptophyta > Magnoliopsida > Solanales > Solanaceae > Nicotiana > Nicotiana benthamiana. Next base: position 29,422,854 of record CM067331.1, on the reverse strand, counting down.
CAAACCCTAACTCTTCTAAAATTCTTTCTTTTCCAAATGGGTTGGGCCAACCCTCATGGAGCGACCTGATACCGGATCCAACATCCAACATCTCCCACTTCGCTCATGATGGACCGGAACTCAAACTAGTATCATGATTAAATAACACACTTAATTCATATAGATAAGTAGTTCATGTGACCTACAAGCATTAAGAGCTATAATATGCTTCAAACCTATTAAGGTTATTTTAAAGCTCTATATATAAATCCGATCATATTCAGAAAGGATTCACTACTATCATGAGGATCTTATTACTCGCTATACCCCAGATATCACATGCTACTCCAGTAGCTAGTTATTTAATCCCACATCCTCAAAAAAGGTGAACTTCAGTTCATGTTTAACTTAATATTCATAATTACATTTGATACCCTCATGGTAAGTGTAATGGTCGACCTATGAATACAAGTTAAATTACAAAAAAGATTATTTATTTGTCTTTCCTTTCTACTCAAATCTTTCTATTCCAAATCAACTGTCTTCCTAGACATGCACTGCATTGCCAAATCACTTATGGCTATTAGTAACATATAAAGTAGCAACACTGATTGGCACATCAAGAAACAGTAAGAGGTCAAAGAATATTCCAATAAAAGTTAATGTAAGTACATTGGGATCTCACACAATGAAGAATCATGGATTCATTCTTCCATCATCCCATGATCGATGGTACACATGGTATGAAACACATGTTATGATATTCTCACCTTATATTGGAACGTCTGTCTTATTCTTTTAATCATTCAACATCGTATAGATCTTGGTCTAGAAACCTCCAAATGTCTAACCCGGGTTTCTCACTTCAATAATCCTCAAACTATCTTCTTAGAGAAACTTGCATCTAGCTTACAAAACAAGTCATAATTGAATAGTAAAATTCGTAAGTTTGATTAGTTGTCGAGACCGAACTCTAAAAGTAAATATAACCTCGCATTATCCAAGGTTCTATAAGGTCTCATATCTTAACGATTCTTAACATAAGAGGCTATAGCTCGTGTGAGAGAGGCAACCTTGCGACTTATTCGACACACTTTATCAACAAAACATCCATCATGTGCATACGAGATAAAAGCATAAATTCAAGATTCAAATTTTGATGAGCATATTATAATACTAAAGTCATTTTACAATACATAAATATTTTCATATCCATCAAAAAACCTAGAGCCATAACATGTTTCTCAAACAGGTCTATGGATATCGCCTTTGTAAAAGGATTATCTATCACCTTAGCGTAAGAATGTATTGTAAATTTATCTCTCCACTTGCTACCATGTATCTCATAAAGTTATACTTTATGTCAATGTATTTGATCTTGTTGTTATACTTAGGATATTTTTTGTATGCAATAGCCCCTTGACTATCACAATATAGAGTCATGGGATCCTGAGAGTTCTTTGTAATATTCAAATGCTCAAAAGTCTCTTCAACCAAACAGCTTCTTGTACTGCAGATGCACAAGCCACAAACTCAGCTTCCATCATTGAAAGGATTGTAAAGGTTTGTTTCTTACTTTTCCATGATATAGCACCACCATTAAGTAAGAAGGCATAAGCGGATGTTGATTTTCTCTCATTATGGTCACAAGCCCAATCAGCATCTGTATATCCTCTTAAGTATAAATTAATTTCCACTATTACATAGTGAATAATCTACAGTTCCCTTCAGGTATTGTGATGTCACTTGTTTTAAAAGTAAACTCTACGTTCCGAGTTCTTATAGACCTCCTTCACCATCACCTTGATAAGCGTGCGCAGTTAGGGCGCGTAGCTGGAAAATCATTATGTGAAAATCAATGAAAAGGATGAATTTTTGCCTTTAAAATGAATTTAAGTTGACTTCGGTAAATATTTTGGGTAAACGGATCGGACCCATGATTTGACAGTCCAAGAAGATCCGTAGGAAAATATGCGACTAGGGTGTTTGCCCGGAATCGAATTCCGATGTCCTAAGACCAAGAAATGAATTTTTTTTAAAAATTATTTTCTAGAGAATATGTAAATTTTTAGAAATGAAAAATATTAGGAAGTTGTTGGTATCGGGCTCGTATTTTGGTTTCGGAGCTCGGTACGGGTCTTATACAAGGGTTTAAGTCGATCCTATGAAATTTGGTAAAGAACGGAAGTCGTTCGATGTGATTCGGACCCGTGGTTGTAAAAAAATGACACTTTGAAAGTTTTGAGGTTTTTCTTAGATTTCTATGCTAAATTCATTGTTAAAGATGTTATTTTAGTGATTTGATCACACAGATAAGTTGATATAATATTTTTGAGTTAGTATGCATGTTTGGTTTGGAACCCCGAGGGCTCGGGTGAGTTTCGCAAGGTTTTAAACTTAGGAAAAGTTGAAGGCTTTCACTTTATCGTGAACTAGTGTGTTGTACTTCACGTTCGCGGAAGGACTCTCACAATCTTGAAAGGTAAGACAGGCTTAAGTAATTTTCCTGCTACGCGAATGAGAGAAACAGGATGTCAACGCGAAGCCTTGGGGTGTTTCCCTTTGCGAACGCGGACTTGCTATTGCGAATGCGAAGGCCTTTGGGCTTGGGCATGGGGAAGGGGATTTTGTTCTACGTGAACGCGGCTACTGGCCTGTGAATGTGAAGGCTAGAGGAGTCAAAGCTCCGTGAACGCAAGCCTGTGATTACAAACGCAATGGCCAATTGGACCTGAGCCATACCAAACACGATGAAGGTCTGCCCAGTGATTTTAAAACAGAAGCAAAAATGGAGGAACCCGTTTACTTTATATTTTCGAAATATGGGATCATTAAGGCGATTTTCAAAGAACAATTTCTTTCCCAAAACATTGGCAAATGATTCTAATCCTTTTTATTTTGATTTTTTATTGCATTTCATCAACTTTCATCCTACTCTAGGATTTTTATGGTAGAATTATGAATTTGGGTACAATTAGGCTTTTCTGATTAATTGGTATTTAGGCCTCGTTTTGGGGTCAGATTTTTGAAACTAATTGTATATTTGGGCTCATTGCTGAATGTGTGATCGGGTTTATGTCCGAACCTCGAGTTTTGACCAAGGGGGCTTGGGGTCAATTTTGGACTTTTGTGGGGAAAATGATAGAAAACCTATTATTAAGCAGTGAGTATGAATTCTTTAGCATTTATTGATATTGTTAAATCAATTTGGACTAGATACAAATTGTTTTGAGGTGGAATTTAAAAGGAAAAGTGGTGTTTGAGGCTTGAGTTAGATGTGGAAGTTCGAGGCAAGTGTTTGGTCTAACCTTAGATTGAGGGATTAGAAGTTGTGGCCTATTTGCTACGTGTCACTTGTTGAGTACTTCGTATAGGCATGGTGACAATTATCTATACGTTGGTATCAAGCATGACCGTGAGTCTTAAGTGAAATTGTTGTGTTCTTAATAAATACTACGAATGCCTAAGTTGTTGATTCTTTGTGTTGAGCAAGGATTATGATTATTCTCGTAGAACCTACTTATGATTGAGTATTGGTATTAGTTTAGGAAGTTAGATGTTGGGACAAGTTTGGTTATAGCTTATTTTCCCGTGCCGGACGTATTTACTTATACTATCAATTTCTTTGCCAGGATAGTGTTGTTTCTTTATTTATCCCTTGTCGGGACTCACTTTCTGATTTGGTGGTGAATTATATATGTGGAAAGGGTTTCATACCGCAACAATATTATATATTGGATCGGGTTGCACGCAACAACAATATTATATTTGGATCGGGTTGCACGCCGCAACAATAATATAATTGGATGAGGTTGCACGCCGCAACAGTATTTTTATGATTTGGATCGGGTTGCGCGCTGCAACAATAGACAATAAAAGTATTTATTGATTGGTTACAAGTTCCTCATTCTTTTGCTATGAATTCTAAATTGTCCTTATGCGTTTCTATTGAATTACTATTGATAAATGACATTCCCCCGCACCATGTCCCCCTCCCATCTTTACTTGTTATTTCTGTTTTATTTTCTGTTGTATATTATATAACTGCACAAATTTATTTGGTAGACTGGTCCTAGCCTCGTCACTACGTCGTCTGGGTTAGGCCAAGCGTCTACCAGCATATGGGGTCGGTTGTGCTGATACTACACTCTGCACTGTATGAAAATCCCAAACCGGAAGCTTTTGGACCATAACTTTGGGTGGCTGCCTTTAGTCCAGTCAGAGATCGCGAGGTAGTCCTACAAGAATCCGCAGGCCTCGGCGTTCTCTTCTATCCATATATTTTGTTTTCATTGACTTCAAAGACAGATTGTATCTTTCTTTTCAGACAATTATTTTTTAGCATTCGTAGAGGGCCCGTGATATTGTAACACCGGTTCCGGGTCTAGATATATTTGGTAATGTTGTATTGGTTTTTGACTAAGTTATCAGATTACGTCATTCGCATGTATTTAATTATTGTTAATATTTCATTGTTGATTGTATGTTGATTTAAACTTTTTATAAGGGATAAATAAAAGAGTTAGTGAATCTATAGTACTCGGCTTGCCTAGCTTTCACGAGTAGGTGCCATCACGACTCACAAGGGTGAAAAATCCGAGTCGCGACAAGTATCAGAAAATTCTCTTTACAGCTTTCCAATGATCTCTTGCAAGATTGGTTTGATACCTGCTAACCAAACCTATGGCATAACAAATGTCTGGGCGAGTATACATCATAGTGTACATCAAACTCCCGACAACACTTAAATATAGAACTCGAGATATGTCTTCCTTTACATTTTCAGTCTTGGGACACATTTCAAGGCTTAAAGTTTCACCTCTCGCTATTGGAGTTTCCATGTATTTGCAACTATTCATGGGTAAATGCTCCAAACATTTCTTTATATAAGTTTCTTGATATAGACTCAATAACTTTTTGGAACGGTCTCTTTGGATCTTCACTCCAAGGATATAGTCTACCTCATCCATATCTTTCATGTCAAATGACTTTGAAAGGCTTGACTTGATAGTTTTCAAATACTCCAAATTATTTCTGGCGAATAAAATATCGTCCACATAAAGAGAAAGAATTACAAATATCCCATTGGACTTGCTCACATAAATGCAATGGTCTTCATTGATGATGGTGAAATCATATGAGATCGCCTCCTTGTGGAATCTCAAATACCACTTCCTTGAAGATTGCTTCTGGTAGAATAGTTCTTTTCAATTTATAGACCTTTTTTCCATGCCCTTCAATGATGAAGCTTCCATGTAGATTTCTTCATTTAGTTCTCCATTGAGAAAAGCTTTCTTCACGTCCATTTGATGTAATTCTAAATTCAAACGTGCAAAAATAACCAAATGTAAGTCAATTAATGTAGACTTCACAACTGGTGAAAATATTTCCTCATAATCTATTCCAGCTTCTTGAGTAAAGCCTTTTGCCACCAATCATGCCTTGTAGCTTTCTATTGACCCATCCACTTTGTATTTACCTTTGAGAACCCATTTGTTCCCAAAGGCTCTACGCCCAGGCAAAAGGCCAACTAGATACTAGACTTTATTGGTTTTTATGGCCCAGAGCAACAGCACCAGCAGTAGAGCCTTGGGTTGACTTTGATGATGAGGTTCCGGACAAGATAGTTCCAGCCGGCCCAGCTCGGGTACCAAAGGGGTTTGTTACTACCCAGTACTCCAGGATGCTTTGGTCCATCAAGTGGGCCTTATAGAGAGTGTCACCCAGGCAAGCTTGCTTTTTGTAGCACCAGCCAACTCTCAGGCTGGAGGAGGAGCTTAGAATCCTACTACTCGCACTCCAGAGTAGATGGCTCCCTAGTTTCATATCTGCCAGTTAGAGCATTTCAGCCGGGTATAGTCGCTCAGACTGGTGATGGAGCAACTATGTCTTCCAATGCTTTGTAGAGATTGGACAGGTTCACCAAGCTCTTCACTAATACTTTCAGCCATGCATCTTCTAAGAATCCCCAGGATTATCTAGACAGCTGTCATCAGGTTATCAGGAACATGGGGATAGTGGAGACCAATGGGGTCGACTTTGCTACTTTCCGATTGTCTGGATCTGCCAACACTTGGTAGAGATCAGCATTCGTATGATAGAGGCCATCCTCCTAGGCCTTTATAGTCAGCACTTCAGGTTTCTCATGGCGCTTCAGGTGGCTGTGGTTCTCACATGCAGTATTCTGATCAGCAGCCCTACAGTGCACTACCAGCTCCTATTAGTGCACCGTCGCTCCAAAGTTTTCAGGGTAGTCATTCGGGTCACTAGGGTCAGTCTCAGTTTTCTTAGCTGCCGCATTCATGTGGATGCTTTAAGTGCGGTGAGTATGGCCATATCCAGAGGTCTTACTCGAGATTGGTGGGTACTCATTCGCAGCAACAAGTTCCCGTGCTATGATTCAGGTACCAGGTGTTCCACCACCCACTCTGCCAGTTAGAGGTTGGGGTAGAGGTGTTATAGGTGGAGGTAGAGTTATTAGAGGTAGAGGTTAGGTAGCCAGAGGTGGAGATAGCCACCAGCATGCCGTCCCAAAGATGTAGTTTAAGGTGGTGGGGCCCAGCCCCGATGTTATGCTCTTCAAGCCAGGCCAGAGGCTAAGGCTTTCGATGCAGTTATCACAGGTACTGTTTGTTTTGTAGTAGGGATGCTTTAGTCCTATTTGATCCATGGTATACATACTCATATGTGTCATCTTATTCTGCACTATATTTGGTCATTCCTAATGATTCCTTGAGTGCCGCTGTATATGTGTCTATACCGGTGGTTGATTCCATTGTGGTAGATCGAGTCCATCATTCGTGTATAGTTATGATTGGGGGTCTTGAGACGCTTCTGGACATGGTTGATTTTGATGTCATATTGGGAATAGACTAGTTATCACCTTACTATGCTATCTTGGACCGTCATGCCAAGACTGTGACATCAGCCTTGTCAGGTTTACCTCACATAGAGTGGAGAGGGACTCCTGATCGTTCTACCCATAATGTTATCTCTTATGTGAAGGCTCGGCATATGGTAAAAAATGGGTGTTTTTCCTATTTGGCATATGTTTGTAATTTTCTAGTGCCGAGGTTCCTTCTATTGATTCTGTGCCTGTTGTTCATGAGTTCCCTCGGGTATTTCCTCCAAACCTTCCGTGTATGCCACCCGATAGGGATATTGACTTTTGCATTGATTTGGCTCTGGGCACTCAACCCATTTCTATTCCACCGTATCGTATGGCCCTGCCTAAGTTGAAATAGTTGAAGGAGCAATTTCAGGACTTGCTTGAAAAAGGTTTCATTAGACCTAGTGTTTCGCCTTGGGGTGCGCCGGTGTTGTTTGATAAGAAGAAGGATGGATCGACGTGAATGTGTACAGATTAACGGCAATTGAACAAGGTTACAATCAAGAATAAGCACCCATTGCCGAGAATTGATGATTTGTTCGATCAGCTTCAGGGTGCCAAGGTATTTTCAAAGAAAGACTTGAGATCTGGCTACCATCAGTTAAGGATTAGGGCATCTGATGTCCCTAAGACAGCTTTTCACTCTTAATACGAGCATTACGAGTTCTTGGTGATGTCATTAGGGTTGACTAATGCCCTAGCAGCTTTCATGGATTTGATGAACCGAGTGTTCAGGCCTTACTTGGATGCATTCGTGATAGTCTTTGTTGATGATATTTTGATCTATTCCCACAGCCGGGAGGAGCACGAACAACATCTTAGAGTGGTTCTTCCGACCTTGAGGGATAGTCCGTTATATGCCAAGTTTTTGAAAAGTGAGTTCTGGTTGAGTTAAGTTGTATTTTTTGGTCATGTTGTATTAATAGAGGGCATTCAAGTTGATCCGAAAAAGATAGAGGCAGTCAAGAACTTTCCTACACCCGCATCAGCTCCATATATCCAGAGTTTCTTGGGTTCGACAGGATAACTATCGTCGGTTTGTGGAGGGGTTTTCGTCTATTGCAGCCCCAATGACCAAGGTGCCCATTTTAGGTGGTCGGACGAGTGTGATGCGATCTTTCAGAAGCTCAAGATAGCTTTGACTATGGCACCAGTCTCGGTTTTGCCCAAACGTTCAGGGTCATATATAATTTATTGTGATGCGTCTCATATTGGACTTGGTGCGGTGTTGATGCAGGATGTCAAGGTCATTGCCTATGCTTTGCGGCAACTAAAGATTCATGAGAAGAACTATCGAGTTCATGATTTGAAGTTAGCATCCATTGTTCACACGTTGAAGATATGGAAGCATTATCTGCATGGCGTGGCATGTGAAGTGTTCAGGGATCACAAGTGTCTGTAGTACTCGTTCAAGCAGAAGGAGCTAAACTTGAGGCAGAGAAGGTGGTTGGAGCTGTTGAAAGACTATGATATCACCATCTTATATCATCCGGAAAGGGCAATGTGGTAGTCGATGCTTTGAGTAGGAAGTCAGCTAGTATGGGTAGTCTTGCTTATATCTGGTCGGTGAAAGGCCAATTGCTTTGATGTTCAGTCTTTGGGAAATCAGTTCGTGAGATTGGTGTTTCTTAGCTAAGCCGTGTGTTAGCTTGCATAATCGCTTGTTCTTCTTTATTGGAGCGTATCTTAGATCAGCATTACAATTATCCACATTTGTGTGTCCTTAGAGACACGGTGCAATACAGAGGTGTCAATCAAGTTACCTTAGAAGATGATGGAGATTTGAGATTGTAGGGTTGAATTTGTGTGCCTAATGTGGATGGACCCCGAGAGTTGACTTTAGAGGCCCATAGTTCCTGCTACTCTATTTATCCAGGCGCCATTAAGATGTATCGGGATTTGCGACAACATTATTGGTGGCAGAGAATGAAGAAGGACATTGTTGCACATCTGGCTCGGTGGTTGAACTGTCAGTACGTTAAGAACGAGCATCAGAGGCCGGGTGGTTTGTTCCAGAAGATTGAGATTCCAGAGTGGAAGTTGGAGCGCATCACTATATGTCACACCTCCCTTTTACTGCTTACACGTGGTTACCTCAAAAGGTGACACGTGTATAAGAGTTTTTCCAATTAAAGTGACATTATTCGAAATGGGATTAATTGTTTATTTCAAGAGTCGCCGCTTGGGATAGGCATGGCTTTTAGTGTCCCAAGTCGCTGATTTATTTAAAAATCCCAAAACGAGGAAATTTTGACTGTCCAATTGGAGTCTGCGAACCAGAAATTCGTGAGTAAGGAATTCGGTTGACCCGAGGGAAGATGTTAGGCACCCTCGGATCCCGTGGTTCTAGCATGGTCACTTAAACTTATTATAAATGGCTAAAACATGATTTTCTACAGTTAACTCATAGTTTTAGATTATTATCCGCTTTTAACATCTGTTTTAGGGAAATTTACAATGTTATTAAAACACGTAACGAATCGCATCACATAAATGCACCCACAATTGCACACATATTTTAATTCCATTGAGAATAGGATTTGGGTCACATAAATGTGGACCTGAATTTAGGAAGGTATTTTTATTAAACACGCGCGCCTATAGCAACTACGCTTTTGACATTTGTGGGAAGACCGTGAAATTTGCTAAACGGTACTTCCTATTTGTTTATGGGTTTTAATGAAGTAAAGAGCCATCACATGGTACTTGTTTGAATTAACATGGCTCACCTTACTTTTATAAGGGTATTCTAACATATGCTAAATTCTCTATTAAAATTGTGCTTAAATACACTAACTATTTCATGTATGAACTAGGTGCTTGGGAAACATTATATGTGCCATAGCCTCGTTCATGGCCAATTAACACATAAATAAATCGAGTTTTGGGCCAGCCCTGGAGCACATATTTCTCAGGTTGTAACTGATAACCTTTTTGACTGGTTTCACCTGCTAATCACTCAGCCCAGAAAAACGTATTGGATTACATTATTTGGTGCTTACTAGGCCTTACGAATGAGCCCAATGTTGGTTTGGACAAAAGAGGTCAATTCTTAGTAACCATTTCGGTTCAGAATTATATACAAAGTCGAATCTCTACACATTCACGAAGGAAATACAAACAACCATTTTTATATAAATTTCTAACATTAGAGTCGAATCAAATAATTCATATACTCATCAATCAGAGTATATGAATCCAATTCTAAAATTCAAGTGTGATTCAAGCTACACTACAAGGAACAAATTCGAAAACAAATTGTTACTAAACATGCTGAGATTTAAATAACCTGAAATGCTTCATAGCATTTTGATTTATTTTTACATGATTGTTAAAACCACTGCTTCCTAAGTCCAGTAGCTCTAAGTGCACAGGATCAGCACTTGAACCATCTAGACTAAAATTGGAACTGACTGTCAATTAAACACATACAGGAAAATTGAGTCGGATGTTCAATTATTACACATTGAAACAGTCCCAAATGTCCAAATTATTACAAACATGGATCAATCTAACACTTTTACTACAACATGATGATCATTCTATTACTACACTTATATTCAGAATTAAATTGGGGAGAATATGGGGTATACTTCAAAATACAAATATCAGCTAGAGATCTTCACATTTGATAATATATTTCATTTGAACTTCATGGATACATGGACATTGAGTGTACCTGTAATGCAGCAGAAGAACAAGCTTATGAGTAAGTAGAATAAACCAGTTAGCAACCAACAACCAAATACACAGTGCACCCAGGACTTCAACAAGGTTTTTAGAGAATTCAGTCTTCAGAAAATGATTCAAGACCACACTTATAGTATTTTTAGATGTGGAATAGGTATTTCAGCTCTAGTATTGAAGAGAAAGGTAACCGGATCCTTTTCAATGCCCCAAATGATTCATTTTATAGCAAAACTGTTAGGGCATCAGATTTTTCCTTGTTTTCGTTTTTGTCCTTAACTCAATTTGCATTTTTGCCTAAGTGATCCTTCAATTTCTAACTTGCCCCTCAAGTTTGAGGCAAGAATTTATGCTTTAGTCCTTGCTAGAAGTTTCTAAAGGATTCCTATCAGATTTTTACAGGTTTAAATCCCTCATGTACCTAAGTGTGTAAACTGGCCCGGGCCTCACGGGCCTTCGCGGTCTCGGGCTTCGTCTGCCGAGCTTGGCGGTCCCTGGCCTGGCGGTCCTGACGGTCCTGACGGTTGAGACCGGCCCATGACGGGCCTAAGCCCACAATGGTCCTGGGCCTGGCAGGCCTGGAGGGCCTGACGGTGAATTTTTTTTAAAGGCAATATCTTGTATAGTAGTTATTAGTATAGTGTAGAATATATTTTATATGGTGTACTAAGTTATTAGTATAGTATATATAATATATATTTCATTGTATATTGTGTTATAGTGATTAGTATATATTGTATATTATCTATATATTATGTTGTAGTAATTAGTATACATTATATATTATGTATATATATATTGTATATAATGTATATATTGTGTTGTAGTAATTAGTATAGTGTGTTGTACTAATTAGTATATATTGTACATTTTGTATATATGTATATTCTCTATATATTTTCTTGTAGTATATATTGTATCTTATGTATATATATATTCTCTTATATAATTTCATGTAGTATATATATATTGTATATTATGTATATATATTTTGTTGTAGTATATATATTGTATCTCTTATATATATTGTATCTTATGTATATATGTAGGTGGGGGAGCCGGGGGAGTAGGACGTCTAGGTTGGCAACTACTTTCAACTTGCTAATATTTTGTAGGTCGCGGAGCCGGGGGAAGGGTAGTATTATGACCATTAGTTTCACCGGTTTTACCTTTTCCTCTACCGAACATTTTTTTCAAAGAAAATGACATACTAATTATACTTATGCAAAATAAACAACACAAAAATATACTATTAAAACGTAAGAGTTGAAACGAGTTTACCGGATTGCCGAACAACTTCTTGAAAATTGAAAATCGTTGAACACTTGAAAATTCAATTCAACTTCACAATTTTTCACGAATTTTCAACAATAAATTAAGCAATTGTAGTAGAAAGATTAAAAGAGAGATTGAGAGATATTGATGAATTGGTGAATAAAAATGAAAGAATGAGGGGGTATTTATAGTTGAGATATGGGAAAAATTGTAATTACATAAAGTTTGGGGGCAAAATGGCTGTTTTACAAAGTTCCAAACGGCTACTTTTGAAAAGAGCCGTTACTGATTTTTTTTTTAAAAATAAAAAAAATTTAAAAAAGAGCCATTGGGCCCGCCAGGACCGGCCCAGGCCCGTCTGGCAGTCCCGGGCCTGGCGGTTCTTCACTTCTGGACCGTCCCGTCACGGGCCTATAGGACCGGCAGGCCCAGGACCGCCAGGACCGGCCCACCAGGCCCGCCAAGTCCGCAGGCCCGGTCTGGTCCTGGTTCAGGCCCGGGCAAGTATACACCCTTACTTGTACCCTCACTAGCTTTCCTAAATTACGCTACCCCTGAAATTTGACCTTAGTCAATTCCTTGACCCTAGTTTAGTCACAATTTACCTTGGTCATTCAAACTTGGGTCACATCATAAACTTAGATTAATAAGCTCATGAGGGTTCAATCAGCCAACATTAACAGACTTCTATACAGGATTAACAAAACAAAAGATCAAATATCCAGAAGAATGCATATATCTATCAATACTTGACTCTCAGATATGATTCAATCAAGGATATTCAGAAATACATAAGAACGAGAAGCACACAGCAAGATGAACAATCAGCTTATGAAGCAAACCGGAAGAACAAAAGCTAACCCTTGTAACTGAAGGTCTATCCCATCAATCAGCCTAAGCTAGATATCAAACCCTTAGGAACATGAATCAACTATGCATACCAGGAATCAAAGAAAAATTAGCAGAAGGAGGTCAATTGAGCCCTAAAATCATATTACTGAAGAATAAACAAAATTGAGCTTTCTAAAATCAGGGAACCAATACTTAGCAAGATATCAATATTACCCAAGAATGGATTTCAAATTGGTGACAAACAAAACATATGAATATTAAAACCCTTTTCAAATGAACTTGTGGATAAACAAACAAATAACCAAGAGAGAATCCAATAAAAGAAGTTCAGACTATTACACATGTAACTACAGGACCTAATCAGTCATTAAAAACAATCAAGCATTTAGTCAGCTAAAAATAAAAATATACAGAAAAACCTGGCTTTTTCATTCTTGTCCGTTCAGACCATTTCAAGCCGGCTCTTGACCCTTTGCACAGGGTTTCGAACATTTCCATGGATTTTTAAAGGTTCAGGAGGGTTTCAAAGTCCTGAGACCTTAGTAAGGTCTCAGATTTGGCTTCTTCAGTGGTTGGGGTTATTTGGCACTCAAGGGTGGCATGGTTGGGTACTGGAGGGATCAAGGATCGTCTAGGAGGATTTTGAGGGTTTTCCGGCATTTTTTGTGACTTAGGGTTGACCTTTGGATTGATATTCGAGGGGGTTCAAGTAGATTTGAGAAAAGTGACATATATGGTTGGAAACAGGGGGTTGAGGTGCCTTAGTGGTGTAAATTTGAAAGGCTTTGGAGTGGGGTCATCGGAGGTAGGGTTTCCGGCAACCTTTCATGGGATATTTGAGATGATGGAGGGGGATTTGAGGGTAGTGGACTGTAGGACGGGGAAGGGGGCGTCCTAGTGGTCTTGTGGTATTGAGGTGGGAGAGCTTAGAACAGGGTTGTCGGAGACAGTGGTTCCGACGGCCCTATTTTTTGAAGATTCGAGACGGAGGAGTCATATTTGAGGGAAACTGGCCATGTGACGGGGTAGGGGAGGTCATGGTGGTTGAGTGGTGTTAATTTGGGAAGATTTGGTTGCCGGCCGCCGCCGTGAGGCGATTTCCGATGGCGGCAGTAGGGAGGTAGGCCGGTGGTCAAGGGGTGGTAGTGGGGTGGTCAACGGAGGTGTTACAGTACGAGGAGGGGGGTTTGGTCTCTAGTCTGTATTAGAGGCGTTTGGATATATATTTATGGATTAGGATGGGGTTTAATGGCCGTTGGATTTGGGTGAGATCAACGGCTGTGATGATGGGGTTTCGAACGGTGTCGTTTGGTTTAGTGTGTGTTGACATGGACTGGGCGATAATTTGGGCTGGGTTGTGTATGGTTTTAAAAAGAGAAGGCCGGTTGGGCCACTCAGGTCTGGCCCAATTGTGGCCACCCTGAGTGGCTGTTTATATATACATATTTTATGTTTTTGTCTTTTTCTTTTAATTGAAATTAATTACTATTTTATTTAAAAACCACAAATCACAAATAAAATTAAAACAAGTCAAAATTAAACAAACATAATTTCAAATGCTGGAGATATATCTATATTGTCTTTTTGTATTTTTTTTTTAAATTTGTAAAACCAACTTATTTAACAATTAAATCTTAAACTATTTTAAACATGTAGTAATGAACATGCACAAGCAGTCAGATCCTAAAAATTAACATCTTAACATTTAAAAGAAAAAATTCTAAACTTTAAGAGCCCTATAGGAGCTTGTTTAGACCGATCAAAAATCATATGCTCATAATATAGACTTCATTGTTGGACTCTCACAGACTCAGAGGAAGTTCGATGCAGTGTGGGTTATTGGTGATAGGTTGACCAAGTCAGCACATTTCATTCATGTGGCAGTCACCTATTCTTCCGAGAGGTTAGTTGAGATCTATATCCGGGTGATTGTTCATCTTTATTGTGTGCCCATGTCTATCATTTCGGATCGAGGTACGAAGTTTACCTCACATTTCTAGAGAGCAGTTTAGTGAGAGTTTGGCACACAGGTTAAGTTGAGCACAACGTTTCATCCTCAGACGGAAGGGCAGTCCGAGGGGACCATTAAGATTTTGGAGGATATGCTCCAAGCTTGTGTCATTGACTTTGGAGGCTCATGATCAGTTTTTTCCATTAGCAGAGTTTTCCTACAACAATAGCTACCAGTTGAGTATCCAGATGGCTCCTTTTGAGGCATTGTATTCTAGGCGGTTTCGGACGCCGATTGGATGATTTAAGTCAGGAGAGGCTCAGTTGTTGGGTACAGATCTAGTACAGGAATCCTTGGACAAGTTCAGGATTATTCAGGATAGGCTCTGTATAGTTCAGTCCAGGAAAAAGAGTTATGCCAATCGTAAGGTTCATGATTTTTCTTTCATGGTCGGTGAGCGAGTATTGCTTCGAGTATCGCCTATGAAGGGCATGATGAGATTTGGGAAGAAGGGCAAGCTTAGCCCTAGGTTCATTTGCCTGTTTGAGATCCTTGATCGAGTGGGAGAGGTGGCTTACAGACTTGCGTTAACACCGAGCATATCAAACGTGCATCTAGTGTTTCATGTGTCCACGCTTTGGAAGTATCACGGTGATCCATCACACGTATTTGATTTCAACACTGTCCAGTTGGACATGGACTTGTCTTATGAGGAGGAGCTGGTAGCTTTAATAGACCTGCTGGTTTATCATTTGAGATTGAAGAGTCTTTCTTCTGTTATGTTCAGTAGAGAGGTCAGCCTGCTATGGCATCGACCTGGTAGTCTGAGTCCGACATGCGGAGCCGTTATCCCCATCTTTTCCCCGACTTAGGTACTTTTTTCTTATGTCCGTTCGAGGATGAATGTTTGTTTTAGAGGTGGAGAATATGATGACCCAAAAGGTCATCAATTGTTTTAGAAATAAACTCTGTGTTCTGAGGCCTTAACATCTTTCTATATCACCTCAATTTGTGTGTATACTTCGGGCATGTAGCTCGAAATCCCTTATGTGAATCTGTGAAAAAGATGAATTTTTGCCTTTAAAATGAATTTAAGTTGACTTTGGTCAACACTTTGGGTAAACGGACCCGGGCCCATGATTTGACGGTCCCGATGGGTCCGTAGAAAAATATGGGACTTGAACGTATATACGGAATCGAATTCCGAGATCCCAAGACTGAGAAATGAATTTTTATAGAAAATTATTTTCTAGAAAATATATGAGTTGTTAGAAATGAAAAATGTTAGGAAGTTGTTGGTATCGGGATTGTATATTGGTTCCGAAGCCCGGTACAGGTCTTATACGTGGTTTAAGTCGAGAATGTGGAATTTAGTAAGAAATAGAAGTCGTTTCACGTGATTTGGACCCGTGGTTGTAAGAAAATGACACTGTGAAAGTTTTGAGGTTTTTCTTAAACTTCTTTTCTAAATTCATTGTTAAAGATGTTGTTTTGATGATATGATCGCACCGATAAGTTCATATGATGTTTTTGAGTTAGTATGCATGTTCGATTTGGAGTCCCGAGGGCTCGGGTGAGTTTCAGATAGGTTTTGGAAGGTTTTAAACTTAGGAAAAGTTGCATTTTTTCAGTTTCTGGTGTTCTGGTGTGTCGTTCTTCGCGTTCACAGAAGGACTCTCGCGGATGCTATGGGTAAGTCAGGATAAAGGAATTTTCCTTCTATGTGAACGCGAGAAACAGGATGCAAACGCGAAGCCTTGAGGGTGTTTCCCTTTGCGAATGCGGACTTGCTATTGCGAACGCGAAGGCCTTTGGGTCTGGGCAGGGGGAAGGGGATTTTGTTCTACGCGAACGCGGCTATTGGCCCGCGAACGCGAAGGCTCGGGGAGTCAAAGCTCCGCGAAAGCGTGCCTGTGATCACGAATGTGATAGCCAATTATGCCTAACCCATCTCGAATGCGACAGACCCATTGCGAACGTGATGAAGGTTTGCCTAGTGATTTTAAAACAGAAGAAAAAATGGGCAGAACCCATTTACTTCTTATTTTTGAATTTTGGGAGCATTGAGGCGATTTTCAAAGAACAATTTCTTCCCCAAAACATTGGTAAATGATTCTAAACCTTTTTCTTTCGATTTCCCATTGCATTTCATCAACTTTCATCCTAAAATTTAGGGTTTTATGGTAGAAATTAAGAATTTAGGTAGAGTTAGGGATTTTTGATTAATTGGAATTTAGACCTCATTTTGGGTTGGATTTCGAAAGTAAATATGTATTTGGGCTCGTGGGTGAATGGGGGATCGTGTTTTGGTCCGAACCTTGAGTTTTGACCAAGCGGAACAGGGGTCAATTTTGGACTTTCTGGGGAAAATGATAGAAAGCCTATGATTAAGCATTGAGTATGAATTCTTTAGCATTTATTGATGTTTTCAAATTAGTCTGGACTAGATACGAGTTGTTTGGAGGCAATTTCTAAAGGAAAAGCGGTGTTTGAGGCTTGAGTTGGCCGTGGAAGTTCGCGGTAAGTGTTTGGTCTAACCTTTGCTTGAGGGATTAGGAGTTGTGTCCTATTTGCTACGTGTTACTTGTTGAGTACAACGTATAGGCATGGTGAAGAGTATATATACGTTGGTTTCAAGCATGCCCATGAGTCGTAAAGTATAATTGTTGTGTTCTTAATAAATACTACGAATGCCAAAGTTGCTGATTCTCAATGTTGAGAAAGGATTATGATTATTCTCGTGGAAACTGCTTATATTGAGTATTGGTGCTAGTTGAGGAAGTTAGATGTTGGGACAAGTTTGGTTATAGTTGATTTTCCCTTGCTAGGACGTATTTACTTATATTGTCATTTCCTTTGACAGTATAGTGTTGTTTCTTTATTGATCCCTTGTCGGGACTCCCTTTGTGATTTGGTGTTGAACTTTATATGTGGAATGAGTTGCACACCGCAACAATATTATATATTGGATCGGGTTGCATGCTGCAACAATATTATGTTTGGGTCGGGTTGCACGACGCAACAATAATATAATTGGATCGGGTTGCACGCTGCAATAGTGATAAGTGATATGGATCGGGTTGCACGCCGCAATAGTGTTTTTATGATTTGGATCGGGTTACGCGCCACAACAATAGATTATACAAAGTGCTTATTGATTGGTTAGGAGTTACTTACTCTTTTGCTATGACTTCTAAATTGTCCTTATAATTTTATCTTGAATTACTATTGATAAATGACATTTCCCCGCAGCATGTCCCTCTCCCATCTTTACTTGTTATTTCTATTTTATTTTCTACTATATATTATATAACTGCACAAGTTTATTTGGAAGTCTGTCCTAGCCTCGTTACTACTTCCCCGGGGTAAGGACATGCACTAACCAAGTACATGGGGTCGATTGTGTTGATACTACAATATGCACTATGTGCAGATCCATGAGCGGCAACTTTTGGACCATAACTTTGGGTGGCTGCCTTCAGTCCAATCAAAGATCTCGAGGTAGTCCTACAGGCTCTGTAGACCCCAACATTCTCTTCTATCCTTATATTCTGTTTTCATTTACTTTAAAGATAGATTTTATCTTTCTTTTAATACAATTGTTTGTAGCATTTGTAGAGGGTCCATGATATTGTGACACCGTTTCCAGGTAGAGATGTATTTGGTAATGGCATACTAGTTTTTGGCTAAGTTATCAGATTACATCTTCTGCATGTATTTGATTATTGTTAATATTTCACTGTTGATCGCATGTTGATTTAAACTGTTAAAAAGGGCTAAATAAAAGAGTTAGTGAATCTATAGTACTCAGCTTGTCTAGCTTTCACGAGTAGGCGCCATCACGACTCCCGTGGGTAGAAAATTCGGGTCGTGACACGTATCTAAAAGATTCTCTTCACAACTTTCCAATGATCTCTTTCGGGATTAGATTGATACTTGCTAACTAGACCTACGATATAACAAATGTCTGGGTGAGTACACATCATAGCGTACATTAAGCTCCCGACAACACTTATATATAGAACTCGAGACATGTCTTCCTTTACATTTTTAGTCTTGGGTCACATTTCAAGGCTTAAAGTTTCACCTCTCTCTATAGGAGTATCCATGTATTTGTAACTATTCATGCGAAAATACTCCAAAATTTTCTTTATATAAGTTTCTAGAGATAAACTCAATAACTTTTTGGAATGGCATCTTTGGATCTTAACTCCAAGGGTACTCAAAATTATTTTTGGCCAGTAAAATATCGCCCACATAAAGAGAAAGAATTACAGAAATCCCATTGGACTTCTTCACATAAATTCAATGCTCTTCATTGATCATGGTGAAATCATATGAGATTACCTCCTTGTGAAATCTCAAATACCATTGTCCTGAAGATTGCTTCAGGCCATAAATAGTTCTTTTCAATTTACAGACCTTCTTTCCTTGCCCTTTAATGATGAAGCCTATAGGTTGTTCCATGTGGATTTCTTCGTTTTGTTCTCCATTGAGAAAAGTTGTCTTCACGTCCATTTAATGTAATTCTAAATTCAAACGTGCAACAATAACCAAAAGTAAGTGAATTGATGTAGATTTCACAACTGGTGAAAATGTTTCTTCATAATCTATTCCAACTTCTTAAGTAAAGCCTTTTGCCACCAATCGTGCGTTGTATCTTTCTATTGACCCATCCGCGATATCTGCTATAAAAGAGAGAGCTCCTAAGCCTTATTCTGCATAATTTACCTTTGAGAACCCATTTGTTTCCAATGGATCTACATGCAGGCGGAAGGTCAACTAGATCCTAGACTTTGTTGGTTTTTATGGACTCTAATTCTTCTTTAATTAATTTCATCCACTCATATTTTCTAGGGCTCGATAAAGCCTCAGTCACTGACTTTGGCTCATCCATTTTTGTGGGAGATATCAAGAAAACATAATTTCAATGTCATAAGTACGTTTGGGTATATTTTTCCTGGCACTCTTTCGTAGTTGAAATTCAGGTTCGTCAGAAGCTTGAGATTGAGAGTTCCCACTCCCACTTAGATCAAGAAAAAGATCTTGATCAATTTGATTATTAACTGTGTCAAAAGTCACTTGCTGACTGTCTGAGTTCAACATTTCATAAAGATTCTCTTCATTCTTTACCTCGACCTTTTTTGGAAAATTATTTTCCAAAAATGTGACATCTCGCGATTCAATCTTAGTAACACTTCCATCCTCTAATTCACCAATGAGCACATACCCTTTGGAGTGTTCTGAATATTTTATAATGATACATTTCTTGCCTTTTGGACCCAATTTACCAAACTTGCTAAAAAATCTTCTACATATGCAGCACGATCCCAAGGTCGTAAATCCTTTAAGTTTGATTTATGACCAGTTCATAGCTCATAAGGAGTGGAAGAAACTGATTTAGAAGGTACTTTTTTCAATATATAGGTTGCAGTCATTAACGCGTCTCCACAAAAGGAGATAGGTAAATTTTCATGCACCATCATAGACCTTATCATGTCCAGTAGAGTTTTATTCCTCCTTTCTACTACGCTAGTTTGTTGAGGTATGTACGGAATAGTTAACTATCTGGTGATGCCCTTTACATAATTATTCAAATTCTTTTGATAGATGTTCATACCCTCTATCGGTTCTTAAGGTCTTAATCCTTTTATCTAATTGATTCTCAACTTCATTCAAATATTTCTTAAAGCATTCAAGTGCTTCAGATTTATGAGAAATCAAATAGACATAACCAAAGCATGTGAAATCATCAGTGAACGTAGTAAAATATAAGGGTCCATACCTAGCCCTCACATTCATTTGACCACAAATATCAGAATGGATTTATTGCAATGAAAAATCATCTCTCTTAGCCTTTCCAAATGGTTTACGTGTAATCTTTCCGGTAAGACAATTCTCACAAGTTGGCATTTCAATTTTAGAGAAAGAACCTAGATGTCCTTCCCTAGCCAATCTACTCATTCGATTCTTCCCTATGTGACCTAATCTTTCGTGCTATGTAATAACATAAACATCATTGTTACTAGAATAATATGCCACAGTACAACGGTCAACATAATATTAATACGTAGAAGGATTACAATATAACACAATAAAACCATCATAACGATGCCGAAAACCATAAAAAAATATTGTCTTGAGCAATTCTAAGACCACTGCGACTAAAGTTCAAATTGAAATCTAAATCTAGAAGAACAGGCACAAAGACTAAGTTTTGTCGAATCTCTAAAACATACAGGACGTCATGCAACATCAAAGATTGGCCACCACACATGTGTATTCTGCAAGTGCCTATCCCTTTGATTTCAAGCTTTGCATTATTTCCCACATATACATGCTTTGATCCAAGTGAAACTCAACGAAACTTTATGAACGCTTCTATATCACAATTCATATGGTCGGTGTCCCTTGAGTCTACAATCCACACATGATAAGATTCAGTTAGTAAAACAGTGCTAGAAACATATATAGCACTAAGAGATTCAATTTGAAATGCTACCTTTTTCGGCTCAATGCACTCACGAGCAAAATGCCCTGGGACTTGGAAATTGTTGCACTTTATCTTGCTCTTGTCTTTATTTTTATAGAACTGTTTTCCTTTCTTGGAATTTGGCTTGTTTCTTTTCTTAGAGGATCCATCTTTGGTCTCCTTACCCTTTCCTACATTTTTCCAGTTTCTCTTGCGCTTGATGTTTGATCTCTTTGTACCACTTGATTCTGACACAAAGGCATTAGGTATAACTTTTAGCAACATCAAGCCGCTCGTCTTCAAGCTCCACATGATGGGCAACATCACCAAATGTTTTGATGATATCATTGTGGGTCAAATTAACCTTCAGATGTTCCTAATTATTGGGAAGAGATGAATCACTTCATGAACCTGCTGCTCATCAGAGGGAACATGGTCAACACTTTTGAGTTGAGCAATCATATTTGACACACCCTTAGATGTTGCTTGACACCGTGATCATGAAGTTTTTTATACGTATCAAACTTGATTGTCAACTGTCGAAGGCGTGTCACAATCGTACCCCTATATGCCTCTCTTAAATGTGCCCACATAGCTTGAGCAGTAGGATATTGCTCACATTCATGGATAAGATTATCAACAACTGAACTTACAATAATTTCACGTGAAATGGAATCTTTCTTCTTCCAAATATTGATAGTTTCCAGATCCCCCCTATGTTGGGTAGTGTTACCCTCCTCTAGATGGCTCATAGCATGGTTTACTTTCAAGAGCATCTCGCTCTTCAAGTACATACCACATTTTACAACCCCAAATGTCGTAATTTTCATCATTCAGTTTGTCACCCTTATTTAAGTCAGCAATGACACTTTTCGATGCCATGTTTGTTATTAGAGACAAATATTACAAGTTTAACTCATCAATATATACTTCAGTTAATTTATGTATGTAATTACACATTCAAGTAAATTAATTATAATATTAATTCTACATTTAATATAGAATCGGAAGGTCATGACGTTTCCATTCCTCATGTATATCTAAATATTTTAACTAATGTTAAAATTACTTCTTAGTGTGTGCTTTATTTTAAGTTTCAATCCTTTACACAAAAAAAATATGATAAACAATGTATGTAACTGGTGAAACAAGTAACATAATTTAAATTTAATTAAGGTAAAATACATAATGATAATTTACATGTTTACTAGGACATACATGCACCGGTCGAACACTAACTCTTGCACATACACTATCACAACCCAAAATCCACTAAGGGTCGTGATGACACCAGCACCGCTATCAGGCAAGCCAACCAAAATACTTATTAAATCTTCGTTTTAAAAATTTTGAAAACTATAGTTTTCCTTCAGTTTTACAAGTAAAAATCATTTCAAATCAAATATAAATGATAAACAGTTAATAAAAGATACCCCATAATCATCCCAGAACCCGGTATCACAAGTGCATGAGCATTTACTAGGAATGACGTAAGATACAGTAACTGTTCGGAATACAAGTGGACAAAAATGAAAATACAGCACAATACTCTGAAGGAGACTCTGCTGGCTATGGGTAATCTCGATAATTGCAACTCACCTAAGTTTCCATATTAACCATGCATCTATGCCACTAAGCCATCAGCCATATATGAACATGTGCAACAAAAATGCACAGCAAGTGTAGTATGAGTACGAAAACAATGTGTACCCAATGAGTATCCCGTCTAATCTCGAAGAAATAGAGACGAGAGGTCGACTTCGACACTTACTAGTGGTCCAATAATGATACGTATGTAATTTAATGAGAGGACTTATATAAACATGATTTTAATTCAATAGAGCGAAACATGTAGACAATTCTTTCTTTCATGTGAAATTCCCAAAAAATCCTTTTTTCATCATTTATACACAAATTCTTAAGTTGGGAAGTGGAAATAACAACTTCAATAAGTTTCAAGGCA
This sequence comes from Nicotiana benthamiana, assembly GCA_034376525.1. Classification (NCBI taxonomy): domain Eukaryota; kingdom Viridiplantae; phylum Streptophyta; class Magnoliopsida; order Solanales; family Solanaceae; genus Nicotiana; species Nicotiana benthamiana. The sequence goes on along the minus strand of CM067331.1, from coordinate 29,399,786 downwards.
AGCAATACAAGTATGCGCAAATCATGCTGAGGTCGTACGACCCGATCCAACAATATTTAAATTGTGCACTGCCAGAGGTCGAGTGACGCGAACCATAGATGCATCTATTTCCCCACTCGTGAATCATACATGCGACACAGTCAAATTTAAATAAATAATCACCCTGCTCGTGAATCATACATGCGATGCAGGTACACATAGAAATACATGCTCAAACAACTAATTAAGAATTTATCAGAGAACATTTATCCAAGAAAAGCCAATTCTCTTTTAACAATTTATGAAAATAAAGTTTAATCCTTTTAGAAATTCATTTACCAATTCGATAGGATTTAAGCAATTCACCTGTCAATAAGATTATACATATCAAGTATAACATACTTGTGGGTCCTAGACTACCCGGACTTACACATATTAGTAGCTACGCACGGACCCTCTTCACCTCGTGCGTATGTACCCCCCCTCCCCCCACAAATAGGAGAATATAATAAATTATTTCACCTATGAAGATAATTTCCTCTTACAAGGTTAGAAAGGAGACTCACCTCGCTATGAAGATCCATAATCGGCATTCCATGTTCTTTCGAAAGACTCGAGTCAATCAACAAAACTCCAAAGATAGCCAATAATAATACAAATCCATTAATATATGCTGAATTACCCGTAGTAATCCAATTTATAATAATTTCTAACCTCGGTTGAAAAGTTGACAAATACGCCATTACGCCCACGTGGCCGGATTCCAAAATTTTTCGAAGATTAAGTTTACCCATGAAGTCATGAACTCAAATGTACCATTTACTCTTAATTTCGTGTTAAAATTGTGGTCAAAATCCAAGAATCACAATTTCCAAAGTTTCTCCTCAAACCTCAAGTTTTCCACTAATTTCCATGTTAAAATCTATACCTAATTAATGTATGTAACTCATAATAGGTAGGATTAACTTACCTCCAAGTTGCTAGCTGGAAGCCCCTCTCAAAAAGCTCCAAAATTCCCCGATAGTATAGAAAAAATGGGTGAAATGAACTCAACCCCGCTTTTAAAACATTCTGCCTAGCGACTTCCGTACTTGCGGACTCCTCACCGCTTCTGCGAGTCTGCATCTGCGGAGCCCTCATCGCACCTGCGCCAATCACCGCATCTGTGATCCTCCATCTCGCTTCTGTGCTTGCGCAGATGCGGCCAGTACCCCTCATCTCGGTCCTTCCCTTGGCTGCCCCTTTCCACTCTTGCGACTCCCAAGCCGCTTCTACGTCTCCGCACTTTCGGCCACAAACTCGCAGATGCGGTTACACCAGACACCAGCTGCTGAAGCTCTTTTTCAAACTCCAAATTTGATCTGTTAACCATCCAGAATCCACCCGAGTCCCCCGGGACCCCGTCCAATCACACCAACCAGTCCCAAAGACATTTCGGACTTGCTCGAGGCCTCAAGTCATATCAAATAACGGTAAAATCCCTTCAGTCCAATCTTAGTGAACTCTAGAATTTCAAACTTCTACATTCGATGCCAAAACACATCAAAACACGTCTGATTGACCTCAAATTTTGCACACAATTTGATAGTACTGACCTACTCCAACTTTCGGAATCAGATTCCGATCTCGATAACAAAAAGTCCACTTCGGGGCAAACTTCTCCAAAACTTTTAAATTTCTATCTTTAACCAAATGACTCCAAAATGACCCACGAACCTCCAAATTTACTTCCGATCGCGCTCCAACACCAAAATTTCCATAAGAACTATTCCAAGACTCGGAATCCCTTCAACCCAAACTTATGAAATTTCTTCCAAAATGATAACTTCCAAAATAGGCAGCAAAAAGCTCTTGGGTCATTCAAAACCCAATCTAGGCATACACCCAAGTCTGAAATCATCATACGAACCTGCAGGAACCTTCGAATCCTAATTCCAAGATCATTTACTCAGAAATTCAATCCTAGTTAATTCTTTCAACTTATGCTTCCGAATTGAGAATTCTCTTTCCAAATCAACTCCGAACTTCCCAAAATTCAATTCTGACCATGCGTACAAGTAGTAATACCTGAAATGAAGCTTCTCATGGCCTCAAACTGCTGAATGACGTGCTAGAGCTCAAAATGATTGGTTGGGTCGTTACAACGCTAAAATGTGTACTGGGCCAAATATCATGATAAATCTCAGTTAAAATTTCACTCCAAGGCTCTTGAAGAGAGTCCACTAAAATAGCTAATGCTTGCCAATAAGTAATTTCTATGTAATTAGCCAATTCAACTCTTTTTAACTGAAAAAGATGTACATGTTCAGGAATAAAAACATCAGAGCTCATTTTAAATTCATTAAACTCCCTAAATTTCTTTTCTATTTCTCTTCGTTCAGCCCTTCGATCCCTTAATTCATTTGTCTTGCCCTTGGGACATTTCCTAAGGCTCCGAGTCTGAATCATTATAGAAATAAGTCATGCAACGTCATACCCTTCTACGTTGTCCCCTTCCTTGACTTCGAGAACTCCCACTTGGAGTAATTGAATCTTGTCCTTCAGTCATATCTGAAATAGGACCAAGGAATCAGAAATATGGTTGGTATCACTTAATGCGACAACATATGTCACAAATTTCTGGTAGAAGATAAAAAAGATCATAAAAGGGGTTTTAAAGTTGGAAGATTCTGTTTTACACATAAAAATATTTTCGGAAAGCCCAAAATGAGTATGTCATGAATATATAAGTTTTAGGCAAAAATATTTAACAATTTATTTTTAAAATGTTGAAAATAGAAGCAATTTTTCGTCAAAAATAGTCAAAAATTGTCAATCTTCAAAAAATCACATCTCACTCGTTTTTAATTCGTTTTTCACATAGAATATATTTCGGCAAGCTCAAAATGAGTAGAACATGATTATATAAGTTTTAGGAAATAATTTTTAACAAGTTGTGGCTGAAACGCTGAAAACAGAAGAAGTTTTTCGTCAAAAAAAAATAGTTAAAAACGGTCAATATTCAAAAAATCATATCTCACTTATTTTTAATCCGTTTTTCACATATAAATATTTTCGGAAAGCCCTACTTCTAGCGCCAAAACACAAAAAACTAGAACAGTTTCCTCTGAAAATTTTTAAAATTTAGCCAACAAAAAAATCTCAACCTAAGCTTATATATAACGATTTCAAGACAATTTACACGAATAACTGGATCATTCAACCATTGCTCTGATACCAATGTAATGAAAATAATTGCGGGGCAAGAATAACATTAGCGTACCAATCAACACTGCGGAAAAATTGTTGAATTCACCACTAAAAGAATTGCCCTAAGTCGAACTTCGAATCTCTTGGAAACAACGTTATAATTTCACAAACTAAATATCTTCTTGTATTGATTGAGAAGAGATTTTTGATCCCCTCTTGCTTTTATCTCTATTGTCTTTTAGAATAGAAAAATGCGTATTTTATATGGAGAAGGAAGATAGCAGTTAAGGAAAAACTGCTCCCACTACACTTAAACGTATAGTAACCTCTTTGAAAAGTCTCACTACACTTAAACGTGTAGTAATCTCTCTTTAAAGAAATTATTTCAAATCCTATTTATTCTAAAATTCTTTCTTTTTCAAATGGATTGGGCAGCTCTCATGAGGCAAGCCCATACTATTCAACATGAATGTGCTTGATGGGACAAGAAATTTTAATTTATTGAGTACAATATATGACAAGTATTTTTTGCCAGTCAAGGAATATTCTAAGGAGAACACCACATATTCCTTCAAAATGTAAGAAAAAAATTGAATGACACATAAATGGTAGCATTCTTCCAAACAGGATACAACAAATGAAAGTTGTACTGGGCTATGCTAAAGCGTTCAGTTTTCTACTCAAGGTTAAGTGCTTCCATTTATAACTATAATAGTAAATTTTTGTCTTTTGAAAATATTCTCACTTCTTTTATAAAAATTGGTCCCAGGGGCATACGCAGAAATCATTATAAGTGGGGTCGAAATTTATAAAAAAAATTGGAATATAATTTTGATTGTCATACTTTTAGACAAGAAATAATTTTAATTTATTAATTTTGTTGAATCTTAAGCAAATATTTACAAAAGAAAAATGTCTTAGTTGATGTTTGAACCCTTTGACCTCCAAGAGAAAAACCAAACACGATACCAACACACAATTAATGTCAAGTGGTATCATTTTTTTCTACTTAATAGTTTTCGTACAATATTAATACATATATTTAAAATTTTCCGACGAAGCGGTGTCAGGTGACACCGCTTCGATAAGCATAAATCCGCCCTTGACTCTTTCTTAATCATTATAATCTAATAAAGACAATCCGTAGCATTTGTGTTTGAGCTGAACTAATTGGATCCCTCTCCCCTATTATCTCTGAAAAAAAATATTATGATATTATATTAAACAAGGAGTACTTGTTTATATTATATACCAAAGATATTTTAGAAGAGGATAGTTTACGTTTTGGTTAAAACTAAACGTACATGAGAATTTGTTGCATATCACATGTATTATGTGAACGGGTTAAATGTGATAATAACTCTCCACCAAATATTTTCGTATCAACAGAGTCACTAAAAATTAATTTATTTTAAAATAATGACTAATGTTTAATTGCAGGTGTTAAAAGTTGCTACTTACCAAAAAAATTGAAAATATCCTAAAATGATCAAACGACCTAAAATGATATTTAGTGTGCGTATAAATAGGTAACCACTCGAAAGGGCTGCTGTTTAGGAATTAGCCAATGGATCATGAATTTTAATTTTTCAAGATAAAAATGTGCTGAGTTTTTCTAAAGTTAAAATTTTTAATTTAAAAATTTAAAATAAAATAAATATTTATTAATCTTTAAATGTATTCCTGAGAATGACTATTTGTGCACTTGTTCCTCACTGATATGGGCCTTGAGATGCAGTCCATAAACCCAACTAGTTGGGCTTTATGTACGCAGACCTTACCTCTACCTTGGGGTAGAGAGCCTGTTTCCAAATAGACCTCCGGCATCCTTCCCTCCAAGAACTTCTCACCTTGCTCTTGGGGAGACTCGAACTCACAACCTCTCGGTTGAAAGTGGGATATGAGCTAAAATTGCCGTGATTTCCCATCTGTTCTGTATCGAGAGTAGAAAAGAGTCGGGCAAGCTAAGTTACACATGTAGAGTAGAAAAGGAGTCGGCCAAATATAATTATATTCTCTAATCAAATATATATTTTTGTTTAATATTTTTTCTATTCATGTTTTAAGTTATACTTGAAATGATCAAAATAGGCGTGATGCCACATTTGGACTTTTGGCAAATTACATTTAGGACTTTGGTTGAAAATAAAGTATGTGCACTATGCGTGACATAAATTAAGGAAATCAAGAGATGAATAATACGTTCATTGCGTTCTAGAGTTAGGGTGAATTTGTAGAAACTTCCCTCTCTGATTTCTCTCTCTGGCTGTCTTCTCATCCCTTTTCTTTCTGTTACTATTCTTAGTTATTGTTACTTTTTCCTAATTTCTTTGTTATTAGTATCAATATATCAATTTATTATTTTTATAATTGATTGTGGATATTGAATCCATAACATTTTCCTTATGAGAAATACTTATTATTAAGGGAAAATGGTCAGAACTGTCCCTAACGTATTGACTCCAGGTTAAAAATGTCCTCCGTTAACTTATTTTGAAGAAAATGCCCCTACCATTAAAATTGTGGCATATTTGTGCCCCTAAGTCAAACAACTGACTGTACTTATATTTAAAACAGTAGGGGCATTTTTTTCAAAATAGGTTAACGGTAGGAGCATTTTTTAAACTGGAGTCAATACGTTAGGGGTACAAATATTCCAGATTTTTAACGGTTGGGGCATTTTCTTCAGAATAGGTTAACGGAGGGTATTTTTAACCTGGCGTCAATATGTTAAGGGCCGTTCTGACCCTTTTCCGTATTATTAAACATTTCTGACAAAAAGAAGTAACCCACACAAAATGAAAGGCTCACAGGCATTTGCTTTGGGTTGAGTTGAGATTAGATTGGACATAAGTATCTTAGTTGGGCTTCAAAATGAGAAATTTCAATTGATTTTGAAAAGAATCAAAGAGAAGTCGTGCATCACAGCTGCCATAGAAGAAAATAAAGTTACTTAATAGTGTTCCCAACTCCCAATTATAAAGAAAAATTTAACGTTACAATTGCTACAAAATGAAACAGTCCAAACAACCTAATAAATCTTTAGTGCTGGGAGCCTCTGTAAACTCTTTCATTTTTCTTAATTATCATCACATGTTCTAGACAATTCAAATTGGGCAAAGCCACAAATATACTTTATATACATCATAGTAATTTAATGCACTTTCTTGACTAAATATGCCCATAACAGTTGTCTTTAAAATGAAAAATATTACTTATCATAATGGTGAAGCTTTTAGCATTAAAAAGGCCGCGGACGATCTTTCTATAAAGCAAGTAAAACAATTACTTCATGTCTTATATTTGTGGAGGCCCTATTTTTTGTTAAATAATAGATTGTGTATAAGTTTAAAAAAAATTATGTAAAGTAAAAAAGTTTGATTTTTTTCTTTAACAAATATAGAGAAGAAAAATTTGTAACTGCTATGATTTCTACCAAGGAAATTGTACTTGAAATGAATATCAAATCCGAATTTTGTAAGGAACGTGTGATATATAGGAAGTAACAATTTGATGTGAATGTTGATAAAGAAATCTCAAAATCTTTTGAAGAGTCCTTTAGAGTTTACTACTTTTATAAATAATAGATAAGGCTATTTTTCACTTCAAAATAGATTTGAACAATTCAAAGCATATGAAAATATTTTTGTTTTCTACTTGGCAGCAAAACTAAGATCACTAGAGGTTGGAAATTAAAAAATATTACCTTAATCTTGAATGTTCCTTAAAGCATAATAATCAATTCGATATTGATGGTTTAAATTTATTTTCTGAATTAAAAGTATTAAGGACAATAATACCATTAGAAGATAACAATTTAATTGATATATTTAATCAAATAAAATGATTTAATTCTTTTTCAAATGGCTTAATAACTCATGTTACAGTTGTTTCAGCGAAAAAAAGTTTTCAAAATTAAAATTGATAGAATCATATCTAAGAATAACAATGTCACAAGAAAGGTTAAATGGATCGATTAGCTATGTAATCAGTTGAAAAATACTTATTAGGAGTTATTGATTATAAGAAAATTATTAATAACTTTGTATCTAATAAAAGATAAAACAAAAAAAGACTTCAAATAAATAAATAAAAAAATTTCAAAGTTAAGGCCCCTCATAAATTTTGGCTTAGGCCATAAAATTAGTCGGGCCACCCTGAAAAAGACCATCCAGAACTACATTTATGTTAGAAACAAGTTCACAACAATTACAAAGAAATATATCTGAATATTTGAATATACCGCTAAATTGACATCTGGTCATCAAACATGTCATAATTCGGATTTTCCGTCCCGGGAAGTTGTGATGGTGCCTACTAATGTGAGCTAGGCAAGCCTACTGTTTGCACAAATTACCTTTTTCTCATTTTATATCCTTTAACAATTATGAAACAGTAATGTGTGGACAACGGAATTTATAATAAGCAGAAGAAAATCAATAAAACCATCCGAATATATATATATATATCCGATTCAATTGTTTGAACAACGACTACCCGGAACTGGTGTCACAGCTTCACAGACGATCTAAGATTAGTATAAACAAAACCCGAAGATGAATGTTACATTGGTTTTGAAATAAGTAAATGAAACAGGAATAAGAGATAGATGGAGATGCCAGGGTCTGTGAACGCCTGCAAGGCTACCTTGGGTCTCTGTATGGACTGAAGGAAGTCACCCAAGCTAAGCTCCAAAAGTTGCTGCTCAGGAATCTGCACATAGTGCAAAATATAGTATCACCACAACCGACCCCATGCGCTGTAAGCGCCTAGCCTAACCTCGGCAAAGTAGTGACGAGGCTAGGACCAGATTACCAAGTAAACCTGTGCAGTTTAAGCATATAGAGCAGAAAAGAAGAACAATAATGTACATTCAAGTATGGGCAGGGGAAACATGCTTCGGGGAAACATCAATTAAGCATAGAAAGACAACGAGTAAATAAGAGGAAAACCATATCTCAAATATCAAAGCATCACCCTTCATGATTTTACTCTCGTCCCCACCAAAGCAATAAAGTAGCAAAAATGCGCATGGAATCATCCTTCGTGCTTTTACTCTCGTCCTCACTAAATCAATCAAGCAATGAAAATATGCACGACATCACCCTTCGTTCTTTTACTCTCGTCCTCACCATATAATCTATATAATCGGCACGAAATTGTACATTGTACAACACGACATCACCCTTCGTGCTTTTTTCTTCTTCACAAATCATACACGGCATCACCCTTAGTGCTTTGATACTCTCTTACCAAAATAATACATGGCATCACCCTTCGTGCTTTAACACTCATCCTCGCCCAAATAACAATCACAAGCAATGGGTCAAGGAAATAAATGAAATTACAATACGAATCCCGACAAGGGAACAATAGTTCAACAATCAAATTCCAGCAAAGGAACAACATCAGAAGAAACATCAACATCCCGGCAAGGGAGATAACATTAATGATTCTCTTCTCTTTATCACTTTCACTTTACAACTTGAGCCAATGCTCTAAAAGGTTCAATTACCACTTATATTTTCACATTTCATTATACAACTTAAGCCAACACTCCTCGATGTTCAAATGTCATAATTACTTTCACAAACTTTACCCAACAATAGAAATCCTCAGCAAGGCATGAATAATACAACGAAGTCATAATCATCACAATATAAGACTCAGAGACATGTTTGATACCAACGTATAGATACTCCTAACCATGCCAATACGTCGTACTCAACAAATACCACATAGAAAATAGGACTCGACTCCTAATCCCTCAATATTAGGTTAGACCAAACACCTACTTCGATGCCATAAACACATTTCAAGTCTCAACTATCGCTTTAACCCTTGATTTCACAATCAATTCACCATATCTAGCCACAAGTTACTTAATTACATCAATAAAGGCTAATGAATCAATTTCGATGCATGCAAATAAGTTTTCCAAAGTTTTACCCAAAAAGTTAAAAATTACCCCCATGACCACATGGTCGAAACCCGAGGTTCAAATCAAACCCCATTTACCCATTCTCCCACGAACCGAAATATATAATTTACTCTGAAACCGGACCTCAAATCGAGGTCCAAATACCCAAAATTTTAAAAATCTAGGTTCTACCCAAAACACCCAATTTTTCCCATGAAAACCTTTGATTTGAGATGAAATCACGAAAAGATGTTAAAGATTGAAGAAAACAAGTTGGAAATAACTTACAATCAATTGGGAGAAGAAATTGCCTTTGAAAAATCGCCCTAGAGTGTTATGGTTTTGAAGAGGTATGAAAAATGGTTGAAAATGCATCTAAATGTGAATTTACATGTCTTTGACACAGATCTGAAGTTGACACATTTGCGACTCATGTATTGCAATTGCAAAGTCACATTTGCAACATGATCTTCACATTTGCAACCAATGGAAATCCCAGGCCACTTCACATTTGCGATTCTGCCTTCGGAATTGCGAAGTCGCATTCGTGATAGGTACTTCGCATTTGTGAAGTTGTGACACATTGCTCGCATTTGCGTAGCCTGCAAGCCTGCAACATATCAGAATTTCCTAAGTTAGAATTACACTTCGTGGCTTATCCAAAACTCACCCGAGCCCTCGGAGCTCCAAAGCAAATATGCACACCAACCTAAAAGAATCATACAGACTTGCTTGTACATTCAAATCACCAAAATAACATCCCCAACTATAAATTTAGCATCAAAATCATGAAATTACTCAAGAACATCAAATTTCCTAATTTTCTCAAATAAGGTCCGATTCAAGTCACTTCAAGTCCGTTTCTTAAGAAATTTCACAGGTTTAACTCAAATAATATGTAAGACTTGTACCGGGATCCAGAACCAAAATATGGGCCGGATACCATCAAACTTTAAACACAATTCACTTTCAAAAACTCATAAATATTATAGAAAATAATTTTCTTCAAAATTTTAGTTTTCGGGTTTGAGATCTCGGTTCGATTCCAGGCATACGTCAAATTTTCATATTTTCCTACAGACCTCTCGGGATTGTTAGAACATGGATCGAGGTTTGTTTCCTCAAACTATTGACTAATGTCAACTTAAATTCTTTTTAAGGTCAAAATTCATCATTTTTAATAGATTTTCACATATTGGCATTTCGGCTATTCGCCCGGAGACATGTAGAGGTTTTTAAGGCCTCAAAATGCAGAATTTATTTTTAAAACGAGTCATGACCTTTCGGTCATCGCATTCTCCACCTCTAAAACAACGGTTTGTCCTTGAACGGAAAGCAGAAGGAAGTACCTGAGTCGGGGAAAATATGGGCATAATGGCTCCGAATGTCGGACTCGGACTCCTAGGTTGATGCCTCATCATGCTGACCTCTCTACTGAACACGAACAGAAGGAAAAATCTTTGATCTCAACTGACGAATCTGCCGGTCTAGAATAGATACCGATTCCTCCTCATAGGATAAATTCTTGTCCAACTGGATAGTGATGAAATCTAACACGTGGGATGGATCATCATGATATTTCCAAAGCATGGACACATGAAACACTCGATGCACGGCTGATATGCTTGGGGGCAACTCAAGTCTATAAGCCACCTCTCCCACTCGATTAAGAATCTCAAATGGGCCAATAAACCTAGGGCTAAGCTTGACCTTCTTCCCAAATATCATCACATGCTCCATAGATGACACTTGAGACAATACTCGCTCACCGACCACGAATGCCAAGTCACGAACCTTATGGTCGGCATAACTCTTTTGCCTAGACTGAGCTATACATAGCCTATCCTGAATGATCTTGACCTTGTCCAAGGCATCCTGCACTAGATCCATACCCAATAACCGAGCCTCTCTCGACTCAAACCATCCAACCGTCATTGGCCAATACTGCCTACAATACAAAGCCTCATAAGGAGCCATCTGGATACTCTACTGGTAGTTGTTGTTGTAGGCAAACTCATCTAAGTTAAAAAGCTGATCCCACGAGCCTCCAGAGTCAATGACACAAGCTCGGAGCACATCTTCCAAAATCTGAATAGTCCGCTCGGACTGCCCGTCCATCTGATGATGAAACGTTATGCTCAACTCTAACTGCATACCTCGGTTCGAAATAATAGACACAAGCGCACCATGAAGACGAACAATCTCCTGGATATAGATCTCAACTAACCTCTAGAAAGAATATGAGACTACTACAGGAAAATGTGCTGTCTTGGTTAGCCTATCAACAATAACCCATACTATATCGAACTTCCCATGAGTCTATGGGAGTCCAACAATGAAGTCCATAGTGATATGCTCCCACTTCCACTAAGGAATATCAATCTTCTGGAACAAAAAACGGGGCCTCTAATGCTCGTACTTAACCTGCTGACAATTCAAACACCGAGCCACATATGCAATGATATCCTTCTTGATTATGCTCCACCAATAATATTGCCGCAAATCCTAATACATCTTCACGCCTCTCGGATGAAAAGAGTACCGAAAACTATGTGCCTTCTCTAAAATAATCTCTCGAAGCCCATCTAGATTAGGCACACAAACTCGACCCTGCAATCTCAAAACTCCATCATCTCCTAAGATAACATGCTTAGAACCTCCGTGTTGCACCGTGTCTCTGAGGACACACAGATGAGGATCATCATACTGCCGATCTCAGATACGCTATAAAAATAAGAACGAGCGACTGTGCAATCTAACACACTGCTGGGCTCATAAACATCAAATCTCACGAGTTGATTGGCCCAAGCCTTAACATACAAAGCAAGTGGTCTCTTACCGACCAGAATATAAGCAAGACCGCCCATACTGGTCGACTTCCTACTCAAAGCATCAGCCACGATATTGGACTTTCCCCAATGATATAAGATGGTGATATCATAGTCCTTTAATAGCTCCAACCACCTTCTCAACCTCAAATTCAACTCCTTCTTCTTGAATAAATACTGCAGACTCTTGTGCTCCGTGAACACCTCATATGCCACGCCATACAGATAATGCCTCCAAATATTCAACGCGTGAACAATGGCTGCTAACTTCAAATCATAAACCGGATAGTTCTTCTCATGAATCTTCAACTACGGCGAAGCATCGGTAATGAACTTGCCATCCTGTATTAACACCGCACCAAGTCCAATATGAGATGCGTCATAATAAACTATATAAGGCCATGAATGTTGGACAAAACCAACACCGGTGTCGTAGTCAAAGTTGTCTTAAGCTTCTGAAAGCTCGCCTCAAACTTGTCTACCATCTGAACTAGGCACCCTTCTTGGTCAATCGGGTCATCGAGACTACAATAGACAAAAGCCCCTCAACAAATCGACGATAATAACCTGCCAATCCTAAGAAACTCCGAATCGTTATAGCTAATGCTAGCCTTGGCCAGTTCTTGACTGCCTTGATCTTTCTTGAATCAACCTGAATACCCTCTGCGGATACAACATGACCCAGGAATGCAACTGAACTCAACCATAACTCACAATTCGAAAACTTAGCATACAACTGACTATCCCTCAAAGTCTGAAGAACCACTCTAAGATGTTGCTCATGCTCCTCCCATCTACGGGAGTAGATTCTAATGTCATAAATAAAGACAATCACGAACGAATCCAAGTAAGGCGCGAACACTCAGTTCATCAAATCCATAAAAGTTGCTGGGGAATTTGTCAACCCGAATGATATCACTAAGAACTCATAATGTCCACACCGAGTGCGGAAAGCTATCTTAGGGACTTCGGATGCCCTAATCCTCAACTGATGATAGCCAGATCTCAAATCAATCTTCAAAAATACCTTGACACCCTGAATCTGATCAAACAAATCATCAATCATCGGTAGTGGACACTTATTCTTGATTGTTACCTTGTTAAACTGCCGGTAATCAATACACATTCTCATCGATACGTCCTTCTTCTTAACAAACAACACTGGTGCATCCTAAGGCGAGACACTAGATCTAATGAAGCCTTTTTTAAGCGGGTTTTGCAACTGCTCCTTCAACTCAGGCGGGGTCATACGGTACGGTGAAATAGAAATGGGCTGAGTGCCCAGAGCCAAATAAATGCCAAAGTTAATATCTCTGTCGGGTTACATACTCGGAAGGTCTGAAGGATATACCTAAGGAAACTCATGAACAACAGGCACCGAATCAATAGAAGGACCCTCAACACTAGAATCGCGAACATAGGCCAAATAGGCCAAACACTCCTTTTCGATCATATGTCGAGCCTTCATATATGAGACAACACTACAAGTAGAATGATCAAGAGTCCCTCTTCACTCTAAATGAGGTAAACCCGGCAAGGCTAAGGTTACAGTCTTGGCATGACAATCCAAGATAGCGTGGTAAGGTGATAACCAATTTATCCCCAATATGACATCGAAATCAACTATGTCCAGAAGAAGGAAATTTACACGAGTCTCAAGACCCCCAATCACAACTATACACGAATAATAGACTCGATCTACCATAATAGAATTACCCACCGGTGTAGAAACATAAATAGGAGCACTCAAAGAATCATTAGGCATGACCCAATACTGTGCAAAATAAGATAACACATAGGAGTATATAGATCCTGGATCAAATAAAACTGAAGCATCTCTTACAAACTAGAACAATACCTGTGATAACTGTATCGGAAGCCTCAATCTCAGGCTTGTCTGGAAGGGCATAACATCGGGGCTGCGCCCCACCACCATGAACTACATCTCTAGGATATCCTGCTGCTGGCTTGACTCCACCTCTAGTGTCCTGAGCTCCACCTCTAATATCTCTACCTCTACCTCTAGCACCTCTACCCCCACCTCTAGCTAGCTGGGTGGGCTGTGCAACACTCGGTGCCTGAACTGTGGCACAAGAACCTTATGTTGAGAGCTGCTTGATGCTCGAGGGCAAAACCTAGAAATGTGATTCATCTCACCACAAGTGTAACAAGCCCTCGGCTGCTGAGACTACTGACTTTGACGACCTGAATGACCACCCCCAAAACTCTGGAGGGGCGTTGCACTGATAAGAGCTGGTAGTGCACTGTAGGACTGCTGATCAAAATATTATATATAGGAACCACGACCACCTGAAGCACCATGAAAAAACCAAAAGTGCCGACTGAACAGGCCTAGGAGGATGGCCTCTACCATCCGAATCTCTGCCTCCAGATGAGGTACCACTGAATCGACCTAAATGATGAGGCCTCTTGTCGGACCCTTGACCACCTCCTTGCGATAGAACCATCTTGACTCTTCTAGCCATATTGGTCGCCTTTTGAAAAGAAATCTCACTCCCTGCCTTCTTGGCCATCTGAAGTCGAATAGGCAGGACAAGTCCCTCAATGAACCTCCACACCCTCTCTTTCTCGGTGGGAAGTATGATAAGAGCATGATGAGCCAAGTCGATGAATCTAGTCTCGTACTGAATAAAAGTGATAGAACCCTACTGGAGATGCTCAAATTGCCTCCGGTAGATCTCTCTCTGAGTAATAGAGAGAAACTTCTCCAAAAATAGTTGAGTAAATTGCTCCCATGTCACAGTTGGTGATCCGGCTGGTCTAGCCAAACAATAATCTTTCCACCAAGTCTTGGCGGATCTAGACAAGCGAAAAGTAGCAATATCGACCCCATTGGTCTTCACTATCCCCATCTTCCTGAGAATCTCATGACAGCTATCTAGATAATCCTAGGGATTCTCAGAAGATGCATCGCCTAAAAGTAGTAGTGGAGAGCTTGGTGAACCTGTCCAATCTCCACAAAGCATCGGCAGACATAGCTGCTCCATCCCCGATCTGAGCTACCACACATGATTGAACTGCTCCAACTGGCTGAACTGTTGGAGTCTGAAACTGGGGAGCCATCTACTTCAAGGTGCGAGTAGCAGAAGTCTGGGCTCCTCCTCCAGCCTGAGAGATGGCTGGTACTACAGGAAGCAAGCCTGCCCGGATCACGATCTCCATAAGGCCCACTATATGGATTAGAGCATCCTGGAGTACTGGGGTAGCAATGAACCCCTTTGGGATCTGAGCCAGGCCCACCGGAACTGCCTTGGCCGGAACCTCATCAACAAAGTCAACATGAGGCTCCGCAGCTGGTGTTGCTTCTCTGGGTTGAGCTCTACCCCTACCTCGACCTCTAGCAAGGCCTTGGCCTCGCCCTCTTCCCCTTGTGGGAGCTGTTCCTGGGGTATCGGGCTGTTGATCATAAGATGAGGAAGCACATGTTCTCGACATCTGCGAAAGAACAGAGTAGAAATTCAATTAGCATTGAGAAACCAAAACGCATGATGGGAAATAATAGATTTGATGTTTTTCCTAACTCTGTAGCCTCTAGAGGATAAATACAAATGTCTCTGTACCGATCCCTTAGATTCTACTAAGCTTGCCTATGAAGTATGAGACCATATAACCTAGAGCTCTGATACTAACTTATCATGACCCGAATTTCCCACCCTTGGGAGTCGTGATGGCGCCTACTAATGTGAGCTAGAAAAGCCTACTGTTTGCACAAATTACCTTTTTCTCATTTTATATCCTTTAACAAATATGAACAGTAACGTGTAGACAACGGAATTTATAACAAACGGAAGAAAAATAATAGAACTATTCGAATATATATCCAATAAAATTGTTGGAACAACAACTACCCAGAACTGGTGTCACAACTTCACAGACGATCTAAGATTACTACAAACAAAGTACGAAAGATAAATGATATGCTATTACTAAAATAATAAATGAAATATGAATAAGGGATAGAGTGAGACGCCAGGGCCCCTGTAAGACTACCTTTAGCCTCCGTATTGACTGAAGGCGGCCACCAAAGCTAAGGTCAAAAAGTTGCTACTTCGGCATCTGTACACATTATAGAGTGTAATATCAGCACAACCGACCTAATAGGCTGGTAAGTGCCTAGCCTAACCTCGGTGAAGTAGTGATGAGGCTAGGACCAAACTACCAAGTAAACCTTTGTAGTGTTTAACCATATACAGTGAAAAAGAGGAACAATGATGTACAGTCAAGTATGGGCAGGGGAAACATGCTGCGGGAAAACATCAATAAGCATAGAAAGACAACGGGTAAATAAGAGAAAAACCATATCTCATATATCAAATAAGAATAAGGAATCTATCAGCGCATGGCATCACCCTTCATGTTTTTACTCTCGTACTCACAAAAGCCATCAAGTAATGAAAATGTGCACCACATCACCGTTCGTGCTTTTATTATCGTCCTCACTAAAGCAATCAAGTAACAAAAATCTGTACGGCATCACCTTCGTGCTTTTACTCTCGCCCTCGCCATATAATCTATATAATCGGCACATAATTGTACATTATGCAGCACAGCATCACCATTCGTACTTTACATCCTTCCTCACAAATCATACACAGCATCACCTTTCCTGTTTTAACACCCTTCCTCACTCAAACAACAATCACAAACAACGGGCACGAAAATAAATGAAATTACAATACGAATCCCGACAAGGGAACAATAGTTCAATAATCAAATTCCAGCAAAGGGAACTACATAAAAAGAAATATCAAAATCCCGACAAGGGAGATAGCGTTAATGATTCTCTTCTCTTTATCAATTTCACTTCACAACTTAATTCACAACTTGAGCTAATGCTCTAAAAGGTTCAATTACCACTTATACTTTGACATTTCATTATACAACTTGAGCCAACGATCCTCGATGTTCAAATGTCACAATTACTTCCACAAACTTTGCCCAACAATAGAAATCATCACCAAGGCATGAATAATACAACGAAGTCATAATCATCATAATATAAGACTCACGGGTATGCTTGACACCAATGTATAGATACTCGTGACTATGCCTATACGTTATACTCAACAAATATCACATTGCAAATAGGACTCGACCCATAATCCCTCAAGCTAAGGTTAGACCAGACACTTACCTCGATGCCACGAACACAATTCAAGTCTCAACTATAGCTTTACCCCTTGATTCCACGACCAATTTGCTCATATTACTTAATTACATCAATAAATGCTAAATGAATCAATTCCGATGCATGAAAATAAGTTTTTCAAAGTTTTACCCAAAAAGTTAAAAATCGTCCTCGGGCCCACATGGTCGAAACTCGAGGTTCGAATCAAATCCCGATTACCCATCCCCCCACGAACCCAAATATATAATTTATTTTCAAATCGGACCTCAAATTAAGGTCCAAATTCCCAAAATTTAAAAAACCTAGGTTCTACCTAAAACACCAAATTTTTCCCGTGAAAACATTTGCTTTGAGTTGAAATCACGTAAAAAAATGTTAAAGATTGAAGAAAATGTGTTAGAAATAACGTACAATCGATTGGGAGAAGAAATTGCCTTTAAAAAATCGCCCTAGAGTGTTTTGGTTTTGAAGAGGTATGAAAAATGATTGAAAATGCGTCTAAGTGTGAATTTACAGGTTTCTAATATCGCAATTGCGAATGGAGTTTACAATAGCGTCCCCTCAGAGATCTGTAGTTGTCGTATTTGCGACTTAAGTATCACAATTATGAAGTCGCAGTTGCGACCAAGGGAAGTCCCATGCTATTTTGCATTTGCGACTTTGCCTTCACAATTACGAAGTTACATTTGCGACAGGTACTTCGCATTTGCGAAGAAGGCAGTCCATGCCACACCTCAAATTTGTGATACATTTCTCGCATTTGCGAGCCAGGTTTCGCAACTACTAAGCCTGCAACATACCAACAATTTCTTAAGTTAGAATTACACTCCATGTTCTATCCAAGACTCACCCGAGCCCTCATGGCTCCAAACCAAACATGCACACCAACCTAAAAATATCATACGGACTTGCTCGTGCTTGAAATCACCAAAATAACATCCACAACTATGAATTTAGCATCAAAATCATGAAATTACTCAAGAACATCAAATTTTCTAATTTTCTCAAATAAGGTCCAATTCAAATCCATTTCTTACCAAATTTCACGGGTTCGACTCAAATCATATATAAGAACTGTACCGGGCTCCGGTAATAAATTACGGGCCCGATACCATCAAACTTTAAACACATTTCACTTTCAAACATATATATTCCAAAAAATAATTTTCTTTAAAAATTTATTTCTCGGGCTTGAGACCTCAGAATTCGATTTCAGGCATACGCCTAAGTTCCATATTTTCCTACGGAGCTCCTGGGATCATCGGACACGAATCTGGACCTGTTTGCTCAAAATGTTGACCTAAGTCAACTTAAATTCATTTTACAGTCAAATTTCATCATTTTTCACAGATTTTCACATATTGGCATTCCGGCTACGCGCTTGAACTGTGCACGTAAATCAAAGTGAAACGGAAAGTAATTCGTAAGGCCTCAAAATGCAAAATTTATTTTTAAAATAAGTGATAACCTTTTGGATCATCACAGGACACCGTAGTAATTGACCTAAATTTGTTATGGATTTTGTTAAACAAACATGAAGTTTCTTCACATATTTGCAGTGTGATGAATGCAAGTAGGGGTGTACAAAGAAAACCGATAAACCGCACAAACCCGGTAATCCGAGTCAAACCGAGAAAAAAAACCCGACTATGGTTTGGTTTGACTTGGTTTGTTGTTGGAAAAAAAACCCGACCATAATTGGTTTGGTTTGGTTTTAACTAAAGAAAGTCAAATCGAAACCAAACCAACCTGATATTACATATATCGCAATTTTAGATATATTTAATATATAAATACAGTTATTGTAAGGTAATTTATAAATATTTCATAAAAAATTTCATAATTTTATCTTTTAAGGTATTATTTCAAGGTTTGATTTAGAACTTTTGAATGCTCCAATAAGTTTTATAGTCATTAATATTAGTAAATTAAATAATGCTAGCAATTAATACTAATGCTAACAAAAGACATTCAATTCAATATTACGAACGGGAATGTATTAAATGTCTATTTTTTATTTTGCAATAATTCAGATAAAAATACATAACCTATTTTTATTTTTCTTTAGCTTTTAGGCATATAACTAATACTCTCTCATTAGTCTATCTAGTTTAGCATGAATTAGTGCTTTTAGATTATATTTATTTTTATTATGAATTTTTAATTAGCAATATTTATAGTACATAATTTTATTATTTTTTATTGTTGAATATTTTAGGATAATGTCATGAGTCATGACATATCTCATATTTTGTGTTATTTTCTTGAAAAATATTTTATATAGTTGTATCTTACTAGGATTAAAGAAATATTTTGAGCATACGTTATATATTTTGTTCTACGAAGATTTTCCCGGAAAAAAAATCGAAAAAACCCGAATAACCCGAAAACCCGAAAAAATCCGAGAAAAACCGATATTGAAAAACCCGAATTTATTGGTTTGGTTTGGTCTTTAGATTTAATAACCCGACACAATTGGTTTGATTTGGTAATTGTAAAATCCGAACCAACCCGATCTATGTACACCCCTATGCAAGTATTACCTTTGAAAATTTTATTGTCAACTCTAATACTGAAATCAAGATTACAGGAACTCCACAATGGCTAATCGGTCACAATATGCTCATTGAAGACTTTGGAGTATTATTTTGTTCAATTGAATTGTTAAATTGTGATAACATCATTTTGTTGGTATTATATATATTAGCAAATAGCAAATGGCACATCAATGGACCTATATTAATAATTTATTCTTCTTTAGTTGTTCACTTAAACTTCTTTTATCATAATTTATTATCTATTTCAGACCTTCATTTCGACTTTTATCTAATTCAGGCCTTCATTTCGACTAATGAAGTTCTTGAGAACAAGTATACTGTTCTTTTAAATTTTTTTTTATAACTTTTTTAGATATATTGATTATTTATTTCAATTGTATAGATTTTTATTTTCAGGTCATATTTAAAAAAAGATTAACTAAAAATTAATGTGGCAGGCGAGTGCATTCATACTTTTTACCACATCAGGGTCTAGGGAAGTAATGATCCTCAAAAGGCTAAATTGAGGGAGGTAATTAAGACCAGACATAGTTTATAAAGAATACTAATAATCTAAGTTAAATTTAGGGGTGTTTTAAGGTATTTTGCCATTATATTGTTGACCTATACTCTACTTTAGGTAGCGCTGTGGTCATTTCAAATATTAGTGTTTCGATTATCAATAACTTGAAACT
The DNA here is from genome assembly GCA_034376525.1 of Nicotiana benthamiana. Taxonomy (NCBI): domain Eukaryota; kingdom Viridiplantae; phylum Streptophyta; class Magnoliopsida; order Solanales; family Solanaceae; genus Nicotiana; species Nicotiana benthamiana. The sequence continues at coordinate 29,379,489 of CM067331.1, read as the reverse complement.
TTTGCAAGACCTTTTTTGTAAAATTATATATAGTAATTAGATATTTAAATAAGTTTGAATTCGAAATTTGATAACATTTTTAAAACCGCAATTTACTAGTGAGATTCTAAACATAAAGCTATCACGAGTGTCACAATAGAGTAAATTAAAAGATGATTCTTAAAATAGGACATCGCATTTTCCTAAATAAAACATAGATCTTTGACAGCTCGAAATTAGCAAGCTACCATATTAATGGGACATCTAACCCTTTTAAAAACTGGAGGAATGAGTACTCTCATTTTTAAAGTAACCATGTTACCAGCCAAATTAGCAATGTCCTATATTTGTTCATTGAATAAACAGTTTTGTATTTCTGTATTTCGTCTTAGATGTATTCAAATAAATACAGTCGATAAACGTTATATTCTTTGTGCACTTTATATATATAGTCGATACAAGTTGTAACCTTTGTAACACCTTCGTATTTCTCTTGATACATGTTAATTATGATACAATTACGAACAGTAATTACGCAAAAACTATAGTTACTAGGCTCTTAATTATTGTGCTATATGAAAATTCCTCTAATTTAGTGTTAGCATCTAGATTGAAAACGACAGACTTGGAATAGCTCACTAACTATATTAATCACAATGCAGGTGGAGATTCGATCCAAGTACCATGAATATCATCTGTGTGTAAAGTGAAACCTAGGACCTATGATGTCAACTTGCTAAGTATATTCTAAATACATTACTGTATATTTTCCTCTCTTCTTTAATGGGCTCGATGCCGTGAAATTTTAAATTAAATTAAATCAAATCAAAGCTTTACATGTCGACAAGAGGAGTTGCTCTGATGGTAAACAACCTCCACTTCCAATCGAGAGGTTGTGAGTTCGATTCTCACCAAGAGCAAGGTGGAAAGTTCTTGGAGAGAAGGATGTCGGGGGTCTATTTGGAAACAGCCTCTCAACTCAAGGGAAGGGGTAAGGTCTGCGTACAAACTACCCTCCCCAAACCCCACTAAGAGGGATTATACTGGGCTGTTGTTGTTATATAATTCAACATCTCTTCTCATTTTTATGACAAGAGGGGTTGCTCTGATGGTAAGCAACCCCACTTCCAACCGAGAGGTTGTAAGTTCGAGTCTCCCCAAGAGCAAGGTGGGAAGTTCTTGGAGGGAAGGATGCCGGTGGTCTATTTGGAAACAGCCTCTCTATCCAAGGGTAGGGGTAAGGTCTGCGTACACACTACCCTCCCCAAACCACTAAATGGGATTATACTGTGTTGTTGTTGTTGTAAAGCTTTACATGTCCTAACTCTACAAATAAAAATGGGGGATTTACTAACAGTAGAAAGTGAGGAATAGGCACTAACATGGTGATGGTGGTCAAAAAGGGTTGCAAGATGCCCATTATTGATTATTTTAGTTGCTTGTGTAAGCCCATGAACTGGATTCTCTTTTTACAAAAAATAAAATAAAACAAAGGGAATTTGGCAAAATATCAAGATGTCAAAACATTTAATATTACAAACAAGGACAAGGGAAAATGACGCATACTCAGCAAAAATATTCTGCAATTGGATGGCTCTTCAACAAAATGAAAGAAAAGATGGAATGGATTCTGATGCAGTTGTTTGAAATTTAATAAATTAGACGCAGTGTCAATCACTCAAAAAAGAAAGAGAGAGTAGTGGCTATTTGAACTCATAACTTGGTGGAGTTCAACAGTGCTTTAGGTTTTTTTTTTTTTTAAAAAAAATTCTTAATGAGGTTTAAGGTTCTTGTCAAGAATTTTCTATTTATTTTAATTGGAATTTAAGGTGAAAATTTAACCTTTGTAAATTGAGTTATACAGTAAGTTTTTATTAGGCAAAAAACAAAAGAAAAACAGGAAAAAAAACAGAATGGTGTGGGGTGGTGTGCTTTGCAAATTAGTTTAATACATTGCTTTATTAGCTCTTAAGTGGGCTGACCTAATATCTTTTATGTCTTGCTAATGAAGAAAACTTTTGGTTGTACTTGCAAGAAAAGTATGCTCGTTTAGAGTCACCAAAGGTTATTAGGGGGCGTAAGAGCGGAGCTAGAGCTTCGATAACGGGTTCGGTCTAACCCAATAATTTTAGTACAAACTTTGTGTTTTTCTTAAAAAAGAATTTGAATAAATATAAATTCTTATTTTAGAATCTAATAATCATAAAAGACTAAAATCCCGAACCTAATATCTTCAAATCCTGACTCCGTCTAAGAAGCAGCTACTATATGATGGTTAGGCATGTTAGATATATGGAGCATAAGCATTTGAAGCATACATGTAGATAGAATTTATGCTCTATAAAAACTATATCAACTTAATTACCATGTTAAATAGTTTAACAAACAAGAGTATGTATATTAATTATCCAGGGCTGTAAGAAAAGTATCTGTGCAAAGTTTGCACATGGTAAACATTATTTATCTAGTGTAAATACCTGATACGATTAACTATTTGCCCATACACGTACACGTCATTACACTTTTAATTAAGCACACTGATTTCACTCTTAAATTGTACATTAATTTTCTGAAATAATTTTATTATTAATCTCTCTTCTTGGTGTTATTTTGTTGATTGCCATGTAGCAAGATGTCACTTGTGCTACATATTTGTAGGATGTCATTTATTCATAAAGTATATAATCCATATGAAAATTGACTAAATTACAAAACATGTACATGACAATAATAGCACATACTTAAAAGGTACTGTTAATTTTATGCTAACATTTATGATGATTGAATTAAATATTTCCATTTTCAATTGTTACCTAAAGAACAATTAATGGTGATAATGCTTTGTCATAATCATGCAAACTAAGCCCATTATTTGGTTTCCACTTTATATTATTATAGTTAAGACTTTTCAGGTTCAACTTTTCTGCTACTTTTATAATTCCAAAATTAAAGACAAAACAGAGATGTATGACTTCGAATTCCCTTTGAAATATCATTTTCATCCTTTTAAGTAACTTTATAATATAAATGGATATAGCATGCTTATACCTAATTCTACTTTCAAAATTTTACAAGAACACTAAATATACATCTTTTGTTTAATTAGACTTCTTAATCTAAATATAACAAGCTGAAAACTGAGTCAACCTTCAAACTATGAAATATCTAGGAAAGTATGTCGTATTATTTAGATAAGATTTATCATAAATAAACTTTTATATATTTTTGCAATAATTTTCAGTATGTACAAAAGCAATTTCTAATACATAAGTTAAATTAATTAAAATATTGCTGTATTTGACCCGGAAATCTATTTGGTTGCATCATATATATGTATAATCTCAAAATTTCCAACCTTGGTTGACCATGAAATATTTTTTTAAATTTAAATAATATATAGCAATCATTTCTTTCTCTTGGTATGTTTAAGAATACATGAGCTGATGTCATGAACTTGTGGACAACTTAAGAGACATACTTCATAAAATACAGGAATTACATGATAGTGACATTGAGAGTGTTTATCGCCAATTCCACATAAAATAATTATCTTTGGATTCCAAATGGATTTTATTTTCTCATGCATTACATAGTAAATATAATTGCAAAAACGTATTTCACAACACTTCTTCAAATATAAATCTAATCAATGATTTAATTATGGGAACGAGAACAAATTCGTTTTAGAACCCTCACTATTTTGAGTTAGACCTATTAAAGGAGAAAACGTTCCCTGTCAAAATTCTTTTATTCTTCATGGATCAATATGTGAATGTGTTAGGCCAAAAGTATTGGGCATAGGTTCTATGCACCTTTTAAATTATTTATATACAAAAAGCTAGGGAAAAGACATTAATTATTATAATAACGTGGATTCTACACACCCTACAATTTATTATTCTTATAAGTTGGATGTTAATTTCATTTAAAGTTAAAATTAGCAAAAGCATCCTTTTAATTATGCACTCAAATTAAGTACGTACAAACAGTGGGAAGTTAGATTATCACTAACTACATAATATAAATTTTTAGCGACCCTTAAACAAAGGCGACTTCACCCTTACAGTGGAAATAAAACAAGGAAAAAATGAATTTAATACTTGGGAAATTAGAAAGGATCTAAACACACCACTGCTCGAGCTAGTGAGGTGAATATGAGAGCTAACTCATAGCGATTGGCAAAGCTCATATAACAGCTATCACATGCACAGAGTGATGTTACAAACTTTGCCTAAAATTAAAAACTACAGCATATATCAGATTTAATAAAATTCAATACTATTATGACTTTTAGTAGGGTTTGGACATCAATTCCAAAATAAATTTTTAAAATTTAAAATTTCACTAAAATTTGATTTAAAGATGAAGTTGTATTTGGTTATAATTTTTTTTTTGTAATTAAAAGTTGTATTAATCACCAAGAGATTTTAGTACAAAGCCATAGTGCAGCTATTACACGGCTGACTATCCTATCTAAATTCTATATCAACTATCGATATACCTATCCCTCTATTTACAGAAAATATTGCCGAAGCTGTATTCTCATCTTGGGGGTACCTCTAATATTACAAGTGTAAGCAATGGTCCGAAGTAATTTATCACTACTATAAAAGACATTTTCAAATATCCTCGCATTTCTTTCTAACCACAGTGCATAGAAGAGTTCAGCTACAACCATTTTGAATATTTGGGCCCGGCTCGATTTCCCTTTAGCATGACCAATAATCCATTGAACAAATTGATCCCAGTGTATGAAATTAGGGCGAGTTTCCCTAATCCAAGCCAGTGTCTGCTGCCTTAGCTCATTAGCAAAAGAACAGTTAAGGAAGAGGTGATCTCTGGTCTCCAAAGCTTGTTGGCACAACACACAGATGTTGTCTACATTCATACTCCACTGTAGTAGCCTATCCTTGGTAGGCAATCTATTCTGAAGAAGCAGCCATAGATTAAAAACTGCTTTTGGCCTAGCATAGTTTTGGGCAGTGAGGTTCTTCCAAGTAACTCTAGGGAGTTGACCAATCTGAAGCAGATATAGCAGTCTAATGGAGCACACTGGTCTGTACATACTCTGATATTGCTGCAGAATTCCCCTTGCTGCAATAATCTTCCGAACCATCCAACTAGCTTGTTTGGGTATAGGCATGACTTCTAATTGCTGCTGTTTTATATATACTGTATGAATCCATCTAACCCACAAAGTATCCTTCTTGTGAGCCAAGTCCCAGCATAACTTTGCAACGGCTGCTGTTCCACAACAGGAGATTTGTGAGATTCAGTCCACCAGCTGACTTTGGCAGGCACATTTTGTCCCAGGCAACGTATGCTTTCCTAGTGATACCCACTGTCCCAAACCATATAAAGCTTCTACACATTGCCTCGATAAGCTTTAGGATTTTTGATGGTATAAGGAAAAGTTGAGCCCAATAAGCTTGAATACCAAAGACCACAGATTGGACCAATTGAAGTCTTCCAGCATATGACAATTTCCTGGCAGTCCAAGATGTGATTCTAGCAGTAATTATATCCACCAGTGGTTGCCATTGGATCACAGTCATCTTCTTTGTAGATAGAGGTATACCTAAATATCTGAAAGGTAACTTTCCATATACATAGCCTAGATGGTCAGTTATTTGTTGTTGTACTTCAGTTTTTACCCCTCCAAAGTAGACTGAACTTTTGGTCAAATTGGCTTTCAGCCCAGAAGCTTCAGTAAATTGAGAGAAGTATTTGAACATGGTAAGTACAGATTTCTTCTCACCTTTAGCAAACAACAGCAGGTCATCAGCAAAGCTGATATGAGTGATGTCCAGTTTCTTGCATCCCGGATGGAATATAAAGCCTTGGTCTTTCTTCAATTCAGCCAAAGATCTGGTTAGGTATTCCATTACAATAGCAAAGAGAAATGGAGAGATGGGTCACGTAGTCTAAGGCCTTTAGCTGCTTTAAAAGGCTCAGTTGTTTCCCCATTGATCATCACTGTGTAACTGACAGTTTGGACACATTCCATAATCCATTTTGTGAATCTGCCTGGAAATCCCATTGCCTCCATCACCTGTTGTAAGAAAATCTATTCTACAGAATCATATGCCTTCTGCTGGTCGATTTTGATCATGCATCTAGGAGTTATATGAGATCTTGAGTATTTTTTAATTAACTCATGAGCCAATATAACATTATCTGCAATTTTCCTGCCTGGAATGAATCCTGCTTGTGCATTACAGATGATGCTAGCCATGATCTTCAGCATTCTGTTGGCTAGTATCTTGGAAATCAGTTTATATAAAACTGAGCAGCAAGCTATTGGTCTGAACTCCTCAACTAGTGTTGGATTAGGAACTTTGGGTATCAGTGTAAGGGAAGCACAGTTAACTGGCCTGTACATCCTGCTGTTCTGGAAAAAATTCTTACTGCATCACTGATCTGTTTGCCAGTGATACTCCAAGTCTGCTTGAAGAACAGTGCATTATACCCATCTATTCTCGGGGCTTTGTCATCACCTATTACCTTCAGACTATCCAGAATCTCAGAATCAGTGATCTCAGCAACTAAGTCTTTCTTCTGTTTGTATGTAGCATAGGACCATTGGTCATATACAGTTGATTAATAGCTGGAAGAGAAGCAGCTGCTGTACCCATTAAGGACTTATAGAAATCAGTGATCTCCTTTTTAATAGCATCGGGATTGGTAATTTTGGTCCCCCCTGCTGTCATCAATTCAGTAATAGTCTTGTGTTGATTCCTTTCCTTCAAGACAGCAGAGAAATACTTTTTGTTTGAATCCCCCAGCTGTATCCATTTTGCCCTGGACTTCTGTTATAGCATTCCTTCCTCAATTAATGACCACTTTTCCAGCTTCAATATCTTTAAATTGCAATTCATCGGTATAGGCTAGTATCATTTGGTTTTGGATGTCCTTCAGCTCCTGTCTGCTACAATCAACCTTTTGAGTAATGTTCTTAAAATCTTTAGTGTTTAAAGATTTTAAGGCTGGTTTGAGTGCCTTGAGATTGTTCCACACATCTTTCATAGAACCATGAGTGTTGCTGTGCCATTTCTCCTTGACCATTTGCTGAAAATCCACATGATTGGCCCATGCATTGAAAAACCTGAAAGGAGTCTTCATTTGCCTAATATCTTCAGCCAGTGTGATCACCATAGTATTATGACCAGAGATTAAATGGTAGCCATATACAGTTTGCACATGACTCCAGTTAATCATCCATTCATAATTACCAAAGATTCTGTCTAGTCTGCTACAAACTCTGTCCCTGCCTGTTTGCTTATTTGTCCAGGTAAAATACTCCCCCTGCCATTATAGTTCAGAAAGACCAGTGTGCTGTATGCATTGAGAGAAATATATTATCTCAGCCTGCTTCACTTGGTTACATGTTGGTTATAATTTTTGCAATATATTTGGATGTCCTTTTTTTTTAACAAAATCATGAAATATGATTCATGCCCCATAACTTATAAAAAATATCAAACCCGCCCCTATTTAATGATCCTACTTAAAATAAACAATTAAATAAGATGCAAAATTAATATTACATTGTCTAACATAGTTTGCTTCCCAATGCTATTACCAGTAGGCCCAGTACCAATATGGTAGTAGTCACAAGAAAAGGGTTCATTATCCGCTACGGTAGCTTCATCTGATTGCCGAGAGGAAACATAATTATAAGTTAATAATTTATGGGGTCATTTTATAAATTTTTAAAAGAATAGGGTAAATTTGTAAAATTAAAAACTAGCGAAATGCATTTTCAATTGAAAAACTGGTAAGAACCACTTTTTTAAATTTGAAAATGCATTTCCCAGTGAAATTGAAAAAATTGGTAAGATATGAATAACCAAACATTATTTTCAAGAAAAATTTTGGAAAAAAGAAAAAAAATTATATGTCCAAACGGGCTCTTAGATTTAGCTATAAACTTCTCTCATGTAACTTATGATATGTATCTTCATGTAAATTAAAATTCTTTGCAATTAAGAAATAGTTAAAGCCTTAGTCAAATCCTGATCACATTTTAATTTTTTTTAACTAACACCACCTTACATTTTAATCCATACACGGGAAACTATACATAAAGAGGAAAAGGGTTTTTGTGGTTTTTGGGCTCTAATTGAAATGAGCCTTCAAATTGGAGGTAGGGTTGCTTTTTGTCGAATTATTTTAGGGTAGGTCAACTCTGTGTAATGTCTACTCACACCACATGGGATGGGAGGAAGGGAATTAATGGACACCGTGGCCTTTATAATACCGAAATTAAGAAAGTGTTTTTTTAGATATTTTTTATGCGTAAAAGATAAAAAATTTTATGTAAAAATAATTTTTCATGTAAAAAAAATAAAAAAATAAAATTAAAAATAAGTTCATAAAGACAAAAACAAAAAAGTAACTTAGGATTAAAAGTTATAATCGGGTTCCATTTGAATACCAAATTAGAGAGAACAGAACTTTTTGCTCTTAATGACCACATTCCGTAGGTAAACATCTAGCCGACAAACCAAAAAAGGGATGGCTTAGTGGAAGATGATCTCATTTGACTTTCTTTTTAGGAGTAGTTACCTCCTATTATAAAGATTGATATTTTATTTATTTTAAATAATATTTTTAAAATAAATTTATTTTATAATTATATTTTGATTTTTTATAACAAATATTTATTTATAATTTCCTTCTACCCTTAAACTATAAAATAAGCTTTGTATTATTTTTTTCTTTCATATCCCCTCAAACTTCTCTACTCCCTTATCTCATATTAATTCTCCCTCTCTCTCTACTTCCTATCTCATATCCTGTCCTTCTTGAAATATCTTAACTATAATCTAAAATCCATACACTACAAGAAAATACAAAATTAATACGATTTTAGCTGGAAAGTTCATATCCTTATCTAATAAACAAATCAGAAGCAATTTGCCAATGTTATATACATTACCGAAATATTAGAAAGCAGAGTTGATTTTGAGAATTTAAATTTTGAAAAGTGAATTTCATGGGGTGGTAATTTTTCTTTGTACTCATTACCTCCATGTAAACTTTGATCACATACGATCTCCGATGCAATAGATCGTCGACAACCGGAGGCAACGGTGACGGCGAGTGAGGACTGGATACTGATGTTACTTCAACGAAACGACGTTAAGATTGTTCTTGAACAAAGATGACAGAGTTGGGGGCTGAGAAACTTGAGTTTTCTGTTAATATATTTCAATTTATTTCAATGTATCTCACGGTACTTCATTGTAATTCATTGTTTTTTTTTCATTGTATTTCAATGTATCTCGCTGTATTCTATGTATTTCATTGTATTCATTGTCTTTTTTTTTTCATTGTATTTTCAACGCATCCCGTTGTATTCTATATATTTCATTGTATTCACTGTCTCGCTACATCCCATGAATGTATTCATATGTTTGTTTTTAAGTAATATAATTTATATATTCAGATGTATTATATAATTTCTCTGAAGATTGCTATGTTTTTTGGGTGTTTTTCGGTTGAGAATCTTTTATAATTGGAAATATAAAATTTATGTGTTATAATTGAGTTTGCTAAGTTATATTAGGAGTCTATTATGTTAATTGATTCACTTTTCATTTAAAAACAGTGTAATCCCATGTTTTACGCCATAAATATAGTCGAATACACTCAAATACAAAAATCTATCAGCTGTAATCCCATGTTTCAAGCCTAGAAATGCAACTGTCTTCATGAATACAATAGCTTAAATACACCTAATACATTCTAAATAATCTGAAAACATAACTATAGGAAATAGAATAGTAAATGACAGCTACAACTAGCTAATAACCACTAAAATATAGTAATTTCTAAAAAATTTCCTTCTTTTTATTAGTCTCTCGTATTAAGGTAAAACTTATTTCAACCTGAAACTTACATTAATCAATAAATGCAAAGTACATATTTTTATTTATCTATGTACGTATTATTTAATTATAACTAAGCAATATATATTCTCGTTCTACTTTATAGAAAGGCCATCACGGTTTTGATCCGGGAAACCCCTTTTTTAATTTCTTTATACTTTTATGCGGATTAAATTATCCCGAATTATAATTCCTAAATTAATTGATCTCATTTGAAAGGCGAGATAAAATAATATCAGGTTTGATAAAATTGGATGGAATATTCAAAATTAACTATGAGACAAATTAATATTTATTTGGTTTAGTATAAATTTATTTCAGAATAAATTTATACTATCAATCAAGCATAATATAAATTTAGTATAGAATGATATCCACCTTATCCTACGTACAGAAAGGCCCCTTAGTTTTTCAAATCGTCCGTACAGTTAGGTGACGTGGTCACTAATTACAATACTAAATTAAGGAAAATTTTTATTTTGTGACGCACACCATTAATATTAGTTATGCGAGATTTTTTTTGTCTCATAATTATGTGTATCCCAGAATTTTGTAAATTCAAATGTGTAAGATATGAGTTCACAAATATATAAAATAAAATAAAACTTCATATAACTACTATGAATTGTATGAGACACAAAATAAAATTACTCTAAACTAAGCGTTGCCTGGTAAACCGACAGCAACAACGGGAAACACCATTGACTATGTTGTCATTTCAATGTCGATTGAATTATTTAGTTAAGATGTTGTTTACTCAAGTAGTTTCGGAGAATAATTTTAAAAACATGCAAAGTGAGTTAAGAATTTTCGCTAAATCTGGAATATATTTCTAAAAACACCAAAGATTGCTAGATGCGATAATTTTAGGCATTTAATAAATATACTATGCTTGAAGAAAAAAGGACGTGTGCGTGGAATGTAGAATAAATTTAGTTGGACTTCTAGGGTGTTTGGCTAAGCTTATAAGCTAGTTAAACATTATAAGTACTTTTTGACTTATTTACGCGTTTGGTAAAATTAAAAGTGCTTATTAGTTAAGTGCTTATAAGCCAAAAGACATAAGTAGGTCTCCCCCAACTTATCAAATTTCAGCTTATAAGCACTTTAAGTTTGACCAAAATATTTACTATTCTATCCCTAAAATACTTCTTTTTAAAACAAATTCTTCGTATACCCAATTATTCAGCTGCTTATTACTAATTTCAGCACTTTTATCCAAACACGTAACTGCTTATTTTTTAAATCAGCTTCAGCACTTAAAAGTGTTTTTCAGCACCTAATGTTTATCAGCTACTCTAAATCAGCTTAAGCCAAACGGGCTCTTCCTTTTTGAGCCGCAAGAATAATATAGACAGGGCTAATTTAGAAAAAGATTAAATTTACGTTTTTATTATGAAGAATAATCATATATATATATACCGTATGAAACTAACAGCTAGATTTAACTTTTTGATACGATTGTCAAATGTCAATCAGTGGCAAAGTAGGTTTGATACTGTTAAGCGTTTCAAACATTAAGAAATGAACTACTCGATCGTCTTCTTACATGGTTTTGGTCCTTTTGCATATAATGGTGAGCTAATATTTAGGTTGAATCAGACTCGAAAGTTATTTTCTTAAGATGGTATTGGAGCCTGACTCATTCCTATATTTATTTAATTAGAACATTGTACATGCATGTTGAGATCTGAATGAATTGTTGTCTCTCTCTATCATCCTAAAGATACTTTAAAGGGTACTTTTTAATTTTCTAGGTAACAGCTGCAAGCAAAATAAACTATGAAATAGCAAGTCAAAGAAATTAAATTGTGTTGCAGCATATTTTCTGGGGCAGTTTGACACTGTAAACTAGTGGTGGCAAAATTGATTAAAGAAAATGGTTATTCACCCATATTATTTATTAAAAAATATGTTGGATATTAAACTATTTAAAAATATGTTAAATATGAATTGGAACCATATTATCTATTTAGAAAATGAATAACTTACGGATAACTAATGAATATAACTTTTACATTTTGTATAGTTACGGCAGGAAACTTGGGTCCACCTATAATGGGTGCTTTAAGGCCCAATAGGATTATTAGTTAACTATAATATTTCATATATAAGTACACTTTGTGTGTGCATTAAATATACTCTCCGCAGTATTTTTTTAAGCTCTTCTCATTCAATTTTGGTTAGGGTTTAGACTGTGGAATTGGGAGTTGTTCCAACATACCGGGACAACCATCGCCGACAAGTAAGTCCACCACGGTTTATCCGTTTTCGCTTCCGCTTCACGAAGAACAAGTAAGTTCTTGTTTATGATTTATGCGCTATCTAATGCGTGTTCTTTCAGCTACAAATTGGGGGTTCTTCGAGTTTAGGGACTAAGAATTCTCTAAAGAATGATTATTTTCAAGAAGCAATATTTTCAAGAAGCAATGAATAATATAGATATCCATATGAATATTATCTGCCAGTTAATCTATTTTTTATCCGTATTAAATATATGTTTGGTCGAATAATTTATCTGCTATTTCATTATTCATTTTCGACATATCCCGTATCTGACCTGGTCCGCCAGTTTGCCACCCTATTGGAAACGAAGAAAATATCTCTACCACAATTACAGTTAATTAGTAAATGATATGGAATAAAAGGATTAAGAATTTGTTTTAGATATTTAAATTAAGGTCTGTGAAGAAAAACAAGTTCCCAAATTCCGGAAATTGCTTCCTTAGATTAGTGAATTATGTTTCACTAGCCCAAGACTCACAACCACAATTGAAGAAGAACGAAGAAGAAAATATAGCTCCAAAAAATACTAGAACTAAGAAAGTGGAAGACTTACTTGAATAACTTGGAGAATACTTTATTAACTCAAGAAGACTTGGATTTTTTTGGATGATACAAATGTGGAGGAGGGGGTGGGTATATATAGGCTTTCCACCTCCTCAATGTACGGTCATGATCTATTTAATCCTACGGTGGAGATTCGTCTTCTAGAATACTCCACACTTTTTTTACAAAATATCTAGATATTTTTATCACCTACACTAATCTAGAAATATCTCTTACAAATATCTCCTAACTTCTATAATATTCTACACTATTCTATAATTTTCCAAAAGTTACACTTTATAACTTTAACACTCCCCCTTAAAGTGAACTTTTGGAGACAAGTCCAAGCTCGCCACGGAGATCCTCGAATGGTCCTTTGGAAAGAGACTTTGTAAAGATGTCTACAACGTTATCATTACTCCGAACCTCCAATGCTTCAATGGTACCATCTAGAACCTTCTCTCGGATGAAATGATGCGCAATCTCAATATGTTTTGTTCTTGCGTGACACACCGGATTAGTAGCCAACTTTATAGCGCTTTGATTGTCACCAAGAAGTTTTGTAGGCTTATGAATTGGTGAGAATACATCCCCAACAAGCCGACGAAGCCACGTGCATTCCTAAGCAGCAAGAGTAGAAGCCTTGTATACCGCTTCATTAGTAGAGAGCGAGACCGAGTCTTGCTTTTTACTGCACCAAGAAACACATGCTGAACCACAGGAGAATACATAACCGGAAGTTGATCTTCTATCATTTAAGTCACCTCCTAGATCAGCATCAGTGAACCCAAGTAGTGAAAAGTCAGCTCCTTTCTTGTAAAGAAGTCCCATGTCATATGTTGAGTTCACGTATTTCAATATGCGCTTCGCCGTTTCAAAGTGAGGTTTCCGTGGCTCTTGCATATAGCGACTAACAAGTCCAACAGAAAATGAAATGTCTGGCCTTGTAATAGTCAAGTAGATCAAGCTACCAACAAGAGCCCGATAAGGACGTGGATCTGGTAAAAGCTTTCCTTCATCACGCCTAATTTTTATGTTATGCTCAAGAGGAGTAGAGCAATGCTTACTTGTTTTTATTCCAAACATGTCCACAAGCTTCCTCGCATAGCTTTCTTGTGAAAGAAATATTCCATCTTTCACATATTTCACTTCCAAACCAAGAAAGTGACTAAGCTCTCCCAAATCTTTCATTTCAAATCTGATCGAGAGTTCAGCTCGCAGTTTTGCAACCTCCTGTTCGTTATTACCTGTAATAATCATATCATCCACATATAATAGCACAATCATGTGGAGCGTACCTTGCTTCTTCACGAACAGGCTAGAATCTGAGTCTGATGCAAGATAGCCACAAAATTGCAAGTATTCAGCAATCTTTCCGTACCATGCTCTAGGAGCTTGCTTGAGTCCATAAAGCACTTTCTTCAGCTTGCATACATAGTCTGGATGAGTAGGAGAAATGTAGCCCAAAGGTTGTTCCATGTAGATCTCCTTATCAATCTCGCCATACAGGAAATCATTCTTCACGTCAAGCTGACATAGCTTCCACCCAAGTGATGCCGCCAAGGAGATCACAACTCGAACTGTTGTCATCTTCGCCACTGGGCTAAAAGTCTCCTCATAGTCTTCTCCATAAACTTGAGAGAATACTCGTGCAACCAGCCTTGCTTTATATCTATCAGTGCTCCCATCTGCCTTCTTCTTTAGTTTATACACCCACTTTCAAGATACCGGCTTCACATCCTTGGGCTATGGCACAAGATCCCAAGTTTCATTTTTCACAAGTGCGTGCATCTCCTCATTCATAGCTTCTTCCCATTCCTTAACACCTTTTGCTTCATTATAGGAAGAAGGCTCATTTTCATAAATAGGACCGGCACTGAAGCAATGATAGATGCTTACCATGTTGCCATCTCGATAGCGAATAGGTTTGATGACTTGCCTTCCATATCGAGTTGTTCTTTCACCATTTGTCTCCTCCAGGTTGATATTTTCCCTTTGTTCATCCACGCGAGAAGTAACCTTGCTCCCCCTATCACCAGAATCTCTTGCTTCTGAAGATGACGTACTATTATACGTCATTGATGATGATGGCGATGATGAAATATTGGAGCAAGGAGCTGAAGAAGTCACCGGAAAACTTACGGGCATCTCTTCATGTTCTATAGCTGGTGAAGGTAGGGGTGGGCATCGGTCGGTTCGGTTCGGTTTTGGAAATTATCGGTTTTGCCTATCGATTATCGGTTTACAAATATCATAACCCGATAACCAAACCGATAAGATATTAGATATCGGTTATCGGCTTATCGGTTATTAATCATTATCGGTTCGGTTATCGGTTTACCCGATAAGATAAATAATGCTAAAGTTTCTGTTTGCTTATTTGTTTTTCCAGTGTGTAATATCTACGGAGATTTCATCAAGCAACATTAAACAATGCTAAGTATGAAAAATGATGAACCCTTAGAACAATCCACTTATGAAATACCTGGAGGGCTTTAACTCGATGCCAAAGTGGTGGCAAGTCAGCAAAAAGTTTCTTTTACAGAAAGCTTTGGAGGCTTGGCATTTCTGAAAAAAGAATGCTTCAACAACTTCTCAGCAGTTGGCCTTTTATTTTGATCTTTCACCAAACACATTGCAACCATTTCCTTGAATGACTGTTACGACAAGTAAAAACTATTTTTCATTTCCATACATCACCACAAGATAAAGACAAGCACGTAGAAAAGCAACACTATATAAGTAAACCAACACATCATCCAGACAGTCACAAAATGTAGACAATTCAGAATTATCATCTTAGGCCTGTTTGGTAAAAGTAGTTGATAGACATGTAAAACACGAAACGATTTCATAGAAATAAACACTGATGAGTGGAAATTGACCAAAAGAATGCCTTATATGCTCACCAGCACGGAGTTCCTACAAAGGTATTCCTAGACCGCTGCCAAACATGCATGCTGAAACACCAAAGTCCCCCAGCTTTACTATCCCATTGGTATCCAGCAATATATTCCCAGCCTGCAATGAGGAAAAAATGGTAAAGAAACCACAAATATTGCAAATTTGAGGATCAGCGACAAGGCAACATCAGTTTTAGCAAACCTTAACATCTCGATGGATGTGCCCATGTCGATGGAGATATTCCAAAGCCTTGAGAGTTTCCTTCAACTGGTGGTGACTGGTGAGATTGAGCCTTGAGGGGTTGCGGATTGCGGCGAAATAGAATGAGAGTCGAGAGACACAAATGAATAAGGGAAGGGAATTAGTAAAATAAAACCCTAGTATATACTTAAGGGTAGATTAGTAAATTACTTCATTCTTATTGGGTTATCGGTTTTTACCCAATAATAAAAATGCAAACCGAAACCGAACCGATAACCCAATAAAATTTTTTTTTTACCCCGTTACCGAATCGCTAACCCAATAACCCAATACCGATAACCCAATAAAGAATTAACGGTTCGGGTTATCGGTTTTACCCGATATATGCCCACCCCTAGGTGAAGGAGCATCTCCAGGAACACCACTGGGACTGTAGTAGGAAGAGATTTCATCAAATACTACATCCCGAGATACTTTACACTTGCCTGTCTGGGGATCCATGCATTTCCAGCCTTTCTTCCTTTCATCATAACCGATGAAGATGCACTTTCTTGCCTTAGCATCTAGTTTAGTTCTTTGTGAATCTGGAATGTGGACGTAGCAGATCGATCCAAAGACCTTAAAGTCTTTCACATTTGGCTTCTCGTTGTAGAGCATTTCGTACGGGGACTTCATATTAATCGGACTGAGTGGTACCCGATTAATCACATATGCCGCACAAGCCATACCTTCGGCCCAAAGAACTTTGGGCAAATGTTTAGCATATAACCAGCTCTTACATGTCTCAGTAAGATGTCGAATCTTCCTCTATGCAATGCCATTTTGCTGAGAAGTGTCTGCACATGTGAGCTGCCTTCGTATTCCCTGCCTCGAGCAGAATTGATTAAACTCCCGGGAAGTATATTCCCCCCCATTATCAGTCCTCAGCCGTTTTATCTTCCTCTGAAACTCACCTTCGACCTTCTCCTTGAACTCCAAATATCTGGAAAATACTTCAGATTTTTGCACCACGAAATATACCCAAGTATATCGTGTGTAATCATCAACAAATACCACCATATAGCGATAACCAGAGAAGGTAAGTGTACGTGTAGGACCCATCACATCACTTTGAATGAGTTCTAGTGGTGCCTCGTATCTTGTTTGGGATCTATCAAATGGAAGACGATGCGCCTTACCATATTGACACCCTTCGCATAATGTTCCACTACCAAAAGTAGTAATATGAGGCAAACTATCAACCAAATTTTTTTTTACCATGACTTTTAACTTATCCATATTAAGGTGCCCCAGTCTAGCATGCCAAAGTGATGCATTATCATTCGTGCTCATCTTGTCAACATAAGATGTAGATGCTAACAAAAAAAATAAATCTTTAACTCGCTTACCGGTGTGGACGACATCTCCTTCCACCTTAGTGATATTTTGGAAGAACTTCACTCCATTTGGCTCGAACAGAACATAGTACCCAGCATCCACAGCGTTAGCCACCGAGAAAAGATTCTTCCTCATCCCAGGTACATGATACACACTCTTCATAGTGATAGGATCTCCGCCATTGTTGAGAATGATTGTACCCTCCTTTTCTACCAGATAAACGGTATTATCTGCGGTGAGAATAGCTTCGTTACCTTCATGTTTCTGAAGAGATGTGAACTTTGAGTCATCTCCGGTAAGGTGATGACCGCAACCAGAATCCACGATCCAGTCATCCTTGAAGTTGATGCTAGCGTAAGCATTTACCGAGGTAGTTTCCGTTGAGAAGCAAGCACCCCAATTCTCTTCGGTTTGTTCTGCTAGCAACATTTCCTCCCTTTAGCTTCACCTTACAATTCTTCTTGATGTGTCCAGGCAAGTTACACCGATAGCATCGAATAGTGCTTCTTTTCCCGTTGGCACTCTTTGGTGGCTCTCCCCCTTCATCTTTTCTTCTCTCTCTTTCATTCTTCTTCTCTGGTCTATAGACTTTCTTCTTTCCAGAGAATAAGGCATCACCTTGAAAGGATAAGGAGACTCCAGCCATTTGTTTTGCTAGAGACTCTTGAGAAGAGAGAAGATTCTCAAGCTCAACAAGGGAGGGTTGATTAGCCCACCCCTGAATAGAAGTGACAAAAGGAATATATTCTTTGTTTAATCCTCGAATAATATTCCTTTTC
Source organism: Nicotiana benthamiana (assembly GCA_034376525.1). Lineage (NCBI taxonomy): Eukaryota > Viridiplantae > Streptophyta > Magnoliopsida > Solanales > Solanaceae > Nicotiana > Nicotiana benthamiana. Next base: position 29,361,527 of record CM067331.1, on the reverse strand, counting down.
ATCCGAGCCTCCGAAATAGGTTCCTCCGGATCAAGAGCAGAAATTTCCGAACAAATATTTTTAATTTTTAAGAAAAATTCGGAGATTGAGAGCTCACCTTGAGTAGTTTGTGCCAACTCATTCTCTAAGTATTGCAGCCGAGCAACGTTCTTCTTGTTAAGCAATGCACTTAGAGTATCCCAAATCTGAGATGCAGACTTACACTCAACAATGTGATCAAATAGATCGTGAGAGATTGATCTCTTCAACACGAATTCCGCCTTTGCGTTTGAAGTCTTCCACTTCTTTACGGCATCGGCATTAGTATCTGTGGGTGTAGGGGCAACCTTGTTGTCTCCACCAACAACCTCCCATAAATCTTTTCCAAGAAGATAAGATTCCATGCAAGACTTCCATACCTTGTAATTGGATTGATTAAGCACCTCAATTCCAAGGCCGACAACTCTTCCACTTGAATCCATTTTTGGAACGCCAACGAACTTCTTCACCAAGAGTGACTTGACAAGATTCCAAGCTAACACCCTTGTAGCTCTGATACCATGTGAAGAAAAATAACTTCCCAAATTCCGAAAATTGCTTCCTTAGAGTAGTGAATTATGCTTCACTAGCCCAAGACTCACAACCACAATTGAAGAAGAACGAAGAAGAAAATATAGCTCCAAAAAATACTAGAACTAAGAAAGTGGAAGACTTACTTGAATAACTTTAAGAATACTTTATTAACTCAAGAAGACTTGGATTTTTTATGGATGATACAAATGTGGAGGAGGGGGTGGGTATATATAAGCTTTTCACCTCCTCAATGGACGGTTATGATCTATTTAATCCTACGATGGAGATTCATCTTCTAGAATACTCCACACTTTTCTTACAAAATATCTAGATATTTTTATCACCTACACTAATCTTAGAAATATCTCTTACAAATATCTCCTAACTTCTATAATATTCTACATTATTCTATAATTTTTCAAAAGTTACACTTTATAATTTTAACAAGGTCCTGTTATTTGTCTTGGTAATAGCTGGAATGAACAAGGATAAATCAAGAACAAAGAAATACTGAGTTGCAGAAGAGAATATTTAGGGCTCACTATGTGAAAATCGCACACAACAGTTTAAATTTAACATTCAGAACGAAGAAGCACAAAGAACGCTTCGACTAAGTAGCAAAATATAGGTATAACTATGATTATGTGCAACAGAATGGTTGTAATTTAATATGATTTGATGATCTCTCTACTGATAAAAAGATTTTAAATTCACATACCCTGTAACAATTTTATTGATTCTTTTAATCAAATGCATATCGAAAATAATGCTGAGCCTGAAGCAATTATTATATATTTTTGAGGTTTTGTTGAATCAAATCGCCCTACACTATATTATAGTACTTGTTATCGATTGTCCGTGTTCAAAGCAACGAGAAACTGGAAACCAGTAAGAAGAAGAGACACAAAAAAAAAAAAAAAATAATCACAGAAATGAAGAAATCCGAGACCACAGAATTCACTGTGTGTCCTTAAGGAATTTAACCCCCTCACTGTACCCGAGGTTGTGGATTATTTCCTCCCAGGATATAACGGATATACCTGTCGTAGGAGTGGCGGTACCTCAAACGCCTACGACTTCGACGAACTCAAATTCGGGAACGAAATCACACTATGACTCGATATGTTTCAGTTTGCAGAAAAGAATGCAGAATTTTTAATGCACGAATATTTTTTTTTTCAGTTCTCGAAAATGAGGCATTGCCTCAGTTTATATAGCCTCGAATTGTGACTGTTCGGAAAGGCTTGGTGCCTGTTCGGGAAAGGCCATGCCTTTTTCTGAAAAATAAGAACGTTGGGAAGTTTACAGTTAACAAATTAATATTTTTTCCCGCGGGAATTAAAATTAATTTCAAAATCCGAATCCGAAGCCGAGCCGAGCGACGACGACGGCGCGAGAGGAGTCCCTCTTCTTAACCCTTTAAGAGCTAGAAGAAGTGCTTTCTAATATAAGCACATAACTTTCCCTTTCTACCACCAATGTGGTACAAAGCTCCTTTTCAAAGGAACTTTGCTTTGAAATTTCATTTTCCTTCTATTGTCTTCTTCCCTCCATTTCTCATTCATACCAACTTAGCTAGCTTTAATCATTAACTAGCTTTAACAGTACTCAATATATAAACTAAGTCAACTATACATTTTTCATCAAATCAACAAAAGTTCCAACAACACGGTTTGACTATTGTATATGACGTGAACTATACCTTTTATATTTGCTTGATTTATGATGTTTCTTGGCTTTCTGCTATATTCTTTTTAATTAATATTTTTATCATTTCTTAGATTCAATCATGCAAACTGAAGGGGATATTTTGGTCAATGCAGACATACGTAGAGCAATGAATGATATACACTTCACTTCCAAGAAATTTCAAGCTGCGGGGCTGTGATCGATGTTTGATAATCTTCAGACATGAAACATATATTTTGACTCTAAATAAGTATGAAACCTACATGAAGGAATGGTCCTATTTTTCTTTATTCTATTCAATTTATTTATCTACAACAACAATCCAGTATAATCCCACTTAGTGGGGTCTGGGGAGGATAGTGTGTACGCAGACCTTACCCCTACCCTTGGGTAGAGAGGCTGTTTCCAAATAGACCCCCGGCATCCTTCCCTCCAAGAACTTCCCACCTTGCTCTTGGGAAGACTCGAACTCACAACCTCTCGGTTGGAAGTGGGGGGTTGCTTACCATCAGAGCAACCCCTCTTGTCTAATTCAATTTATTTATCTATTTTGAGAAAATGTAAAGTCAAAATTGTACAAGGGGTGCTGTCTTTTTCAAAAAATATACGGGAGAATCCTTTTGTTTTCTGGCTATTTGTAGCTTTCTTTAGGATACACGGGAAAATTACAAATTAATTTTGGTTTTATTTTAGGAGTAAATGATAGATCGACGTGTCCTTGTTATAATAACATAAATATATACGCACCTCGAAACATCCTCATGAATTTTCATTTTCTTCCGTTTTGGTACTATATGTAGCACATAATATCGGAAATAGTATACTAAATAGGAATATTTTAATTTCATTCATTTGTGAGTGTTTATTCTTTTGTTCTTTCTCTTGTTTTTGACATCAATATATATACTATACTATATATATATATATATATATATACTAGGTGTACAATTCAAGTGGTGCAAAAAAGCACATACCCCCACACCCCCCTCTCCCCTGTCTGTGGAACTTTTTGAGCACTACAAATTCACATAGACCCCTTCACTTATCCTTCATTCAATCTCCTATCTTCTCCTTCACTTCTTCCCTCTCCCTTTCAAAAACCAAAGAAGCAAGAAAAAACCTCACAACTCCATATTCAAGATTAATTATATTCTTGATCATGTCAACCATAGTATATCAAGGTACTCTACAATCATGTTTTGAGTCCCAAATCATTGAAACAACTACCTTAAAGCTCAAAGTGCCAACCCCATCCACTATAGAATTTGGTAGAGGACCTTGTTTGATAGAAAACAATACAGAAAATCTTAAAGAAAAATGCCAAAACAAGCCCTCCTCTAGTAATCTTGATTTGGGTGGTGGTTGGAGTTGTATTCAAACTCTTTCCAACAATTCTAAAGAAGAAGGCAGCAATATTTATGTGCACCCTTTATCCAAACGATCTTCAAGACTTAGTGCAAAAAGCCTTGAATTATGCACTGAAAGTCTTGGAAGTGAAACTGGAAGTTGTGATATCATGGACAGCAGCATTTTCTCCTCCTCATTTTCTTATTCACCATCTTCAATTGAGTCATCGTCATCATCCACGTGGTCAAGAAACTGTAATAATAAAAGTAGTAGTAAGAAGAAGAATTCTTGCACCAAATTTCCACCTCCTTTGACAACAATAAGGGGTTCGAATTCTCTACAATTTAGGCCCCACCGTGAAGATGGTAGGTTGATAATTAAAGCTGTTGAATCCCCACTTACACATAATTATCTTCAAGCTGAAAGAAGCAATGGCCGACTTAGGCTCTGTTTTTACAAAGATGGAATTTCCAATTTTCAAGAAAATGAAGTAACTGAAAATGATAACGAAAGAGAAGAAATGGAGGAAGAAAAATTAGAAGAAGAGGAAGAGAAAGAAGAAGAAAGTGACGTGTACAATGTAAAATGGGATATAGAAGGAAATAATTTTGAAGTTGAGGGTGAAATGGGAATGGAGAAATGTCAAAGCTGGCTAAGTAGGTGCAAGGAAGGTGGCCAAGGCAACAAGGTTTTTTGTGATTGGAGGAAGCCCTTATGGGTGGCTACTTCTTAAATAAAAGTTCTATTCTGAATCACTTAATTATAAGTTTTTGACAATTCCATATATTTCATATGGTTTTGTTTACCTTGTCCTTTTACTACCTGCCTTTTCTCCCCTTTTTCTTTTTCTAAATCTAACGTTTCTGTCTAAATTAATGGCTCTCACTGTATAAAACTGTCTTGTGCAATTATTAATTCGAATTTTCTTTTATTTTGTTAGAGGGGGCCAGTTTTAATAATAATTATTAGAATACGCTAATTGGTGAAAAGCTTGATCAGCACCTCAGCCAAATTAGTTATAGCCCGAAAAAATAAAAAAGATTCGGTGTGATTCTTCACTTACACCATTAGAAGTCCCTATTTGACCACTTATGCTCATGAAAACGGTTGGCGATACTCTATTTTTTCTTAAAGAAAATATTATTATTGTTTGAACAGCCAATCGAATTTTTTAACATAGTTTTATATCAAATAGAAATTTTAAGTATAACAATTATAAAATATTAATTTTAGGTATAACGATTATAAAATTATGAAGTACAATATTTGACTTAAACTTTTAAATAGTTTAACTTTTTGCACATTATACTCCACAATGTTTTTATTCAAGAGAAATAAAGATCCCTTCTGGTTGGTCGTTATTATGGTTATTTGAACATGGCCTCTGACAAACTCCTGTAAAGTTATCTTGTCATCCTTATGTAGTAAAGTGAAAACCGAATAAAAAATATACTAGAGATAACCAATGGTAGGCTATACAATTGTGAAGGGCACAAGAATGATCACGTTAGATTGCTTAAATTAGAAGGGCCTTAAAGATTCTGGTCACTAATTAGTGTACATGGCCATTTTTGATACATCATTAGACTTTACGTGATTATAATCATAGTTACGAAATTTTTCCACACTGATGGGGTTTTAGATTAGGGTGGTTGATTTTCAATTTTAAAAAATTTAGTGTGATTTTTTTTGTTAAATACCTACAAGAAAAGAAAAAAGATTAATGTTAGTGGCAAAGCCAGAATTTGAAATTTAGGTTCAGGATTTTAGCCCTTATAAGTTTTCGGATTCTGAATTGATAAAGGGCAGTCCGATGTACTAAGCTCCTGCTATCTCCACCCTTCAGTATAGGTACATATTTGTATCATAACAACAAAAACAACAACTTAGTAAAATCTAACTAGTGGGGTCTGAGGAGGGTAGTGTGTACGCGGATCTCATCCCTACACCGAAGAAGTAGAGACGCTGTCTTCGAAAGACCCTCGGTTCAAAAAAATAGAAAGACAAGGAGGCAATATTTGCGTCACCACAAAAATCATAAGAAAAATAGGAACAATATGAAATCCAGAAGAAAAATGTAAAACAAAAACGATAGCTAGTAAATAGATCATCCATTGAAAAGTGAAATAATAAAATACAACATTGTCATTAGTATATTTATATCATAACATGGGTGAAATTTAAAAACAATCTTAGTCAAGTACAGTACCAATGATCACGTTAAGAAAAAAGCATATTTGTTGCGACGTAATATTATATAATGGATAGATTTTTTTATTTTTTTTTACTGCAAGGGAGGATTTCATTGATAAATAAGAAGGTACAGTAGGTGATCAAAGAATATGCTAGTGCTAATTACATCTGAGTGAATTTGCATAATGGTGAAAGCGGTGGTTCTTCAAAATATACGACCGGGTTTGGTGGTTCTTCGGTTGATAGCAATAGTAAGGCCATGATACAGTGCTAGTAATTTTGCTGATAGGACATTTGTAGTTGGTATTGTGTTGGAAATCCATAAATCTATTGTCCTGCGAAGTCATAGAAGATTCCTCATGCTGCTCCATGACGATTTTTCTTTTTTTGGTAATTATATTTTTCATTAATCACCAAAGAAACTTTTACAAAGTAGTAGAGTCATCCTCGACTTACTTAGTCTTTACATAATTCTAGTTCTATCATATACTATGAGCAGTACATAAAACATTACACAAAAGGCTGGAAGTTAACGTTGCTTTCAATACATAAGCTGCTGCAGTACTTCCTCATCCCTCATTGAACTCTAATGTTGCAAACACATGCTATTTCTCTTGCAATTTGCTCTGATGTCCTCATTGTCTTTTCAAATATTCTGCTATTTCTCTCCCTCCATATCCCATGAATGTGTTCTGGATATGTATTTTGGCTTTACAGGATTTTCCTTGAGCTTGTATTACTATCTATGTCAGCACATGTGCATACGAATGCATTGGACTCACCTGAACCTGTATCCATTGCATGAGCCTTCCTCATACTGTTTTAGTAAACATTCATTCACCAAATAAATGTGTATGTGATTCATCTACTCCTTCACATAAACTGCATCTTGTATTCAGTTGAAATCCTCAATTTGCAAGCATGTCTGTTGTCATAAGTCTCTCATGGCATTGCATCCACATAGTGAATACTGCCTTGGGTCTAGCTTCATTATGGAACATTAAGGTTCTCCATGCCACCTTACTGTAGTTTCCCAGAATGGCCAAGTATATTTGCTTGGTGTTACTTTTCCTGTTTTGAACTGTAGGTCCTTGCTGAGCCACTTGTCTTGCTTCCATGTCTTTCTCACCATACTACTTGGCTATTGAGGAATGTTCATTTCCATTAACCTCTACCTTTTTATGTAGTATGTATGGGTCCATTTTATCCACATGTTGTCCATCTTCTGTGCAAGATCCCAATAGACACTGGTGATAGCAGCTATGTTCCATATTCTGATATTCATTAGATTATACCTCCAGTAGATTTAGGCAAGCACATTCTATCCCATGCTATCAAAGTTCTCTTTGTGATTTTATTAGAACCAGACCAGATATAACTTCTGCAATATGATTTTATCAGTTTGATCACTTTAGCTGGTAGGATAAATATTTGGGATAGACTGGATACAAAATATCACTGATTGGACTAACTGCACCCTTCCAGCATAGGATAATTTCTTAGTTGTCCAAAAGGAGATCCTTACAACTATTCTATCAATCAATTGTTGCTATTGCATAGCTGATAACATCTTTGTGTCCAGTGGTATGTCCAGATATTTAAAGGGCAGCTCCCCAAATGAATACCCGAGGTTCTGCAATATTTCATGTCTTGTATTTTGATCAACTCCTCCAAAATAGATTGCACTCTTGTTGGGATTAGCTAGAAGTCTAGATGTACCAGTGAATTTCATAAATCAAGCATGAAGATTAGTGACAGACTTATTATCACCCCTAGCAAACATTGGTAGGTCATATGCAAAGTTGAGGTGTGTTATGTTTAGCTTACCACATCTAGGATGAAACTTGTATTCTTGAACATATTTCAACCCTTTGAGCAGCCTGCTTAGGTATTACATTGCAATTGCAAATAGAAATGGTAATATGGGATCACCCTGTCTGAGTCCTTTAGCAATATCAAAAGGCTTTGTTAGCTCCCCATTTATCATACTTGAGCAGCTCACTGTTGTTACACAAGATCTTATACAGTTATTGAACTTTGTAGGGAAGCTTAGGTATTCTAACAATTGATCCAAGTACACTCATTCGACTGAATCATATGCTTTCATTGTGTCAACCTTCAGCATACATCTGGGAGATATATGCTTCCTGTTATAAGCCTTCACTAACTCATGAGCAAGGATGATGTTATCAGCTATTTTTCTACCTGGGATAAATCCTGCTTGGGCTTCAGAGATAATATGTGGCATGATCTTTTGTAGTCTACCAGCTATAACTTTAGAAATAAGCTTGTATAGCACTGTGCAACAGGCAATAGGTCTGAAGTCCTTTATTGTCACTGGATTAGGTACTTTTGGTAGCAATGTGATAGTAGTGCAGTTGATTGTTTTGAACATCTCACCTGTGTGGAAAAAATCACTCACTGCAGCATACACTTCTTCTTTGATCACTGGATAAGCTTTCTTGAAGAATTCTGCATTATAACCATTTATGCCTGGAGCTTTATCACGACCAATTCCCTTTAGAGCTTGATCAATTTCTTGGCTAGTAACTTCAACAATCAGGTCTTGTTGTTGTTGTTGCGTTAAAGTTGGTCCTTATTTCATTATCATCTTTTCGACAACTGGTAGTACCTGAGCTCTAGTTCCCATTAAGCTTTTGTAGAATGCTATAATTTCTTCCTTTATATCTGCTTGATCTTCTATGGTTCCCCATGATATTGCTTGCAGTTCCTCTATTGTTTCTCTATTGCCTCTCATCTATTATTGGAGAAAAAACTTGTTATTAGCATCACCTAACTTGATCCAGTTTGCTCTTGCCTTTTGTTGCAATATCTGTTCTTCCACCATTGATCATGTTTCCAGCTTGTGCAACCATTCTTTCTCTTGACATACCAGTAGGTCACTATAATTATTTTGCATCCAATTTTGAATGTGGTGTGTGGCTTGTCTTGCTTTTCCTATCTTCCAGTTACTCCTTTGAACTCAGCTTCATTTAGTTGTTTAAATTGACTTTTCATCTTTTTCAGCTTTGTCCAAATACACACCATCTTACTTGTTGGTTTACTTTTGTTCCATTCCTCCCTTATTATCTTTTCAAACTCCGGATGACTTGCCCATACATTAAAGAATCTGAAAGGGCTTTTCTATAGTTTCCTTGGTTGCCTTATGTTGATAGTCATGGGGCTATGATCTGAAATATAAGGTTCCCCATACTCAGTACTCAGGTGGCTGTAGTTCATCATCCATATATCATTCCCAAACACCATATTTATATGACTCCACACCCTCTCATCACCTTGTTGCTTGTTAGACCAAGTAAAACACTCCCCTCTCCATGGTAACTCTGTAATGCAAATATCATGGCATAGCTCAGCAAGTTTCTTTATATCAGCACTTTTCATAGGCACTTTGGACAATCTGTCTTGAACAGTGAGGATAGAATTGAAGTTTCCCCCTAATAGACAAGGTCATGTGATGCCTGTGCCAATCTTTTAATGTGTTCCCATAACTGTTTTATTTGATCTCCATTATGTCCATACACCACTGCGCAATAGCAGTAAATCCCATTATGCTTCCGTTTTATTAAACAATGAAGGAATTGATCTTGTTTGTCTAGTGGCTGGACAGTATATACTTGCTCATCCCATATAATCCATACCCTTCCATTCACAGCATACTCAAAATTTGTTATTTTATTCCATCCAGGTACTATTCTATTAATCACCTTCCCTGCTTTGTCTTCTTTCATTTTTGTTTCCACTAAACTTGCCAGCTTGATTTGCTTGTCTTTAGTGTATTGCTTTTTTCCTTTAGTTTATATCTCTAATTCAAACCCCTAATGTTCCAAAATAACCAAGTCATTGGTGAATGATTATTCCACCTCTCAAATCAGGTGGTCTGGGTTCCTCTATTCTTCCATCTTCCTGCTGCAATATCTGAAATATATTTGCTTTAGTTATTGATGTTCTTCCCAATGTCATTCTACTATTGCTAGCCACGGCTTGCCATTCCTCACTTTGGTCTACATTCTGCATTTCTTTTGCTTTCCCTTTATCCTTTGCCACCTTATGGTTTCTAGTACTTTCAATGATTGTAGCTGCATTATCATTGTCCTGCCTTATTGGTTTACTAACTCCTTCATTTATCTCATCCTGTTGTTGTCGTCCCTGCCCTTTAACTTGCCATCTTGTGGTAAATTTTCCCCTGTATCTGCCTACCTATGTAATGATCTTCTTTGCTCACTTTCTTTCCCAGTGTACAATCATGCGCTAACTTCATGCAGTTTATACAATATTGTGGTTTCCGTTCATATTCCACATGCAGCTGGATCTTTTTCCCGATGGTTCTTGCAATGTCAATTCAGTTGGAAGCTTTTTGGTCACATTAGCTTCCACCAATATCCTAGCAGAGGAGATACGAGTCTGTTTGGTGGTACATTCATTAGCAAATAGTGGTTTCCCTATAGCACTTGCTAGTTTGCTTATGTCTTGTTGCCCCAGTAACTCATAGGAAAATTAGGTATAATAATTCACAAAGGAATCGCCATCAGGAACTCTGCCTTAATATAAAATTCGAGTGTCCATCGTTTCAAAATCATTAGTCTACCATTAATGGTATAAGGTCCTCCATATGGAATATCTTTTAGATCCCCAATAGTGTCAAACTTTGCTATGTAGTATCCTTCATCATGTAAGTACAACTCAGGTATACTAACTCTACTCCAGGCTTGAGCTATATATTTTTTCATGAATTTATACCTTGGTAGATCCCCAATTACGTAAATAATTAGGGCACATTCCCATTTCTTATTATGTTAATCAATTTCTTCTCTATCAACTTTTACCACAATGTTACCATCCACAATGTCCGGAGGAATATAAGATAACACCATACAATTTTCTGAAGATTTGTTACCAACAAACACATTTGCCCAAGTTTTCTCCTTGTCTGGTACTACTGCATGTGTTTTTAGCTCCTTCTTTTGCTCAATTGTACTGTTTCGTTGGTCTTTAGCTTATTTGTTACCACTTCCATCTTATTCTGCATATCTTCCATGTCTGCACTTGCTGGGGTACCTTCACAAGAATATGAGAATACATGTATCTGCACAGCACTGAGATCTATCCTTTTCATCCCTCTAATACTGTTACTAGGTGCTCCTTATTTTTGAGAATTTTGCTGAAATTGTTGCCCAGTTGGTGTTGTTACTTGCTGATTGGATCCATTAGCTAAAGTATCTGCAATTACCGTCGCACCGATGGCTTTGCCGACAGTCACGAGTGTCTCTCGTCTGCGTCGACCTAGCTTTCTTACCATGGCTTATTCTCAAATGGCGTACGTTAGCATAACGTCCGCCGAGAGCTTAGAGAGAGAAAGCTTAGTGATTCCCTACCATGGAGCTAAAGAATTTATAAGATTCTAGACTGTGGTTTTGAGTTCTCTCCATGACGATTTGTTGGGTCGAAGACTTTGTCATTGTTGAGCTATAATAAAGTTATTGAGGTTTCTTCCAAGGCATAATTTCTCTATTTCCATTGGTTTTGTAGGGATATTTTTTATGTAATATACTTGAGAGGCTAGTGAGATAATTGTGGTGGGGTTAATTTTGTGGTTTTGTTTTTTAAAATGATTAATATTGCGGTTTAGCCATAGTTTTCACAGGAGGATAGGATTTAGAATTAATGATGGTATAGTAGTGTTGGGTTTTATGTGAATTTGTGTATGAGATGTGCAGAGTTTGTGTATCCAGTGTGGGAGGTTTGTTGAAGGTGTTGTTATACAAAGGTGAATCCACATATCTTTTGCTAGTTTGCATTGTAGAAAGATGCGAGGGATGTCCTCTCGTACATTAGTACAATTCAGGCAGTAAGGGTTTCTAGTGATTTTTATATAGTAAAGCAATGTCTTAGTTGCACGTTTTTCGTGTGTAAGGAGCCATAAGAAATACTTTATTTTTGGTAATATAGTTAGTTTACAAATGCAATTATTAAGGAATTTTGGTCTACAGGGGTCGTCTTGGTGTAGGATATATAAATAGGCTGATGAAGTGGTAAATTATCCATCGATAGAGTAGTTCCAGTAGGATGTGTCATCTCCTTGATGGGTTGTAAATATGGGAGTGTTTTGAATGAGGGATATGAATTGAGGGGTAGTTGATGCCCCGCCCCCTTTTTCCTCCTTTTGTGACAGATATCCGAATTTCAACATTTATGTGGTGCATGACTTCTTTCCTTTTGGGAATTGGGTATTTGAAGAGTCGCTATCTAACAGATTATGGTGCGTTAGGGTACCTATAGTGATTAACTCTTGAGTTGGTTTGCATTACCAGAGATTAGGGTAAGGGCTCGAAGTAACCTCAAGGGGAAGGTGTTAGACACCCCTCTTAGTCTACAACTGTAGGTCCCCGCCGAACTTATATTCACAAATTAGTCCATATAAGTAGTTGAATTAAATAAGTTATTTGTAAAGCACATAAAGCAATTCAAATAGCAAAATAAAGATTATAAAACAAAGGTTTGAATAAGGAGAGGATTTGGGTAAGGTGGGGTCCTAGGTTGTTTATCCTATAGGATCACCCCGCGCAATATCCGGTAGACACTCCTCAATAAGGGGCTACTCGTGACATTAACGCGTAATCATCATATCACATGTCTGCCCTTCCCATCTCCTTAGTGGTAATGCAAAGCGAGTGTTTGGTCACTGATTCCTATTGAGTACTACTACTTGTTCTTTCTTAGTGCTCCCCGAGGGAGTTAAGACCTTTACCTATCAAGTAGTTCTAGACCTCTACCTAAGGTTTAGAAGGGCAAAAACTCTAAGGCGACAGTCGAAAACATGTAGGACTTTCACATAATGGGAGCAGATAAAAAGGCTCAAGTTTCCTCTAAGTAAACTTACAAGCACCACGACTCAAACACAGTTAAGGTCTTTATTAATCAAAGTCTTAAAGGAGGATCTCTAAGTGATTGTGCAGAAATAGACCAAACTTTTATACCCAGAAGTTATAACCTAGCAGTTGCCTAGGGATTCTTTAAAGTTTATTAGAATTAGGAACGTCAAATGGCAGAGACAACTTCAGGAAATGTAGTTTTTGAGCATGCCCTAAGGCTTGCCTGTACACAATATACTATGTTAGAAGCAAACAAGTTCTCGAAATAGAATCTCTTTAATACCTATAAACATGGTGACTAATGAGATTAATGCAATTTCAAAAGAACTTGTTTCAGGGAATGTATCCCATAATAAAATCAGCTTTAGAAATGAACTAGGCATAATGAAATTGATTTATCAGGCAGAATTAAATAATCAAATAGAATTGCAAGTATAGATTCTTATAAGCACTGTATCTAGGCGTATTACAGTTTTTAGCAACATATAGAAAGACTTATTATAAGGGAATCAGAGTTCAACCTATAGGCATGATGTCTATATTTGAATTGATTTTAAGACATGATTATTTAGAACCTACAAACATGATTTCTAACATGACAAAAATGCAGAATATTAGGAGCAGGATTTCTACTTGATGCAAACGACATTAGAAGTGAAATCCTATATGTATGATTTCTATTTGATGCAAACGAAATTAGAAGTGAGATCCTATAGACATGACTTCTATTTAGAAAAAGCAATCAGATTCAAAAGAGCAAACCTATGAGCATGTTTTCTACTTACACAAGCAATCATATTCAAAAAAAGATCCTAAGAGCAGGATTTCTACCTATATTATCCCATAAAATATACATCTACCCACATTTTTTATTAAATACCCCAAATATCTAATTACAAATTATGACGGACCAATGAATGAATTACATAAATGAAATAGAAAATCAAGAAGCTATTCTATAGGGAGCCTGCAATTAGGCCCAAGTTTCCCAAAGCCTCTAATGGTCTTATAAGCCTTAATTCCATAGAAAAATTAAAGTCTAGGTGTATCAAAGTTCCCTAAGGGTATCAATGATCCCGAGCAATGCTTACACCTAGACTTAGTAACCAAGAATGGAACTAGTGCAGTCTGGAAATGCCAGCCTCAATATGCCAGAGTTCAGAGGGCTCTCAAGAGGATCCCAAGGCAGTACACATACTAGAGGGGCAGAACTTATTGACTAAGATTAAAGTGAGAGGGCAGGACACAAGTTGAAAGGGTTTATTAGAGACTATTTTGAAAGCACCTAGTAGAGCAACAGAAGTTGTTTGAAAAGAAGTAGGAATGGTAAACAAAGTCAAGCACTTCAGGATAGGATTACACAGAATCTAAATGAATTCAGTTGTCACCCAGGAGTCAAAGGGTTTGAGATACACAAACATTTGACTGCAAATACATAACCCCAGCAAGGGTCTTGGGACTGGTTTATACATGCTCAAAGCTAGTGGACACTAGCATAATCATAAACCAGTCAGGAGAAACATAAACGCATAGAAGGGGGATAGGGATTTGGGATTCATAAGATAGTAAGTACATAGTAAGCGAAAGATAATTGTCAAGGCATGGTTTGAAACACATAAGGGAATACATTAATTTAAAGGGAGGAGAGTCATATGAGCATGCTGATAATATAACCTAACTAAAAACTTCACAATAGAACCACAAGTAGAAGCAAGCTAGAAATAAAAGAAACCAAAACAACAAGAGAAGCATATTGTTGTTAGAGCTCTAAATAAAAATTAGGGCATATCACTGAAGATAGAGGTAAGAAGAATGAAAGAACCAAAGAGCACAGATGATTAGCTTTGTCTAGCAGCCGGCTAATAGTAGCAAATAGAACAAGCGAAAAAGAAAGCGAAGTTTTTGTAAGTATTTTTGAAAACCAATGTTCGTTTTATTAATAAAAGGCTTAGGGTATTTATAGTTGAAAGTAGGTAGTGAAATAAGGAAAGAATCATGGTAGCATAATAATTTAGGAACTCAAAATCAATCAATTAGAGAATCAAGGAAGTACTCCCTTGAGTTAAAGGAATCAAATCAAACGAGAGGATTCAATATCATATAATAAAAGAAGAAAAATCAGTGCATGAATAAATAAGGAAGGAGTCAAGATTCAGTAAGCACAGGGTAGTCGATTAGGACCAAATTCATAAATATTTAATAAAGGACACACTCGGTAATAATGAAGTAACATAGAAAATATGGTAACGAAATTAATCAGCTTAAGCAGACGGGGTAAAGCTATTAGGGCTTTAAAAGAAAATCTTTCAATCACCAACAATTAAGAAAATCAAAATCAATCAAGAGGGAGTCGTGATTCTGTACTTCAATATATAAATAGAGGAGCTCAAACAGACATGACAAATGGCGAGGTTAGCCATATTGATAGAGAGAAGCAAGAGATGAATAAGAAAAATGAGCACAGTCATACAGAAGTGGAATAATTAGGTCAATGATTCAGTATAACACCTTCGAAGTATGGCAACGACGGAAGATTAACAAGAGTCAAGTAAACAAGCTAACATATAAAACCAAACCAAAGAAAATCTTAGAAATTAGGACTTTTAACAAAGTCGAGTTAATGAGTAGTAAGAACATAAGATTGGTCAAAATAAATAAGGAAAGAGGTTTAATTGTAAAGAAAATTGGTTAAAACATATGTAGAAAGAACCCTAGTTTTTTAAAGAACGTAAAATATTTAAAAACTGAGGATCTTTCAGAAGAAGTTCAAGAATAGTGCAAGTCCTAGTAAGAATAGAATTAAAGTGTAAAGAATAACATAGATCTTAAGAGATTCACATGAGAGCTAGGTTTTCAAAGGAAACCCAAATAGACATCAAAAGAGCCTGTTGTAAACTAAGGCTGTCAACCGGTTCGACCGGTCCGGTCCGGGTCGATTTTTTTTCGACCCGTCCGGTTACCAGTCTGGGCCGGGCCGGTTCCAAACAGTACCGGTTTTCACCGGGTTGGGTTGTTAGGGGTTAAGATTGAACCGTACGGGTTACGGGTTGTAATGGTCCGGGCCGGGTTTCGTTATTTTGTATTTTTTTTTAGAATTATGTGTAAATATTAAGTTATATTAATATTTTGTAATAATTGAATGAACACAACAAAAGATGGGAAAAAAATTGTACTTATTGCAAGTGCTACTTTATTTCTTAAATTCAAATCGAAAAACTAAAATGTATCTTAAGTAGTAAAAACTTTACATCTTTTGTAACAAGTAGTAAACTAGTAGTAATCGGAATCATCAAATTCTTTGCATTGCCCTAGCAAGTTCATCGTAATCAATATGAATCGATTGACCTTCCTCTGGCGTGTTAAATTCGGATAGGTTTCCATGCGTTAATATATCTCCAAGTTCTTCGTCTTCTGGGCTATCAAGATCTTCCTTTCCTTGATTTCTTCGTTCCGATCTAATCCAATCTCTTAAACATACTAATACTTCCAAAGCATTGCTTCCCAATGAGTGGCGTGTGTCTCCAAGTTGTTGTCTTGCTTGGCTAAATGCACTCTCGGATGCAACAGTGGAAATTGGCACATTCAGGACATCCCGAGCCATAGCGAAAAGAACGGGAAATTGCTTTGCATTTTCATGCCACCAGCCTAACGGTGAAAATTCCTGGGTGCGAGGCTCCTTTTGCTTCTGCAAGTAAAATTGAAGTTCATCAATATTCTTGCTACTACTTTGAGTGTTAGAAAAAGTTGAAAAAAATATTAAAACTATCAATGCCTTCTTCATCATCTACATTAGAACTGCTACATTGCATAGCGGGATTTACATCTGTTGAAGCACGAGAATTATCATATTGAGTTGCATAATAATTATATAGATGTTGTAAATGTTCATTTAGCTTGTTCATAGAATCATACAAATTTGGGCTTTTAGTGGCCCCAATCTCCATATAAGTATATAAAGCATTCATTAATTGGTGACAATCAGACATTTTAATAGAAGGATTTAAAACTGCACCAATTAAGTAAACTGGAGGAATTGGAAAGAAATATTTTTTGAATTTCGCTTGCATATTTACAACAACATCCGTATATTTATCTTTCTTCTTAAATTCATATAGTAGCAAAGAAATTTCAGCTATATGTACTAAAGCCATAGTAACAGTTGGGTAATATGCGCCAGAAAACATAACAGTAGCAGTATAAAATTTATGTAAAAATTTAACAACATCACTAATGACCTCCCAAGTATCAGTTGTTAACATACGCCTAGGATCAGTACAATGTGCATTAGCAACTTCAGTTATTGGAAATCTATATTTGTAGCAACATTTTAAAAATATATATGTATAGTTCCATCTAGTTACAACTTCGTCTGGCATGAATCAAGGTGTAAGGTTATACTGGATACACTTATTCTTAAATTCTTTTATTCTAGATTGTCTATTATTTCCCTGAATAACTCCAACTGCTCTTCTAACTTGAGTAATCTCAACTGAAAATAAATCGAGCCCACTTTTAACAATTAAATTGTAAACATGACATGCACACCTAACATGAAAAATATCAGCAAGAGGTGGTTGCAAATGCAATTTTAAAATTGAAACTACAGCATTATTATTTGAAGCATTATCAAAAGACATACACAAAACTTTTTGGTTTAGATTATAAAATTCAATAACTTCAATAATTGTACTACTAATAAATGCAGCAGTATGACTCTGATCTTCATCATATTTAAAAGCAATAATACGTTTTTGCATACAAGTATTATCATCTATCCAATGACATGTAATTGTTAAATAATCATTTCCATTAACAGCATGGCCAATATCAGAAGTTAGACATACTCTAGAAGGAAGGTGACTAAACAAATAACGTATGTATGTTTGATATTGGCTGTGAAGTCTAAAGATGTCTGCTCTACAAGTACTTCTAGGGATACCTTTAAACAAAGGATTGTATATCCTTTGAATATACATAATAAGATAAGGGGAAGAAGCAAAAGAAAAAGGTAGACAACCCAAAGCAATCATTTTCGCTAATTCCTCTCGATCCCTCATTTTATCATATTTTAGGAGACCTCCGGTAGTAGGGTTAATTGTTTTTTGACTTCCATCCACATTAGCTCCCCATTCAATAGGATGGATAGTCGACAGATGTCTAATAAGTGTCCCAGTCCCCCCTAAATTACCTCCGGTCAAATGTTTAAACGTTTCGTTATAAAGTTTGCACTTAACTCTATCAGTACCTTCTATTATTTCAAAAAATTTCCAAACAGGACTTCTTTTTTTACGAGTAGAAGTTGGAGCCACTGGTGGTCTTCTTCCCCTTGTTGCACTAGCAACTCCAACTCCAATACTACCAACATTTCCACTACTAGGTGTATGTGGTATCTCATCTGCTATTCCAATTTCATTATCTTCTATTCCGTAATCTTCTTGTAATTGTTCATAATCAATTTCTACATCTTGCAAATTAGGCGATGATTCAGAAACATGTGTTATTGGGTTATTACTATTACTACCAGAAGCTACAGGACTACCTCTTTTTTTACTTCCACCCCTACCAGTAACTTTTCTACACGCTCTTTTAGCAGCATTCAACATATTGTAGAAATTAATATATAAGCTAAAATCAAATACGGAATTAAAATATTAAATAAGAGAAAGAGTTGGAGAGAGTGCACCGAATTCGACAATAAATTGAGCACTTGATTACGCAAATCCGGTGTTACAACGATCAAACGTCAAGCAAGTATTTCAATGTTGAGCACTTGAACTTCAAGCTTAGAATTCCGATTTCCGAATGAGAAATTACGATAAATTAAATTCGGGAAAACAAAGACAATAAAATTATAAAATTAGAATATGAATTCTTGAAAATTGAAGAGAAGAGAGTGATTGACAATTTGAGAATTGAGAGAGAGATTGATAATTTTGAGTGAGGAAATGAAGAAGAGGGGAGGGTATTTATAGATTTTAAGAAGGGTTAATAATGTAATTTAATAAATACAAAAAAAACAAAAAAGTGGCCATTTCTGAAAATACTCCCGTTGGCCAACGGTTCTGGACCGTTGCCAACGGTCCTGTGGGGCCCACATGTGCAGAAAATTTTTTAAAAAAAAAATTTTTTGACCGTTGTACCGGTTCCGGTCCGGGTCGACCGGTTCAAGCACTGTTTGGCTTACCGGACCGGTCCGGTCCCGGGTCCTACTTCTAAAATTCTAACCGTTCTAACCCGTCCCCCCCCCAACCCAGCCTAGCCCACCCCTTAAGAACCGGGCCGGTCCGGTCCCGATTTATACCGGGCCGATCCGGTCCGGTCCCGGGTCAAACCGGCCCGTTAGACAGGTTTATTGTGAACTTCACCAATTGTGACATATAAGGTCTGATTTTGCCTAAAATCACACTGGAGAAGCTATAAGTAACATAAACAGAAACCCTAGGTCCAAATCGACAAGGCCCAAGATCCTTGAAGGCCTTAGAGATGATGAACAACGCGATGAGAGACCCATTAGAGGCTTGGGGTTTGAGAGGTAGTCGCTAGAGATGACCGGAGAAGAAGGCTATTGAAAGAATCTAGGCTTAGGTTGAGAGAGAAGAGAGGAGATGAGAGAGTTTGAGTGCGTCAGTTTAGAAGAAATGATTTAAGGTTTGGGGTCTCTCAAAATTAAAAGGGAAAGGAAGAACGAGGGTCATTGATCTAAAAGATCAACGCCAGGATTTAAAATAGCTTGGGTCGAGTAGGGGTAATTGGGTCTGGGTCTGGTTATTTAATTAGAAGATGGGGTTGGGAACTGGTCCGATTTTGGATGCAATTGAAAGCCAAATTTGACTATAATTTAAATAGCCAATTTTCTCTATTTTAATTACAATAAATAATAAGTAATTTCTGGAAAATAATTCAAGGTGCCAAAAGGATTTAAAATATATAATTAATATTTTAAAAATACAGGGACCAATTTTACGCACATAGAATATATTTATATCTTTAAAAATGGCTAACGATGTAATTTAGCTTAAAAATACCAAATGTGATTATAAAAATGTATGAAAATTATATTAGACATATTTTGGCATAAGTATAGAAATTAAATAAATGAATTATCATAACAATAATTTTGGAAAGAATTATTAGAGATTTTATGAGTAGAAGGAGAGAAAATAAATCAATTTAAACCCTTAGGGTTGTGTTTGAATTGTGTTTAGAAGTCCGTAGTTAATCTGAGCTTGAAATGCCGAAAGTTAAATTTTTTAAGTTTCCGGTTCGATAAAAAGATTTTGATCCGAGGGTCGGAATGGTATTCCAAGAGTCGCAGTAGTTCTGTTGTCATTTGGAATGTGTGTGAAAAATTTCAGATCATTCGGAGGTGGCTTGGTTGGTCTTTGATCAAAAGCGTAATTCGGAAGATTTTGAAAAACTTAGGCTCGAATCCGATATGTTTTGGTTGATTTGAAGTCGTTTGAGGTGTTTTAAATATTGGTACAAGTTTGAATAAGGTTTTAGGGTATTTTGATGCCTTTGGTTAAGGTCCTAGAGCCTTGGGTGTGTTTCTGATGCTCAACGGGCCATTTTGGAACTTGTTAGAATTGCTGAACGGATGGTATCTGGTTTCCTTATATGCGATCGCAATAGTGGAGGATGCGATCACATAGTGTTGTTGGTGAGGTGGTAGAATTTAGTCTATGTGATCACCAGGATTGGCCCGCGATCGCGAAGTGTGAGGAGCCAAAGCAATGTGGTCGCGTGAGGCTTCGTGCAAACGCATTGTGTGGACGCGTATGGAGGAGGGGTTGAGTTTTTACTCTATGCGAACGCGGCTGGGTGTACGCGGTCGCATAGAGGGAAGAGAGCCAGTTCTATATGAACACGTGTGATGGATCGCGATCGCAATGAAGGATTTTATTAAAACACTGAGCAGTGTTTTAAAAGCCCAATCCGTGACCCTTCTTCATTTTTCCTCCATTTTTGAAGGGGATTGAAGCTTTTGAGGGAGAATTTTTAGAAAACAAAGGGAATCACTTGGAGGTATTATTTTTGACTTCATAACTTATTTTTATGTGATTAAATACCTAATTAGTGATGAGAAATTTAGAAAAAATGGGTAATTAGGGCTTGAGTTTAAGAAGCCTTTTAATGAGGATTTGAGGGGTCATTTGGATTTGTGTTCTTATTATATATAGACTCGCAAGAGTATAAGGTTTCCGAAAATATAAATTTTATCCGATCCGAGACGTGGGTCTGAGGGGCATTTTGGTCATATTACCTAATTTCGCGTATTAGCTTAGAATTTAATTGTGGAATCAGTTACTTGAGGTGTTATTTATAATATGCAATTGAATTGAATAAATTTGGCCATTTGGAGTTGGATACCCGTGACAAAAGCGTGGTTTTGAGTTGACTTGCGCCTGTCGAGGTAAGTGGCTTGGCTAACCTTGTGTGATGGAACTTTCCCTTAGGATTGGTATATTTGGTAATTGAATTGCCTTGTACGTGAGGTGATGAGCGCATACTTGTTCAATCTGTTGGAAATCCAATTTTCTTTAAACACTTATTAGCATGTTTCTTCTCCTGTTTTATTTACTTGTACCGTTAAGCCGATTGATAGCTTAGAAAAGCATGTCTAAGGGAATTGTTTGCTTTAATTTCTCAATCTGTTTACCCGAACTCTGTGCAGCATGCTAGGCTAGAATCATTTGTTGCCTTAATATGAAATTTCCCTTCTATGAATATTTTCTCGCTGCTGCTGCGTATTTACATTGGGACTACGGATCTGGGATTCCGATAAGTCTCCCTTGTATATTTACTTTGGGGCTACGGCTTAGATTCCCAATAAATCCCCCTGCACATTTACTTTGAGACTGCGAGTTAGATTCTCGATAGACCCCCTTGCACAGTTATATAAAACTACGGGAATGTACCCGGTAGATTCCCCCAGTACTGAATATTTACATTTAGGACAAGGGTTCGGGACTTCGGTAGATCCTAGTGCATTGATAGTTGGACGACGGGACGAGATCTCGGGAGATCCTTCGGACACATATATATGATGGACTACGGGACGGTATCCATGTATTTTCCTTTGGTGTTTACATTATTTTTTACATTGTTCTGTGTAGTTGTTGCTATTCTCTAGATGCTGTGTTACTTTTATTGTCGTCCACATATTATACCGTTTTGTTCTATACTATTGAATTATATCTTTTATTTAATCTCAGTAGGGACTTAACCTTCTTTGTCACTATTCAACCGAGGTTAGGCTTGGCACTTACTGACTACCGTTGTGGTGTACTCATGCGCTTTCTGCAACGTTCGCAGACCGAGAAGTCTCATTCTATTCTAGCGGATAAACGTTGCCCTTCTGTGTTTACCTTCTTGTTAGATATTCTGGAGTTAGACTGTTAGATATTCTAAAGGCTTGTGGTTCCGCGAGTTTTCGTATTTTGGGATAGTATATTAAATACCGAGGAGTTGTGATGTATGTCTATTTATTCCGTAAGTTTAGATTATTTCTGCATTATTAGGCTTACCTTGTCATAGGGACTATGTGCCATCACGATAGTTCACGGAGGGCGAACTGGAGTCGTGACATTTATAGCCCTTTTGGCCAAAGCTTTAAAAATCAACTTATTTTGTGAAGTGTTTTTTTAGAAGAGCTTTTTCTAAAAGTATTTTTGGTGAAAAGCAATTTGTGTTTGCCTAATTAATATGAAAAATATTTTTGAATAGCAATTAGTGTTTGAAAAAGTTTTTAAAATTTCCTTCTAAGTGTATTTTTTTTAAAAGTGGTTTTTTGAAAAAACTACTTTTTTCTACTTCTCCACAAAAATAATTTCTTTTCTTCCAAAAATTTAGCTAAACACTTCAACTTTCAAAGAAAAAAAAATAAAGTACTTTTAGAATTGAAAAATCTTGGCCAAATAGGCTATTAATTTACTTCAATTCAAAAACTAGGAAAATAATAATTTTAAACTCCTTGTCCTTTATCTTGTAAAGGTAATTCTATTAAATTAGGAGACCAGTAAAGAGAATATAGTGAGAATTCCACACTCCGCATTTTGTGGAAGATTTCGCCTTATACTATAATTGTATGCATCCTTTTTTAGTATAGATAGATGAATCATGAATTGGACAATAAGCTATATATGGTCAAAGATTTTGAACAATTTTTGTTTACATATTTATTGTGAATATTTCTATAGACAGACAAGACGTTTCTTAGATTAGTAAATTCAGGAATGTTTAAGAAATGTGTGCCGTCAACATATAATTAAATGAATTCGATCTAAAGTAACTTTTGTTTGTTCCTTTAATTTTCTCTTCTTAACTCTTACAAAGTAACCTTTGCATTGCGACAATTATGGCTGTTATTTTCTGCCATACTTCACTATGACTGTTGAATTTCAGAAAAAGTTGCACAAATTTATTTGTTCAGAAAGTTACTGAAAAGAAAGAGAAATAATTTTCTTATATTTGTTTGTCTAGAAGGTTGGGGAATAAGATCTCCTACAACTTTTTACAGAACGTCAAATCTTGTCCAAAATCTATTACCATTATCAGAACTTTCTTGATTAAAATTCAAAAGAAAAGAAAAACATCCGACAATTTTTATTTTCCTTCCTAACAACCAAACGATAGAACTAGGTGAAATGTCAAATTATGGAGGCAAACTGTCAAATTTATTATGGCATTTTGAGTTTTGAAGCTGGCCCGCATATTATAACTCGTCAAAGACAATGAGAATTGTTACATAGTTTTGTAAATAAATATGAAGTAGGATTGTCTCACAACGGAATAAAAACTAATTGCGAAGACATTATATATTAAAAGCATTAGTATTTTTTCGAAAGAATTATAAGAAAATATACATGACTTCACATCATAATAAAAAGTGGTTTATGTTTTTAAATTTTATCCCACCTAGCTTATATTGTACATATTTTAGAAGTACTTGGAAATTCAAAATATTTGTTTTTACAACCATTGCTTCTAAAAGCTATGGAGTTAATTCTTTGTTCTCACAACTATTGCTTTTACTCTTTTCTTCTTACATCTTTTACATATGCTTCAACAGGTCGTGTGTTTTTTATTTCTCCTCTTGTCACTTACTTGCAATGAAAGAAAATTGAAGAGTAGAAATCCACCATTGAAGACTATTTTTTTTGGTAATTAAGGTGTTTTATTAATCACCAATGAAGTAGCTTTACAAAACCACAGTCGAGCTTCAACCCAGCTGACTGTCTAGGAGCTAACATATAAACTATATCTATTATCCTAACTATCTCCATTGAATACTATTCAAAGCTTTACTTTTGAAAATGAGCTTTTTTAAATTTGTTAATTGTTTGGATTGGGTATTGTTCCAATTGATTGAAAATGTCAAAGGAGTTCAAAATTTAAATTTGAAGTGATTTGGAGTAGATTTGAACAAGATTTAAGTTAAATTTCATAAAAGACGCAAGGAAGAAGACGAAGTTAATTTTTTTGTATAATTATGTATAATCTTGTATAATAGTGTATATGAGAGTAGAAACACACCTTTATAAGCATCTGTAGATGAACTTCTTTCACGATTTTTAGTTGCAATTCTTGTTCAAAATCAGTCCAAATCTCCATTAAATGACTTCAAATTTTATATACAACCTCCTTATACTATTTCTAATAATTCAAAATAACACCCGCTCCAAATTTCTCACAAAATCAAATTTGAAATTTAAACTCACATATTTAAGCTTGTTAAAAATCTAATTTTCATCTCCCAAATGAATTTGGTTTGTTAAATTAATATTTGATTCATAATTACTGATTTGAAAATTAATTTAAAAGCTTGAAGAATATTTTTAATAAATTAAATAGTAATTTTGAGAATTTATTGGAGTTAGATATTGAATCTTAGTCTATTATTTATGAGTTAGTTGATAATAAATTAAAATACGGAATATAAAATAAAAAAAATATGGAGCCCAATTATTTTAATATAAAATTTTTCCTATTTTTTTGTTTAGGTTTTAAAATTAAACAAACGTGTGTTATTCATGAAAGCACAGGAGTTGGAGAGGAGGTTAGCTGAGGCGGAGCTTGGAGAAGTTCTGGGGAAGCGGACGCTATGTGGTCAGAGACGGCGAACTTGGTTAGGGAGGTAGCATGGGACGTGCTCGGGGTAGCCAAAGGCTATTCAGGCAGGCATCAGGGTAACTGGTGGTGTAACAATGTATGGGTAGGTCAGGAGTGGAGTGGCTCTCCAGGTTGTTCAATGCGATCTTCAGGACCAAAAGGATGCCGGATCAGTGGAGGTAGAGTACAGTGGTGCCCTTGTCCAAGAACAAAGGGGACATCCAATGTTGCAATAACTATAGGGGTATCAAATTAATAAGTCACACCATGAAGGTCTGGGAGCGGGTGATCGAGGCGAGAGTGAGGGAGATTACATCTATATCTGGGAACCAGTTCGGTTTCATGCGGGTCGCTCCACTACAAAAGCTATCCACCTTGTCAGGCGGCTGGTGGAGCAGTTCAGGGATAAGAAGAAGGACCTGCACATGGTACTTATCGACTTGGAGAAGGCGTATGACAAGGTCCCAAGGGAGGTGCTATGGAGGTGCTTGGAGGCGAAGAGCGTGCCGGAAGCCTACATCAGAGTAATCAAGGACATGTACGATGGAGCTAAGACTAGGGTTAGGACGGTGGGTGGCGACTCAGACCATTTTCCAGTGGTTATGGGCTCCATCAAGGATCGGCACTTAGCCCTCTCTTGTTTGCCTTGGTGATGGATGCTCTAACCCGTCATATTCACGGGGATGTGCCTTGGTGTATGCTATTTGCTGATGACATACTCTTGATAGATGAGACGAGGGTCGGTGTTATTGAGAGGTTAGAGGTATGGAGACAGACTCTCGAGTCTAAAGGTTTCAAAATAAGCAGATCTAAGACAGAATACCTGGAGTGCAAGTTTAGCGCCGAGCCGAGCGAAGTAGGCAAGGACGTGATGATTGGATCTCAGGTCATCGTCAAGAGGGACAGTATCAGATATCTTGGGTCGGTGATTCAGGGGGACGACGAGATTGACAGGGACGTCACTCATCGTATAGGAGCGGGGTGGTCAAAGTGGAGGCTTGCATCAGGAGTCTTGTGTAATAAGAAAGTTCCATATGAACTCAAGGGGAAATTTTATAGAGCTGTGGTTAGACCTGCAATGTTGTATGGGGCGGAGTGCTGGCCCGTGAAGAACTCTCATGTTCAGAGAATGAAGGTTGCGGAGATGAGGATGCTCAGGTGGATGTGCGGGCTCACCAAGTTAGATAACATTAAGAATGAAGTTATTCTAGAGAAGGTGAGGGTGGCCCCGGTGGATGAGAAGATGCGAGAAGCGAGGCTGAGGTGGTTCGGGCATGTGCGGAGGAAAAGTCCTGATGCCCCGGTGAGGAGTTGTGAGCGGCTGGCTATTGTCGGCGTTCGGCGAGGCAAAGGGAGGCCTAAGAAGTATTGGGGAGAGGTTATTAGGCATTACATGGCTAGAATGCGGGTTTCCGAGGACATGACCCTTGATAGGAAAGTCTGGAGGTCTAGTATCAGGGTTGTAGGATAGAAGCTCCTAGAGTTTGGTGTTGGCAGGGCTATTCATAGAAGATTTGTGTTTTGGCTTGTGTCTCCCTTATGGTAGTTACTGTATTATATTATTGCATGCTACTTTATTTATGTTTCTTATGTTTAGATAATTATCTACGCTATTTCTGCTGGAGTTACTAATGCTCCTTTGTTTTTGTCTTTCCTTTCCTGCACTGAGCCGGGGGTCGATTGGAAACAGCCTCTCTTTCCTTTCGGGTAGGAATAAGGCTCGTCTACATACCCAAACCCCATTTTGTGGGACTATACTGGATAGTTGTTGTTGTTGTTGTGTTATTCATGAAGCGGCTAAGCATGTATTTACAATATACAATAACTTTGTTATATTACTCTATGGGATTTTAATGAATTGCTATTGTTGTTATTCTAATGACTTTGTTATATCATGAAGGGACTTCTATATTTATATTTCTCAGACTTTACTATACAAGTAATATCTCTTTTAAAAAAAAAGTTCTCGGGTTCATGCCTCAATTTTCTTTTTAATTTTTAGTTTCGTCTTTCGGTGTTTCTAAAGTAGAATTAATTAACCTTAAGACGATATGTTAGGCGTCCCACCACCCGAGAACCAATTATACAACCCATATAAAACTACTCTTATATATATATATATATATATATATAACTCACCACATTTCCAACATGCATAGAAAGGTGTTAATGCTCAACATTTGAGTTGAGCATAAGTACTAACTGTAAGTCTAATTTTGTTTAATAAAGTCTGAGGTCCTTTTTTTTACCTTTGAAAACCCCGTTATCAATAAAGGTTGGAATGGAATAGTAAGTATTTATTTATTTTTAACTAGAAGTTTCGGGTTCATATTTTGGATATAAAATTGTCTTTGTTAGAAAATACTTTATCCCCCAATATAAAATTTTTTGGTGCAATATCAAATTTAATCGGTCCAAATATAAATATCAGACAATAAGTGGGAAACGAAAAAAGAGAACCCCGCAATATTTCTTACTAACCCACAAGACGGTGAGAATGACGACTGTATTAGTCTGTAAGGAAAGTAGAAGAATATGCGTGTTTTTGGAGACACAAATATCAAAATTACAGGTGAACATATATTTCTATACTAAGATAATGTGAAAAGAATTTAGAATATTGTATACTTAGTGATAGAGACAAGGTTAGCATTGAACATAAAAAGATTCTAATTATATCAGAAGAAAAATTGGAGACACACAGCTTTTTATCACGACTTTGCAAAGTTTCAAAGTTGTAGATGGAAAAAGCTGGTACGAAATTATGGAGCTTTTTATAAAATAGAAAAGGAATAGTTACATAAATATATTCGGGCGATTTATTATTTACTTTTCTTAATTGATATATATTAATATTATATATATATATTAATATATATTACATATCCATAAATTATACTTAATTTAAGTGGTTATATATTTAATTATTTATGTAATTAAAACACAAGTAAATGCGGCCCCCTCACTTTCAAGAAATGGTAACATGACTGACCAAACATGATTGTTACATCGTCGTCATCATCATCAAACTTTGACCTAGCCATCAGGCATAATTTTATTTGAAAATCTAAGGACTGATATAGTTGACCCTAGTTAATTCCTAACCCTACTCATTCACGTAATGCAGTTACCTAACTCCACATATGGATCTCAACTTCTAGTTTTTTAGAATTTGTTGCGGCAAAACTTTCGGAGAAGAAGTTTGGTTGGAGGATTCAAATATTCAAATATGCATGTTTTGAGGTATCTTAAAGGCACTTCTTCTTTGGGTCTCTTTTACTCTGATGTTCCTGATTATTATGTGACTGGGTACTCTGATAGTGACTGGGCAGCCTGTCCTGACACTAGAAGATCTGTTACTGGTTTTTGTGTATTGTTGGGTGGCAGTCTTATAAGTTGGAAATCGAAAAAGCAAACAGTTGTCTCTCTTTCTTCTGCTGAAGCTGAGTACAGGGCTTTGAGCAAGGTTACTGCTGAACTAACTTGGCTCTCTCGTTTACTTGCTGATCTTGGGGTATCTGTTCCTTCTCCTATTTCTGTATTTTGTGATAGTCAGGCTGCTGTCCACATTGCTAATAATCCAGTTTTCCATGAACGTACTAAGCATATTGAGGTGGATTGTCATTATGTTCGCACTTTGCTACACAATGGTTTCCTAAAGCTTTCCCATGTTTCCACTTCTCAGCAGCTGGCTGATCCGTTGACCAAGGCATTATCTGGGACTGCTCTTTCTCCTCTATTGTCCAAGTTAAAGGTGGTTTCCCCCCTTCAACTTGAGGGGGGGTGTTGAGATATGTAAATAGGCAATGATGATACTACTCACATGTAGACCATTTTGGTCATTGAAGGAAAGAGTCATATCTGAGCCAAATAGGATACTTCTACAATTAGGCTATTTTTGTAATTTGTTTGTCTATGTCTGTAATTAGACTAGTTGTGTAAATAGGCTATGCTTGCAATTAGGCCAGTCATGTAAATAGGCTATATCTGTAAAAGTGGTTATTTTAATATAAGGGGTCAGGGGTCGTTTGTAGGAACAGGAGGCGTCATTTTTTCAGAAATGATATCTGAGTCTTCTTCGAGACTCTTCGATGCTCTCCCTTCTCTCTACTTTCTCTCTCTAAGTTTCTTCGATATTGTGCATGTTTTCATGGTATCAGAGCCTTGTATAGTGATCCGATGATGCTCTTGTGTGAATCAATGATTCATTTGAACCATTCTCTGATAAAAATTCGAGGTTTTTCTGAGATCGAAAGATCGATGATTTTTTTTGGTTCTGATAGGGTTCCTTCGAGCCTCTATCTTCACGATTTGTGACTGTTCCTTCTCTATTGAACGGTTCAATCGTTTATTGTGAAGTTTTCGGAGATTTTCCGGTGAGTTTTCAACCTCTAGGGTTTTCTGGTGGTCAAAACGGTTGTTTGATTGCCATCCGGTGGTTTGATACTCATTTTGCTGAGGTTTTGGTTGTCGTCACTACTGTTGCGACATCATTGACGGTATTTGCGGTAAAGTTTTGACGGTTACTTCTAGGGTTGATACCTAGGGTTTCATTTGTTGTTAAAGGCCGATCTTCTCCGGTTGCGAAGAAGGACGGTAACATCGTTCCTATTCTTTGGTTGTGATTCTTTGACTGCTTGTGCGATTATTTGCTTCTATCTGTGAATAACCTGTTTTAGTTGTGAGTACTGGTTGTTTAGATTGTGAATATTGATTTTTGGTGATATTTGTAAAAGATTTCATTCATTTGAACATGGCTGGTAACACGAGTGGTAATGGTTCTGGTGGCAACTCTGGTCCTATCGATCCTTCCAATCCTTTGTTTATACATTCTTCTGATGTGCCTGGTGCATGCCTTGTTCCCACTCCTTTTTCAGGTAGTGGTTATGGAGGGTGGAAACGTAAGATGACAATGGCTTTATCTGCTAAAAATAAAATTTGTTTCATTGATGGTTCTTTTTCCCGACCTAGTAATAATGTGAGCTTACAGAGGTTGTGGGATAGATGCAACATGCTCGTTATGTCATGGTTAACTTCTTCTGTGTCATCTCAAATAGCTGATAGTGTACAATATTCTGACACTGCTCAAAGCATGTGGTCTCAACTTGAGAAGAGATATGGTACCCCCAATAAAACAAAAATTTTTGAGCTTAAACGGGAACTCTCTCAGACATCCCAAGGTTCCCTTGATGTAGCCTCATACTTTAATAAACTCAAGAGTTTATGGGATGAATTGGGGACAATGGTCCCAAACCATGGACAGAAGTGCACTTGTGCTGCTAAGAATGGTATTATCGAGGAAGATGATGAAAACAAGATTTATCAGTTCCTTATGGGACTGAATGAGACATATTTGGGTGTAAGGAGTAATTTGTTAATGATGCAGCAATTTCCTTCCCTTGACAGTGTTTATAATATTGTACTCAATGATGAAAAACAAAGAGAAGTCAAGTCTGTCTCCCATATGAGCCCAGACTCTATGTCTTTTAATGTTCACACTGACAGGCCCTCTGCTGGGTTCAACCAGGGTAAATTGTCTGGTTCTAACTTCAGACCTAAAGTCAATTTTGAACAAAATAGAGGAAACTTATTTTGCAGATATTGCAAGAAGTCTGGACACTTAATTGATAAGTGTTTCAAGCTGCATGGTTTTCCTCAAAGCAATTTTTACACCAAGGGAAGGAAATCTGCTGCTCATCTTTCCACTAGTACTGATTTTGTGTCTGCTGATACAGGAAATTCAGGTCTGTCTGTTCCTCTAGGGGATCCTATTGCCAGTCAACCTGTGATACCAGGGTTGAGCAGACAGCAATGTGATCAGATTATGAGCTTAATTCGACAGACTCTTTCTACTAGTGATCAAGCTCCTTCTCCCATGAGTTCTGCTAATTTTGCTGGTACTTTGATGTCTGAGAGTCTTGTTTCTGATTCCAAGTTGTGCATGCTTACAAACATAAATTCTGCTACCTGGATCATTGATTCAGGGGCTTCCAATCACATGACTTATGATAAAAATCTACTTTTTGATATTATACCCTTAACTATCCCTTACCTTGTTTCCCTTCCTAATGGTTATAAAGTAAAGGTCACTTGTACAGGATCATTTGCATTGACTCCTTCTCTTACTCTTCACAATGTACTCTTGGTTCCTTCTTTCAAACATAATTTGATTTCTGTTCATAAATTGATGAAACAATTGAATTGTTTAGTTTTGTTTACACCAACCTCATGTCTTCTTTACCTGTTACAGGACCTTTCTCTGAAGAGGCTTCTGGATCTTGGTAAAGAGGAGGCTGGTTTGTACAAGTACTCTTGGTCACCTCCTTCCTCTTTTGCCTCTTCCAAGTCTTCTTCTACTCCTGAGCATAGTGTTTCACATGTTTGTAATGATGATGTTGTTTCTGATGGCAAACATTTTAGCTCAATTGTACAATCTCCCAGTTGTAATAATGCTGCTACTGCTGATATGAACTATATTTGGCATTTGAGATTAGCACACACTGTTAGAAACACGTTCTCAATGCAATATACTAAACGTGTACTCTTTTGTAGGTTTTGATGAATGACAAACGAAGCAAAAATTGATATATGACGGAATTCAAGTACAAGCGCAGAATGGTTGCGAATAAGATTGAAGTTCAAGATATAGCTTTTAATTGTTATTGAGTTGTTCTAAATTGTAATCTCGATTCTATAACTTGACTCATAGTATGGCCTCTCTCATAAAACTATTTTCCAAAATCATGCATATTTAATTCTGTGTCAAAAAGATTTTAAATCATGCATATTTACATTAGACAAAATGTTTTCTAAACATGCCTCAAAAATCTGGGCTAAAATAATCGATTATGTACTTATGATAATCGATTGTTTCTGAGCCAAGACTGCATGACAATCGATTATGAATTAATGGTAATCGATTGTGAGTAAGACAGTGAACATCAGGTTTTTCCAAATCTGCATGATAATCGATTGTGAACAAATGACAATCGATTGTTGTTGAGGTAAAGTTTTTCAATACTCAAAATAATCGATTATGAACTAATGATGATCGATTGTGTTGAGTTGATGTCTTCCAGTGATATTAAATTTAATTAAGTAATCGATTATGTCTTTAGATAATCGATTAGCACTGAGACAGTAAGTTTTATGATTTTTCAGAAAATAACAAGTAATCGATTGTTGCAAAGGACAATCGATTGTTGAAGCCGACCGTTGTCAAATGATTTTCAAATACCATAAGGTAATCGATTATTGATTTTATATAATCGATGTTTTGCTTAAAATCTGGAAATGATTTTTAGAACGTTGCTGAAGTAATCGATTATAGATTTTATATAATCGATGTTTTGCTTAAAATCCGGAAATGATTTTTAGAACGTTGCTAAAGTAATCGATTATGAACTTAGTGTAATCGATTATCTGATTTTGAATATTGCCAGTAATCGATTATAGATTATGTATAATCGATTGTGAAGCGTTAAATCTGGGATTGATTTTTAAACTGACTGGCAGATAATCGATTGTTTGGTCTTAATAATCGATTATCACTGCGTAATTTCAGCAACTCTTAATTGGCAATTAGACAACGGTTGAACCAACTTTTTCAACTATAAATACAGCTTCATTTCAGTGTTTTAAAAACAACAACATACACAAACTGATCATTACATTGCTATAAGCTTTCATTCAATTGTTCTTCATTTTCTACTCATTTCATAAAGCTTTTGAGAGCCATATTATTGCTTAAAGTTGTTGTGATCTTGAACATATTCTTTTACTCATATCTACTCAATAAGGAGTACTTTAGTTAAGTGAGTGTCCAAGTATTTGATATACTTGTAAGAGAATTGCGATTCTCTTGTTTCAAGGAACTTGCGCTTCCTTGGGTGAAGTCTTTGAGATTGCGATCTCCGAGCAACTGTTTGAGGCTTGTGACCTCAAGTGTGTAACGGTTTGTTGAGCACCCTTAAGCTTAACAAGATAGTGAAAAATCTCGAGAGAGTCTCTCGGGGACTGGACTAACCACGTTGGTGGCCAACCAGTATACATCTTTGTGTAAGTCTATTTTTCTGCATTTATTTTACTTCCTGCAAAGTATAAATTCCGCAAGAAAACGCTAAATTCTATTAATACGCTATTCACCCCCCCCCCCCAGCGTAAAGCATAGTTTCTAACAATTGGTATCAGAGCCCAACTCTCTGAAAACTTAACCGTTTGAGAGAACCATCCATGGCTTCTACTCTTGACTCTTTTGCAGGAATTGAAGAAGGACAATGCTCTACACGACCTCCTCTATTCAACGGCACAAACTACTCATACTGGAAGGAGAGGATGCAAATCTTTGTGCAATTAAATAGCTTTCATTTGTGGAAAGTATTCACCAATGGAAACCAAATTCCAACCAAGAAGGTGGAAGACGAATGGGTTCCAAAGACCGAAGAGGAATATACCGCGGAGGATATTCGTAAGGTTCAAAATAATGCCAAAGCTATAAATTTATTATATTGTGCTGTTAATGCTAACGACTACAGGAAGATATCATGTTGCAAAACAGCAAAAGAAATGTGGGATAAGCTTGAAGTGACATACGAAGGAACCGACCAGGTACGAGAAGCTAAAATTGATTTCTTAACTCACTCTTATGAACTATTCCACATGAAGGAAGGAGAGAAAGTAGACGAAATGTTTGAGCGATTCTCAATGATCGTGAATGATCTACACGCCCTCAAAAAGACGTTTACGGATAGAGAACTTGTCCGGAAGATCCTCAGAAGTCTCACTCCGGCATGGCGATCAAAGGCCGATGCAATCCAAGAATCCATTGGCATCACAAATGTCACAATTGACGCATTAAGAGGTAATCTCAAAACCTATGAATCAACTATACTTAACCCGTTTGTTGATGATCAAAAAAGGTAAAGGATTGCTCTAAAGGCTAGCCAACCACAAATTGATGAGGAAGGTGACAACGAGTTTGGACTCGTTATCAAAAGGTTTCAAAAATTCATGCGCAAAGAGTATGAACGCAAGAACAAAAAGCAAGGCGATCAACTAAAATGCTATGAATGCGGAGAAACCGGGCACATAAAATCAAATTGCCCTAACATCAAAAAGGAGAAGAAACTCTTCAAAAAGCAACGTGCATACATCTCTTGGGGAGGAGATTCCGGAGATGAAGCAAGCGAAGAAGAAGACGATGAAGCAGCAAATTTATGTCTCATGACTCAAGAAGACGGCAAAGACGAGGTAAGTCAAATCTCTTCTCAAAATTTCTTTACTCTTGATGAAATGAGAAATGCTTTTGATGAACTATATGCTGAATTTATCAAAGTTTCAATTACTGTCAAAAGTGTTAAAGAAAGCGCTTCTCTAAAAGAAAAAGATTTTCAAACACAGCTTTCACTAAAAGAAAAAGAATTAGAAAAACTGGTTTTCGAAAATGAGAAGCTAAAAGAGGAAAACAAGTTTTATGGAAAAAGAAGTGCTGATAAACCTGAAGGTTCTACTAGAAACTGTTCTTCTTGTGTGCTTCTTAAGAATGAAGTAGCTAGACTTAAAGGCACATTAGATAAGTTTAATTCTTCGCATAAAAACTTGAATGATGTGCTTGTTAATCTAAAATCAACTAAACATGGAATAGGATTCAAGAATGAAGAAAAGGTTGGTGCTAAACCACAACAACCTAGAGCTCAACCTAGGACTAATAACCAAAATGCTTATCCTAGAAGTAGAAATCCTAGAAATAACTTGCATGTTAGACCAAATAGTGAAAATGCTAGAAGACCTAGAAATGATGCATATTTTAGGCCAAACCTTGAACAATTTAGAAGACCAAGAAATGACCCTCCACTTAGAAATAGATATTCTAGAAATGATGCATATTTTAGACAAACTTGTGAACCTCCTAGAGCTCATAATAGGAGAAACAATGGTGTTCAAAGTAGAGTAAGCAACCTTCATTCATCTAGTTACTATGTACCTAGAAAAATGCATAATCCCAACGTGACTTGTCATTATTGTAGACATATTGGTCATATTGCTCCCGCTTGTTTTACTCGTCATAGACATATAAATCAATTGCATCATTATAACATGCCTAACCCTCAAGGACCCAAGATGGCATGGGTACCTAAAGAACATTAATTTGTTTTGTAGGTGTGCTTGAAGGGATCAAGTATACTATGGTACCTTGATAGTGGATGCTCCAAACACATGACGGGAGATGAATCCAAATTCCTTCAACTAGAGCACAAAGAAGGAGGAAGTGTCACATTCGGTGATAACAATAAAGGAAAAATCATCGGCATTGGTTCGGTCGGTAAGGACGAAAACTCCTCTATTAAACATATACTACTTGTGAAAGGTTTGAAGCATAATCTCTTGAGCATAAGCCAATTATGTGACAAGGGAAATCTTGCTCTATTTGATTCGGATGAATGTCTTGTATTTAGACGTAGTGATTTCAAGATCATACTTCGTGGTTTTAGAATTGATAATATCTATATGGTTGATCTTGCAAACTCCTCACCCGAATATGTTGATTGTTTAGTAAGCAAAGAGGATAACTCTTGGCTATGGCATCGTAGAGTAGCACACATGAACATGCATCTTTTGAACAAGCTTCTTTCTCAAAACTTAGTAGTTGGTCTTCCCAGTTTAAAGTTTGAAAATGATTCTATTTGCGATTCTTGTCAAAAAGGGAAGCAAACCAAAGCATCTTTTAAATCCAAGAATATTGTTTCAACGTCTAAACCTTTGCAATTATTTCACATGGATTTATTTGGTCCCTCTCGTATTGAAAGTCTTGGTAAAAATAAATATGTTTTTGTAATTGTTGATGAATTTTCTAGATTTACTTGGACTCTATTTCTTGCAAATAAAAGTGATGCTTTTCAAAATTTCAAGTATTTCCTTAAGCGTGTTCAAAACGAAAAGGAATCGACCGTCACTTCGATTAGAAGTGATCATGGGGGAGAGTTTGATCACAATCTCTTTGCGGATTTTTGTGACGAACTCGGAATCAAACACACCTTTTCCGCTCCACGGACACCACAACAAAATGGGGTGGTGGAAAGGAAAAATAGGTGTCTCGAAGAGATGGCTAGAACCATGCTCGACGAAGCTAAGATTCCCAAATATTTTTGGGCAGACGCCGTGAGTACCGCTTGCTATGTTTTAAATAGAGTAGCAATTCGGCCGATACTCATGAAAACCCCATATGAACTTTATAAGGGTAGAAAACCCAACATTTCTCATTTACGTGTTTTTGGTTGTAAATGTTTTGTTCATAATAATGGCAAGGACCAATTGGGTAAGTTTGATGCTAAATCGGATGAAGGTATTTTCATTGGTTATTCCTCACGTAGCAAAGCATATAGGATCTTTAACAAAAGAACCCAAATTGTGGAGGAATCCCCTCATGTTGTGTTTTCCGAAGATAATACTCGCTTGGCGAGAAAGGAATCCGGTTTTGATCTTGCAGGTATCTTGGATAGCTTGAAAGATAAAATCCAAGAAGAACCTTCAAAGGAAACAAAAATGAAATTGGGGAACAACCAACGGAAGAAGCGCCACAATTAGAAAAAGGAATAAATACGCCTAACGAGTGGAGAACGATCAAGGATCATCCTCTCGAACAGGTAATTGGCGATGTTGGAGAAAAGGTAAGTACCCGAAACTCCCTCAAAAACACTTTAGAACTTACTGCTTTTGTTTCTCAAATTGAACCTAAAACCATCTCCGAAGCAATTGGGGATGAATTTTGGACCTTGGCAATGCAAGAGGAGCTTAACCAATTCGAACGCAATAACGTTTGGGATTTGGTGCCAAGACTCGAAGGTCATTCTATAATTGGTACGAAATGGGTTTTTCGCAATAAACTAGATGAAAATAGTATAATCACTAGAAACAAAGCTAGGCTTGTGGCAAAAGGCTATAGTCAAGAAGAAGGTATTGATTATGAGGAAACCTATGCTCCCGTAGCTAGATTAGAAGCTATTCGTCTATTACTTGCTTTCGCCTCTTCAATGAATTTTATTCTATATCAAATGGATGTGAAAAGTGCTTTTCTAAATGGTTTTATTGAAGAAGAAGTTTATGTCAAACAACCCCCCGGCTTTGAAGATTTTAAATATCCCGATCATGTTTTCAAACTCAAAAAGGCTCTTTATGGTTTAAAACAAACTCCTCGAGCTTGGTATGAAAGGTTGAGTAAATTTCTTTTGGAAAATGATTTCATTAGGGGAAAAGTTGACACAACCCTCTTTGTCAAGCATAAAAACAATGATATTTTATTAGTTCAAATATATGTAGACGATATTATATTTGGTGCTACTAACAATGTTTTATGCAAGGAATTTTCCGATCTAATGACTAGCGAATTTGAAATGTCTATGATGGGCGAGTTAACATTCTTTTTGGGGTTACAAGTGAAACAAATGAAAGAAGGTACATTCATATGCCAAGCCAAGTATTGCAAAGAACTACTAAAACGCTTTGAGATGAACAATGCAAAAGAAATGGCTACTCCCATGAGCACATCCGATCATCTAGACAAAGATGAAAAAGGTAAGGAAGTCGACACTAAAAAGTATCGAGGTATGATTGGCTCTCTTCTTTATCTTACCGCTAGTCGTCCGGACATCACGTTTAGCGTGTGTTTATGTGCTCGCTATCAGTCATGTCCGAAGGAGTCTCACCTTACTGCGGTGAAACGGATATTAAGGTATCTCATTGGTACTACAAATGTGGGTCTATGGTACCCCAAAGGCTCTTCATGCCAACTTATTGGATATTCCGATTCCGATTTTGCTGGATGCAAATTGGACCGCAAGAGCACAAGTGGCACTTGCCATTTGCTCGGTAGCTCTCTTGTCTCTTGGTTTAGTAAGAAACAAGTAAGTGTTGCGTTGTCTACCACCGAGGCTGAATATGTAGCCGCGGGGAGTTGCTGTGCTCAAATCCTATGGATGAAACAACAACTCTTGGACTATGGCCTAAGTCTTGATCACATTCCTCTTAGATGTGATAACACTAGCGCCATATGCTTGACGAAGAACCCCGTTCTTCATTCGCGAACAAAACACATCGAAATTAGACATCATTTTATTAGAGATCATGTACTCAAAGGCGATGTCGAAATTGAATTTGTTGAAACCAAAAGCCAATTGGCAGACATCTTTACCAAGCCTTTAGAGAAAGAGTCCTTCTTCCGAATTCGCAGTGAACTCGGGATCCTTGACTCCACTTTGATCTAAGTCATGCATTGCATTCTCTTTCCTACATGATTTCTAACTTGAGCGTCGGAGGCGTCTAACTTCTTTTTGCAGGTATCACCCTAGAGCTAAGAGCAATTCTTAAGCAAACCGCGAATCTGCAGCAATGTCCCTATAAAAATCGATTATCCCGTATCAATAATCGACTACCCTCTTTTTTTCCAATAAATAAACCTTGTTTATTTCATCATTTTGCATCTTTCCTTACTATTTTTTGCTAATGGCAAAAGGGGGAAGAAAACGGGATATCGGGTATGCACCACCTCTTAATTCATTGATTGCTTATAAGCTAAAATTGAGGGGGAACTCTTAAATTGAGGGGGAACAAGAACAAAATTGCATAATTGTTACTTGTCTTGAATTGTCAATATCTTCTGCCTAAATTGCATATCCCGCTTAATGTTTGCCATTATCAAAAAGGGGGAAATTGTTAGAAACACGTTCTCAATGAATTATACTAAACGTGTACTCTTTTGTAGGTTTTGATGAATGACAAACGAAGCAAAAATTGATATATGACGGAATTCAAGTACAAGCGCACAATGGTTGCAAATAAGATTGAAGTTCAAGATATAGCTTTTAATTGTTATTGAGTTGTTCTAAATTGTAATCTCGATCCTATAACTTGACTCATAGTATGGCCTCTCTCATAAAACTATTTTCCAAAATCATGCATATTTAATTCTGTGTCAAAAAGATTTTAAATCATGCATATTTACATTAGACAAAATGTTTTCTAAACATGCCTCAAAAATCTGGGCTAAAATAATCGATTATGTACTTATGATAATCGATTGTTTCTGAGCCAAGACTGCATGACAATCGATTATGAATTAATGGTAATCGATTGTGAGTAAGACAGTGAACATCAGGTTTTTCCAAATCTGCATGATAATCGATTGTGAACAAATGACAATCGATTGTTGTTGAGGTAAAGTTTTTCAATACTCAAAATAATCGATTATGAACTAATGATGATCGATTGTGTTGAGTTGATGTCTTCCAGTGATATTAAATTTAATTAAGTAATCGATTATGTCTTTAGATAATCGATTAGCACTGAGACAGTAAGTTTTATGATTTTCAGAAAATAACAAGTAATCGATTGTTGCAAAGGACAATCG
Organism: Nicotiana benthamiana; assembly: GCA_034376525.1. Classification (NCBI taxonomy): domain Eukaryota; kingdom Viridiplantae; phylum Streptophyta; class Magnoliopsida; order Solanales; family Solanaceae; genus Nicotiana; species Nicotiana benthamiana. The sequence goes on along the minus strand of CM067331.1, from coordinate 29,322,344 downwards.
ATTGTTGAAGCTGACCGTTGTCAAATGATTTTCAAATACCATAAGGTAATCAATTATTGATTTTATATAATCGATGTTTTGCTTAAAATCTGGAAATGATTTTTAGAACGTTGCTGAAGTAATCGATTATAGATTTTATATAATCGATGTTTTGCTTAAAATCCGGAAATGATTTTTAGAACGTTGCTAAAGTAATCGATTATGAACTTAGTGTAATTGATTATCTGATTTTGAATATTGCCAGTAATCGATTATAGATTATGTATAATCGATTGTGAAGCGTTAAATCTGGGATTGATTTTTAAACTGACTGGCAGATAATCGATTGTTTGGTCTTAATAATCGATTATCACTGCGTAATTTCAGCAACTCTTAATTGGCAATTAGACAACGGTTGAACCAACTTTTTCAACTATAAATACAGCTTCATTTCAGTGTTTTAAAAACAACAACATACACAAACTGATCATTACATTGCTATAAGCTTTCATTCAATTGTTCTTCATTTTCTACTCATTTCATAAAGCTTTTGAGAGCCATATTATTGCTTAAAGTTGTTGTGATCTTGAACATATTCTTTTACTCATATCTACTCAATAAGGAGTACTTTAGTTAAGTGAGTGTCCAAGTATTTGATATACTTGTAAGAGAATTGCGATTCTCTTGTTTCAAGGAACTTGCGCTTCTTTGGGTGAAGTCTTTGAGATTGCGATCTCCGAGCAACTGTTTGAGGCTTGTGTCCTCAAGTGTGTAACGGTTTGTTGAGCACCCTTAAGCTTAACAAGATAGTGAAAAATCTCGAGAGAGTCTCTCGGGGACTGGACTAACCACGTTGGTGGCCAACCAAATACATCTTTGTGTAAGTCTATTTTTCTGCATTTATTTTACTTCCTGCAAAGTTTAAATTCCGCAAGAAAACGCTAAATTCTATTAATACGCTATTCACCCCCCCTCTAGCGTAAAGCGTAGTTTCTAACACACACTTCCTTTGCTAATATGAAACATGTTTCTGGCTTACCTTTTTCTTTTGCTGCTAAACAACCTTTTCCTTGCTCTATTTGTCCTATGGCTAAACAAACCAGACTGCCTTTCCCTGATAGTACCATTAGTACTACTAAACCATTTCAACTTATACATGTAGATACTTGGGGCCCTTACCATACCCCTACTTCCCTTGGTAGTAAATACTTTCTCACCATAGTTGATGACTTTTCTAGGGCCACCTGGACACATTTGATGGGTTCTAAAAGTAATGCCTTCCCTCTATTAAAATCTTTCATTTCCTATGTTCAGACTCAGTTCAATTCCATGGTCCAGGTTGTCAGGAGTGATAATGCCGTGGAACTGGGTTCCAGTGCAGAAGGGATTTCCTTTTTCAGTGAACTTGGGATTGTGCATCAAACAACTTTCCCTCATTCTCCTCAACATAATGGGGTTGTTGAGAGAAAACACAGATCCTTACTTGAAACTTGTAGGGCTCTTCTTTTTCAGTCTGGTTTGCCTATATCATTTTGGGGTGATTGTTTGTTAACTGCAACATACATCATTAATAGATTGCCATCCAGAATACTTCATTACAAATCACCTCATGAATTATTGCATGGTTCTCCCCCTTCCTACTCTCACCTAAGAACTTTTGGTTGTTTGGCTTATGCTGCTGTCCCTATCCCTCAAAGGGATAAACTGAAGTCCAGAGCTCATTCTTGTGTTTTTATTGGTTACCCTTTTGGTAAGAAAGGCTACAAATTGTATGATTTGAATTCTAAGAAATGTTTTGTTTCTAGAGATGTTGTCTTTCATGAAACTCACTTTCCCTTTAAAACTGCACCTCCATCTTCCTCTCCTCCTCCTCATGTTCCCTTTTCTGATGACATTCTTGAACATTCTTTACTGCTACCAACTTCCAGTGATTCTTCCCCTTCTTCTCCTCTTAGTTCTTCTCCTGCCTCTCCTGTATCCATTCCTTCTCCCCTTTTCAATCATGATACTTCTCCTCCTGCTTTACCTGTCTCTCAGCCTGTTTCCTTGCCCAGAAAATCCACCAGACAACATATTCCCCCTCCTTACCTCAAAGACTATGTTTGCCAACATCCAGCCTTCTCTGGTTCCTCTTCCTCCAACTTGGAATCTAAACCTATGTTTTACTCTCAAGCTGCCTCTGTACCAGCTTGGCAGGATGCCATGAGGAAGGAATTTGATGCATTGGATGCTAACCATACTTGGGACATTGTGCATCTTCCTCCAGGCAAGAAACCTATTGGCTGTAAGTGGGTTTACAAGATCAAATATAAATCTGATGGCTCTATTGAAAGATACAAGGCAAGGTTGGTTATTAGAGGTGATACACAGGTTGAGGGTGTGGACTTTACAGACACATTTTCTCCTGTTGTTAAGATGACTTCAGTGAAATGCATTATTGCAGTGGCTGTTAAAAACCACTGGCCATTGTTTCAGCTTGATGTTAACAATGCCTTCCTCCATGGTGATTTGGATGAGGAAGTGTATATGAAACTTCCTCCAGGTTTGGTGGTATCTGATTCTGCTTCTCCTTCTTCTTCTTCTACCTCTTCTTCTTCTTCTCTTCCTTTGGTCTGTAAACTAAAGAAATCTTTATATGAGCTCAGGCAGGCCTCCAGGCAGTGGTATGCTAAGCTGTCATCTGCTCTTCATTCAAGAGGTTACAGGCACTCTTTGAATGATTATTCCTTGTTCTTAAAAGGTACCCCTGATTCCCTTGTTGTAGTGGCTGTGTATGTTGATGACATTATAGTAACTGGGCATGACTGTGATGAGATTGCTGGCTTAAAAGCCTTCTTGGATGATACTTTCAAAATCAAGGATTTGGGGTCATTGCATTATTTTCTGGGTCTTGAGGTTAAACATGTCCCTGGTGGGATACATCTGAATCAGCATAAGTATGTTAATGACTTGTTGCATGCTTTTGACTGTGTATCTGTTTCTCCTGTTGTTTCCCCTCTGGACATTTCTTTCAAACTGAATGCTGATTCTGGTGACCTTTTGCCCGCTCCTGACCAGTTCAGGAGTCTTGTTGGCAAATTGTTGTCCTTAACCCATACTCGCCCTGATATATGCTTTGCCGTGCAACATCTGAGTCAATATCTTAAATGCCCAAGGGTTCCCCATATGTCTGCTGCTATGCATGTTTTGAGGTATCTTAAAGGCACTTCTTCTTTGGGTCTCTTTAACTCTGATGTTCCTGATTACTCTGTGACTGGGTACTCTGATAGTGACTGGGCAGCCTGTCCTGACACTAGAAGATCTGTTACTGGTTTTTGTGTATTGTTGGGTGGCAGTCTTATAAGTTGGAAATCGAAAAAGCAAACAGTTGTCTCTCTTTCTTCTGCTGAAGCTGAGTACAGGGCTTTGAGCAAGGTTACTGCTGAACTAACTTGGCTCTCTCGTTTACTTGCTGATCTTGGGGTATCTGTTCCTTCTCCTATTTCTGTATTTTGTGATAGTCAGGCTGCTGTCCACATTACTAATAATCCAGTTTTCCATGAACGTACTAAGCATATTGAGGTGGATTGTCATTATGTTCGCACTTTGCTACACAATGGTTTCCTAAAGCTTTCCCATGTTTCCACTTCTCAGCAGCTGGCTGATCCGTTGACCAAGGCATTATCTGGGACTGCTCTTTCTCCTCTACTGTCCAAGTTAAAGGTGGTTTCCCCCCTTCAACTTGAGGGGGGGTGTTGAGATATGTAAATAGGCAATGATGATACTACTCACATGTAGACCATTTTGGTCATTGAAGGAAAGAGTCATATCTGAGCCAAATAGGCTACTTCTACAATTAGGCTATTTTTGTAATTTGTTTGTCTATGTCTGTAATTAGACTAGTTGTGTAAATAGGCTATGCTTGCAATTAGGCCAGTCATGTAAATAGGCTATATCTGTAAAAGTGGTTATTTTGATATAAGGGGTCAGGGGTCGTTTGTAGGAACAGGAGGCGTCATTTTTTCAGAAATGATATCTGAGTCTTCTTCGAGACTCTTCGATGCTCTCCCTTCTCTCTACTTTCTCTCTCTAAGTTTCTTCGATATTGTGCATGTTTTCAAATTAAATAGCAAAAATGATAATAGTTTTGCATACTTGTTTTTAAGTCTTTTTATGGTTTAGATAAAGTGTTTAACGTGTTTTTTTTTTTCTTTAATGTTTAGTGTTATAATTAATAGTATTTATTAGTCGTACTTATTTTAGCATGACTTAGTATTTTAACATTATATTAATTTTTATTTATGGATTATTCATTAGCAATATTTATTTAATGCGATTTTATTATTTTTATTCTTGAATATTTTAGTACGACTTCGTGACTCATCTAATTTTTTATGTTATTTCTTGCAAAAACCTTATATTGTGCCTTAATAGGACTAATTAACACAATATTTGGTGCACAAATTCTATGTTTTTATCTTATGAAGACTTTAAAGTAGAAATAAAACTTAAAATAACCCGAGAATACGAGAAAATCCAAGATTAGAAAATCTGATCACTTTTGCTAGTTTGGTTTGGTTTTAAAATTTAATAATCCGATATAATTGATTTGATTTGATAATTATAAAATCCAAAATAACTCAACTTATATACACCCGTAACATTGATAGTACTGCAAAGAATCTTTCATATTATTATTGTAACATAACTTGTATTAACATATTACATGTATTATTTATTCTAGGTTATCAACCAGCGTTATTTTTTGTATAGAGTTGCACATGATGTATTTACTTTTTAAATAATCTGATTTGCGTAAATAATTTAATAAATCGCCAATGCAAAAAACTTATATTGATTTTTTCAGAAAACAGTTGTGTTTAGGTCAATAGGAATATTTGAGAGAATCAAATTAAAAAAATAAATTGTTTTCTGCTTTTGGAGAACTTTTTCAGAAATTTTATAAATTAACACTTGGCAGCACTAGATTGTTATACCTCGTTTGAGAAATTTGATCATTCTTACTTATCTTGTGTTCTACTTATTTAATTATGTTGAACGAATCAACAAATACTGAACTATTTATCTTTTTCTCCCCTAATAATTATTTGTTTCCTAGTCGATATGTAAGTATACATATTCAATTATTCGTTGCTTAATTCTGTTCTTTCCGAATGTAGGAAAATCAACGGAGTCTAGAGCAATTACTCATGTAAAAGATGACTATTATATCACCAAAACATATAAGGATTGGTAAGTTTTTTAATTCACGTTGATTAAAATCATACCATATTGTTATCTACTACATCCGTTCCAAAAATGGGCACCAGCAAATTTTCAATAAAAAATATTACCATCTTATATTTGGAATCAATTTAACTTAAACTTTTTAGTTTATTAATCAAAATTTTTATAGTTACACAAATATTATTATTATAAATACATGTTTCAGAAGTCATATAATCATACAAATATTATATTTTATGATAAATTAAACTTTAAATTTAAAAAAGGATTCTTCTTTATAAATTTCATATCTAATCAAATTAGTGTGTCATATATATTCCAGCAAATTAGTCTTTCTTAGAATGCATGGAGTTGCCATGAAAGTGTTGTACCCTAATTTAAGGCTGTATTCGGTTCCGGTTCTGGGTCTATTTGGGTCTGCGATTCCGATTCTGGCGGTTCCCGGTGCTGGCGGTTCCGGTTCTGGCGGTTCCGGTTCTGGCAGTTCCGGTTCTGGCGGTTCCCGGTTCTGGTGGTTCCGGTTCTGGCAGTTCCGGACCCGGAACCGGAACCATACGGTTCCGGAACCGCCCGGTTCCGGTTCTGGCGGTTCCGGAACCGCGGGTCTGGCGGTTCCAGGCGGTTCCCGGCGGTTCCGACCTTTTTTTTTTTTTTAAATTAATATCTTGTATAGTAGTGATTAGTATATTGTAGAATATATTTTTATATGGTGTACTATGTTCTTACTATAGCATATATTGTGCTTGGAAATTAGTATATATTCAAAATAAGTAGTGTATATTTTGTATATAAGTAGTATATGTTGTAGTGAAGTAGTATATATTGTATATAAATAGTGTATATTGTGTAGTAGTTAGTATAAATAGTATCATGTGTTGTATGTTATATATTATATGTTATATAAATATTTTATATGCAAGGATTGATATAGAAGTAAAGACAAAGAAATATTGAGACAAATATATTCAAGTATATGATAAAAAGCATATTTATTGACCAAAATGGCATATCTTTCTTAGTCTTCCTTCCCCCAATGGAATGAGCACAACATGGTACTAATACCACCATTAAAAGGAAAAAAAACTAAAAGAAGACATGCCAATGTACAAGTTACATCATAATTTATGTATTATTTCTAACAAATCTCATAAAACCTTCAAGGTTTGGAGGTGGTTGTGTTGACGGTGGTGGAAATGAAGCTTGTTCATCACCACTTCCAGGTGAAGATGATTCTTGAGCAAGTTCTGCTAGCATTTCTTCATAGCACTCATCTATTTCGGGTTGAGATTCAGCTAGCCCAAAGTTCCTTCTTTCAGAGCGGATCCAATCTCGGAAGAGCACTGATTTTTCCAAGCTGTCCCGCATCGACGCTCTATGATCTCCTATTTGTATTCTGGCTTGACTAAATACGCTCTCCGATGCAACAGTTGACGCTTGAATGGACAGAACATCCCGAGCCATCCTTGCAAGAACTGGAAAATGCTTTTCCATTGTCTTCCACCAATCCAAAAGGTCGAAAGATCCGTCTGGATTATCATTCTCTAGCCCCTGCGACAAATAAACTTGAAGTTCGTTTAGATGGGAAATATCATCTAAATTCTCACCTTGAGTACCCCTGAACTCCATCCACGATTTAAGAGCTGTTAAGCCAGCAACTCTTTTAGACGATTGTGACGTGGACGAAGTAGGAGTTGGAATATTAGGCCTAGCATGCTCTAAGGCCTGTTTATAAGCATTATAAACAGTTTGAGCATTCACTGTAATTGATGCTTTCGCATCAGATAGAGTAGCCATTTCTTCTGGTGAAAGATCTAAAGATTGATAAATACTATTATACCAAAAGTTAGGACCTCCTGCTTTCATAGTAGGGTTTAACATAGCAGCCACACCAAAAATAGGAGGGATTGGAAAAGAATATTTTTTAAATTTCTTTTTCATTTCAAATATTGCATGTTCATAAATTTCCCCTCCATCGTTAAAATCAGCAAATAAATTAGCAAGTGCGGCAATATATACTAAACAGTTTGAAATTGTAGGATAATATTGGCCAGATAAAGCAGTTGTAGCCACACTAAAATGTTCTAAAAAATCTAAAAGAATCTTAACGTTATTCCAATCTTGATTAGTTAGCATATCATTATCTTCATCCTCACAATCCCTAGAATTATAAGTAGCAGTTATTGTGTTTCTATATTCGTACGCCACTACTAAGCTTTCATACATGTAGTTCCACCTAGTCGGGCAAGGTTTAGGAACCTTTCTTTCTCTAAGGCCACTTTCGTCACATTTTTTATAATATTCTCTAAGTCTACTTCTACGGTTTGAATAAAAAAGCCAATTAAGAGCGAATTTAACTTTTTCAATTTCTATGTTTAAAATTCTCATACCATCTCCAACAATTAAATGATAAATATGGCATATATATCTAACATGGAAAATATTTGTAAAAGCAGGATTAAGTTTTCTAGTTAAAATACCTATTGCAGTTGTGTTGCTACTAGCGTTATCCATGGAAATTGACATAATTTTATCACTAAAACAAAAATATCTACAAACATCAGAAACAGTGCTAGCAATAAACTTACCTGTGTGCCGTGAATTAATTATTCTATATGCTATAATGCGTTTTTGCATGGCCCAGTCTTCGTCTATCCAATGACTGGTCACAGTTAGATAATCACAGTCATTTCCACTTCTACCAATATCAGTTGTAATAGACATACGATTACTTATATGAGTAAATAAATAGCGCAAGTACTGTTCATATTCATGCTTATATTTATAAATGTCGGCCTTAACTGTGGCGCGAGGCCAACCTTTATATGTAGGATTAAATACTCGTCTAATATATTGAATCCAAGCAGGATTAGAAGCAAAAGAATAAGGTAAACACATAACAGTAATCATTTTAGCTAATTCTTCACGATCCTTATTAGGATCGTAATACAATATACCTCCGGTGACTGTGTTTACTCCTGGTTGAACCATGTTAGAACCAGTACTTTGGTTAATTGTAGTATCAGGACTTGACCTCCCCTCTTGTTCCGCTTTCATTTGAAGATATATATCCTTATCGCTAGGATGTATTAGTATATGTTTAGCTAAACTACCTGTTCCGCTACGATCACCCTTATACCTATGAACAAGTTCTTACCACAAGTTTTACATTTAGCCTTATCTTTATCTCCTATTTGAATAAAAAAAATGCCAAACTAATGAAGTTTCTGAACGTTTCCGAGGTTGTCTACTAAAAGTGGGAGTTTGTACGGGTGGGTGTTCTGGGTCATTAGGGGCAGGACTAGTAGGTGTATCATCTAAGTCTACCGGAGGTTGGGTTTCGTCATCATCATCACCATCATTTCCCTCTGATATTGGTGCATTAGGATAAAGCAAATTCATAATATCATCATCTATTCTATCACCGACTGCTATATCATGTAGAAAATTAACATCGCTAAATTGAAAACACGGGTGATCACTATCAAGTATTCCTAAGTTTTCATTAGTATTTCTAGGTTGGCTACTAGTTTGAACTTGTTTATCTTTTCTAAGGCGGGGAGCCGGGGGAGGGGTAGGATTTTGGCGACTACTTTCACCGGATTTAGATGTACCTTTTCCGAACATTTTTTTCAATGAAAATGCCATACTAATTATAATTAAGCAAAATAACAACACACAACAAATATTCTTAGCACGTAAGAGTTGAAACGAGTTTACCGGATTGACGAACAACTTCTTGAAAATTGAAAATCGTTGTAATTGAACACTTGAAAACTTCAATTCAATAACTTCACAATGTTTCACGAATTTGCAACAAAAATTAAGCACTTGCACTAGAAAGATTGAAAGAGAGCTTGAGAGAGATTGAGAGAGATTGAGAGAGATTGATGAATTGGTGAATTAAAATGAAAGAATGAGGGGGTATTTATAGTTGAGAAATGAAAAATTGTGTAATTATATAAAGTTTGGGGTTAAATTAAATTTGAGGGGTCAAATGGCTAAATTTTAAAAATGCCAAACGGCTATTTCTGCAAGACCAACGTTCTGATTTCAGAATTTTAAAAAAAAAAAAAAAATTTAAAAAAATCTGTCCGTTGGGAACCGGATAGAACCGGAACCGGAACCGGACCGGTTCCGGCGGTTCTATACAGTTACGCCAACGGCCCGAATTTAAAAAAAAAAATTTTTTTTAAATATCGGGAACCGTTTGGAACCATATAGAACCGCCGGAACCAGTCCGGTTCCGGTTCCGGTTCCGGCGGTTCCGGTTCCACGGTTCTAATAGGTGGAACCGGACCGGAACCGCGGAACCGGAACCGCGGAACCGGAACCGTTTAGAACCGCGGAACCGCCAGAACCGCGGTTCCAGTTCCGATTCCGGTTTGGAACCATTATTTCGTACAGCCTTACCCTAATTTAGAGATAAGAAAAGAAACGGAATATATAATGGTGGACCAATATTGACTGGCAAAATTAAAGGGACAAAGCTAGATTGAGTATCTTATCAACCCAACATATATGGCAAATAAAGCAGGTACATGTGATTGTCTGATTTCAGTATATATATATATATATATATATATATATATATATATATATATATATATATATATATATATATATATATACCACTGTCCGTACTATCTATCATCAATCTTGGACCAGCTAAATTAGGGCTTCGGCTAAGCTCTTCTTTTTATATTCGCGGTGTTTGTACAAATCTCGATTAATTTCGTGACATAATATGTTATTGTTAGCATACGGATAACTTTGTCCATAATAAATACAAAAATATTATCTAATATTTTGTCTTCGTTGAGATTTTATAAACCAAAAATCTCATAGTTCTCGACAATCTCATTAACCATTAGACTACACCGGAGTATGATCTAAATACTATCTTCTCCTGTTGTAACCTAGTAAATATAAAACACGTGTCCACCCACATCTTGATTATAACCCTACCTGACTTGTCAAAAGTACTTCATACCAATAATTTCTTATCTGAAATGAGTAGAAATAAATTAGTTAATAGTAGAATATTTTGAGTAGTAACAGTTTTAAACGTAGAGGTAATATATTTCCTTTTATTAAACCAATTTATCTTTCTTTGACACTTAAACGATTTTGATATATAAATAGTTGCATTAGCTGGAACTTAGACTAAATAAGCCAGATTTCCAAATTAAAGAAATGCAGCAATTTTGAACTACAACTAATTTTTCTAATTCATTTTTAACTTCAATTTTAAATATCTTTTTAACCTTTTCTTTTAAAACTTCAATCAAATATAGTCCGACATGAACACAGCCACCACTCACCAGCCTCATTTAGAAAAGTGAAAATAGCAAGTTGGGTTGTCAGAATAAGGACGTTGTAATCCAGGGGTGTTTCCAAGGAATATATGGAAGATATTTGCATTTTCTCCAACTTCCTTCATGTATGTGATTTATTCTTTCAACTAAATTCTTTCTTTAAAGTTCGTTCCCAGCTTCCATTAATTATTCCGACAATTATTACCTCCTAGATATTGGTGTGACAAAAGCATAGGTATATTCATCTATTATATTCTTTTTCTATATGACATTTTTTCTTAAAATAAAATATTTTTTACCTTTTAAAAAATATTACTTTTTAAATATTTTTTTCGAATACAATTTATAATAAAATGTGATGACCCGGCCCGTCGTATCTTGTATTTCAGCCTCGTTTTTCCTGTTATATGTTTCCCCGTGCGTTACTATATGTGTCTGGTGAGTTTGAAGTGGTTTGTATTGAAATTGGATATAAATGAGACAAATAGTCTCTTTAAGGAAAGCTTAAGTTGGAAGAGTCAATCGGATGTTGACTTATGAGTTAGAGGGCTCGGAACGGATTTCCGATGGTTTGACTAGTTTTGGGAGATGATTTGTGACATAGGAGTGAAAACGAAGTGAATTCGGGGGTCCGGTGTGAAAGTTAGCCTATTTTGGCGAAGTTGGAATTTCGGAGAAATCCGGTTTATAGGTGAGAATTTGATATGGGGGTCAGAATGGGATTCCGAGAGTTGCATTAGTTTCGTTAGGCGAATTCGAATATGTGTGAAAATTTTCAGGTCATTCGGACCTCGTTTGGTTGGTTTCGACATTGGATATGAGTTTGGAAAGTTTAAGTTTAACTTAGAATGAAATTCAATAATTTTGGTGATTTTTGATGTTAAATATAGCGTTTTTATAGTCCGGGCGATTTTCAATGAGGTATTAGGGCATGTTTGTGTTTTTGGTTGAGGTCCCAGGGGCCTCGGGGTGATTTCAGATGGTTGTCGGACAATTTTGAAGTTGAAAAGTGTTGCAGAAATTGAGCTTTCAGGTGTTGCAGACGGATTGCTCTATCCGATTGCATGAATGGCGTTGCGATCGCATAGAAGGCTGGCCTGCGGTCCCAAAATTTGTTCAATGCAGTCTCGTTCAGGGGGATGCGATCGCGTAGGCTAAGGTCTTGGTGCTCTGGGATCGCAGAGCTGGGAATGCGTTCGCGTAGGTTCAGCTGATGAAGCAGTGCGGTCGCAGGGTTGAGGCCGCGTTTGCATAGGCCATTTGGGAGGCCTGGAAATGTTGTTCTATGCGATCGCAGGAGGAAAGTCGTGATCGCATAGAGGAAAGTAGAGTTGGGCAGAGGGCTTTTTAATAGTATTTCATCGCGAGCTCCTCATTATTTCCTCCATTTTTAACACCTTGAGAGCTCATTGACGGTTTTTGAAGGGGATTTCACTGGTAAGTGATTGGAGGCAAGTCTCGTGGTCTTATTACATCATTTTATTGAAGATTCAACCATAAATTTTCTTAAATTTGGGTGTAAATATTGAAGAACTAGGGCTTGGTATTCCAAATGAAGATTTGGGATTTGGAGGATCAATTGGACTCCGATTTTGATGAACTTTATATGTACGGACTCGTGGAGAGACGAGGATTCCAAAAATGTAAGTTTCGTAATTTTTCGAGAAGCGGGCTCAGAGCTCGAGTTTTGCTAGTTTCGAGATTTTGGCTATTTCTCGGTTATTTTCGATTGGGTATTGTCCCATAGGTATTTTGTGATGTATTTGCTCTGTTTTGTTTATATTCGATGCGCGAGTATGCCAAATTGAGAGGCAAAGGCGTCGCGAGCTTGAGATTTCATTGGTTCGAGGTGAGTAATGCTAGTAAATGTTGTTTTGAGGGTTTGAAACCCCGGACTTTCACATCGTAACGGTATGTTGAGGCGTGACACACACTCCATGATAAGTGCAGGGTCGGATACTGTTGAGGAATTGTGACGTGGTCCATCCCGTGTGAGAATTATATTATATTGGCGTATGATACACACACTGTGATGACTATTATTGGGCTTTATGCCGTGTTTGGGGCTTAGTGCCAACCTGTGATATCCTTCAGGAGTTGGTATTACTGTTTTAGCATGATTGCATATCATTTACTATAAGTCCATGGTTTTTAAAACATTGTTTTAAAAACCCAACCGTATTTCAAATGTTCAAAACTCATATGCTATCTTTTAAATATATTTCGGCTGAGGATCATTGTTTATAACTGCCCAAGGGCTTATGATATATTTTCTAGACTGATTTTGGGTGGCTCGGGCTGTGCGTCGCAGCGGTGATTAGAAACAGTGGTAACATAGACACTGTGTGATATGAGCGCTCAGGTAACATGGACTTGCCTGGTTATTGATTTTCGCCACGAGATGGCTTGTTATTGTGCTTGGGCAGTGAGCGCTGTCGACGATAAATGATATTGGTGGCTCGGGCTGCACGCCGCAGTGGGTACTGGATTTTATCATCATATGCATTGCATCGCATCCCTGTATTTGCATCACATATATATACTGTTGTTCAGTTGTTGAATTGCAGATACTGTTATATACTATTTTAGCTTACTTTGTGTAGTTATTGGGTTTTCTTGATTTCAGAGCTTTATTTACTATTATTACTCGCTGAGTTGGTAGACTAACCTCCTACTCCATGCACCTTGTGTGCAGATTCAGGTACTCCAGAAGATTTTGCGCGTGCGGTTGCTGATTATTTGTTTGACAGAGTATTGGTGTAGCTGCCAGCGTCCGCAGGACCCATGTCTCTGATCTTCTAATTATTTTCTAGTTATTCTGACACTTGTATTTCCCTCATTCTGACATGTATTCAGTATTTTTAGAGGCTCTAAAACTCGTGACCTCAGGTCTTTGGGGAAGTTATTTTGTTTCTGTGAGATTTTCGGGATACTTTTATAACTTACAGTTTATTATGGTTTCCTTCACTATTAATGACTTAAAAGGAATGGTTTATGAGCTCTAAGCTCGGGTTGAGAGCATATTTGGTCGGGCTTGCCTAGCCGTTGGGTTGGGGGCCATCACGACCGGGTTTGGGGTCGTGACAAGTTGGTATCAGAGCTAGGTTACTAGGCCTCACGAGTCATGAGTTGTTTTAGTAGAGTCTTGTTTATGGGTGTGTCATGCACCACACTTATAAGTAGAAGGCTACAGAACCTTTAGGAAACACTCCACTTTCTTGAAATCTTATCGTGCGTCCTTGATCAGTTTGAAAGAGTAACCCATGAAATTCCTTCATCACGTGTTATGCGTCCGTGAGCGTCCAGTATTATATGTGCCTGGATGGCTGGTGATTCCCCTATCGAGGGGCGAATTATGATTCCAATGAGTTGATGTTTGGTCATTCTAGAGGACTTGAGGCGGAATCTCTGTCTATGGCTTGAGCACCAAGGTGCTAACTGAGCGAGCTAGTGTTATGAGCTTGTAAGTTCGGCATTGTCCTTAATTTTGGTGATGGCGGCTGGATAGATACGTGGTGTGTATGTTGGTGCCGTATAATGTGTCCATATGACGTGGAAGTGTTGAAGAAGGTCTGCTAGGTGGTAGACGAACCATTAAATGTTTGATTCTCACTGTGAAATGGACATGTGACCCGAGTTATGGGGGCGTGAAGAATATTTTCCAGTCTCCTAGCTGGAAGTGTGCGTGTTGTGGTATGAGTCCAGACTCAGGAAGACTAATTGATTGCGTTAAGAGTATGACGGTGGAAGATGTACCGAAATATTAAAGTGAAGCAAGTAGGTGGGTATATCCTGCAGATTATTCTGAAATGCTATGATCATTATGAGTGTATTAGAAGATTTTATGTGTAATTAAAAGGTATTTTCTATATGTTATGATTCGTACAGGTGCAACGCATGTTCGTGTGTCAATTTTGATAAAATAATGTGTGTAGCATTGGGATCTCTGTTATTGATATACATTGTGATGCTACGTTGAGTTGTGGACGTGTTTTTAGGATGATTTTGGAAATTCTCTGACAGGTGGATATGCTCAATTATAAAGGAAACTCTGCTGAAGTTTTTGGAAAAATTTGGGACTTAGTAGAAATTTTGTCGCCTAAAGAGTGGGCTTGTCGTTTGTGTGAATGAATGCAAGAATTGGAGAAAAGTTAGAATTTCTGATGATTCGTTTCTCCACAAGCTTATGAAAGAGCGAGTTTAATATCACCATGATGTTTCGAGGGGTTTAGAGTATGGGTCTTTAATATATGTGGCTTCAAGCTAAGTTGGGGAGGTTGCTGTTGATGGGCTGGTGATATTGTTATGTACTGTGTTAGTCCCGATTTGATGCATGTGAGAGAATCAATTCTGGTTGCAGAGAGTGGGCCGAGGGCGGCACAAGTGAAGCAAAAAAAATTGCCAAAGGTTATATGGTGCATCGTAGATGCGAGAAAATAAGAGAAAGTCTTGAGTTATTGATAACGAGTGCTTAGAGTAAAGGGAAGGAAGTTGTTCGGTTGTATCGGAATGAGCTCTCATCTTGTAGTGTCAGAGTGCCGATAGTCACGTGTGGTTCAATTCAATAAGTCAAGTGATTTGCAGTGTGTATAAGAGTGGATGGCTTTTGAGAATGGCTTTTGGGGTGTTCGAGATTCGATATGTATCACTCAGGTGTTTTAAGGTTGATTATGCAACTTAGACAGTGTTTTCTTTGGAACAGGTTAAGACTCGTGGTATTTTTATGTTGATTACAGGAGTTCTAGGTATCAGAAATTAGGAAGTAATGGCAACTAATTCAGGGTCGCAGGAAGTTCTTCGGGTAAGGTACTTGGGAACGTGGTATTTCTGAGGACGTTTGAGGAAGTATTCAGTGGCCTATGGGTTTTAAACAGTGTGGTCTGGTGTTCCGGTCTCATGTAGTGAGCCTGGGTTGAGACATTGTGGTGCTGCAGCAAGAGAGTATATCTAGTTGAAGATGAATCAGGTGGGAATCTAGGCAAATGAAGTAGTTATTTAGTGGACTGGATTCAGCATGGTAAGGGTATGGTTAGTTCTCACTGTGTATTCAAGATAATGGATTAGCACATGTAATTTTTGCAGCAATGTTCTTGGGTATTGACGATTCTGTTAGCGTGCTATAATTAAAAAGGATTCAGTCTGGCGGTTTAGTTGTGCAGATGTAATTGGGAGAGTTCTTATTGATTAAGACAAGGTTGAAGGGATGCATTTCTAAGGCTGTAAATTGGCACGAGGGTATAATAATTTTTCTCCTAAATGGTATCAATGAAAGTTCCAGACTAGTTGGGTGCGTCGATCTCTGCGGCGCGGAAGGAAGATGAAAGTTCTCGTGTTATCCATGGGGGGTATTGTGTATGCGGTATGTTGTAAGGAACCTAGATGGGTGTATGCGAGATTTCGACTCAGTTCTGAAAGGTATGGTGGGTTTTGCTATTTCTTAGGTAATGAGTAGCTTCATGTAATAAAGAATTGGTACTGTTAATTGGAAGTGATTTGATGATGGCCTATGTTTCGGAAAGGGGGTAATTCCGCAAATGATACGTCAGAAGTGTTACGGTATTTCCTTATGGGATCGACTGCGGGTATCTGAGTTGTTTGATGGCAAGGGAGTTTTAGAGTATCTTTCGTGGAATAGTTGGGTACTTGAGATGTGATCGGTATTTCGCATTGTGGAAATTTGGATCAGGCACAGCGATTCGTGTGCTATGGGTTATCGGAGACTAGGAGTTCTCCGATGCAGTATATGCGGTGATTGAGGATCATGTGTGTTGTAGTGGTACTGTCAGCGGCTATTGGGAATTCGGAAGCCGAGTGGATCTTTCCGTGCTTAATATATTAAATTCTGGATATTATATGGGGATATAGAGTGATTGTCTCAGTGTCGAATTATTCTAAACAATTGTGCTATGAGTCATGTTGGGAAATGCCACATGTTGTGTGGCGGGGTGTATCGGACCATGTTCTAGCTGGAGAGTTGTGTTCTAGAGACTAGAGGTCGGCTAGGAAGGATTGCGTTCCATAATTGGGCCTTTGAGGCGGATGTTAGAATAGAGGTTTCTACCATTGATTTCGGTTCCAGTATTGAGGGACTTTTCAAATGCGTCCTTGTGGCCGAACATGTCGCCATGCAAGACTGTGGATTTCAGTAACTATTTGGTGCCGGGCACCATATCGTATGGCTCCGGTATGAGTATACTAGTGGTAGTGGAATTTTTAGCTTACAATGCTTATATGAATATCTTTCTGCACTCCGTTGCTTACGACCGATGTTGGTATTTTGTTATTATGAGCAATTTGGCTCGATGTGTACCTCCCTATGTGAGGCATGTTGTGTGGATCGGGTGGCACGTCGCCACGAGTATGTTATCTGGATCGGGTTACGCGCCGTAACCGTATGATGCTGATAATGGCTATCCATGTGATGATTTGTATTCCTTGCCCCCTGGCTTCCGAGGGAATGTCCGTATTTAGAATTACTTGGAGGATAGCGTATCGGTTGTGTCCTTCCAAGATGGAACGGTTCATATTACTTGTTTCACCGTGAGTGTGATGGGTGATTGAGTTTCGGGCATCGAGCTATGCATGGTTGTTTACGTTGAGCATGGTAGCACGAGGTGATTCATGTGTAATAGAATTGAGTTAGGATCGCGCGTTGTGGCGAGGCCACGTGGAATTTAGACCTCTCGAGGAGGAGTCATGTACTCTATCCCTATGATGTGAGACGGGGTCTCAGCTTGGTTTTGTAAAGGTATTGATGAGCTTGAGGTATAACTATTCCGGTTGAGTCATTGGCCATGATTTGGGGAATGTTTAGATTGATTCTTATTGGCGCGTGTATTATGCAATTGTGGCTTAGGCCTGTATTGAGGTATCATATCACCAGAAGTGGTGTGTTAGGCCCGAGGTGATCATTGGGTTATTAAGGAGCATGAGCAGATTTGATTTCAGCGGGTTAGAAGGATAATGTCGAGGTTTGACTCAGAAATCTGTTGTGGTAATTGTCAACTTGGAAGTGACTTCTTGAATAATTGATTTTAAGTACTGCTACTGTTCATTGTTTTTTTGTTATCGTTGGCAATATGCGGAAGTGTTGAAATAAGACTTTAGCTAAATAAGAAGTTATCTATTGATATTGAGTATTGTGGGCAACTGCCATGAATAAAGACTATCGTTCCGAGTGTTGTAATGTGTGGTATATTGCATGAACGCACCTGAGGTTGCAAGTGTGGGTTGTTACAGTTGATTCAGATTGATTCTGAGTATAGATGTGAGGTTCTGATCTTGTGTATGATTTCGGGTAAGGCAATGTGGTTCTACGGTTTTTGGGCCAGATGGATTGTGAAATTTCAATTGTGTTGTATTTTCGGTACCTATGTGAGTTAGGGTGACGTGGGATCACCCCGGGCATGTGCCTGGTAATGTCATGTGGTTATTGGGTTGCTTCTATTACAACTCTGGGTACGCTCGAGGATGAGCGCTTGTTCAAGTTGGGGAGGATGTGACGACCCGACCCGTTGTCTCTTGTATTTTAGCCCCGTTATCCCCGTTATATGTTTCCCCGTGCGTTATTATATGTGTCTAGTAAGTTTGAAGTGGTTTGTATTGAATTGGATATAAATGAGACAAATAGTCTCTTTAAGGAAAGCTTAAGTTGGAAGAGTTAATCGGACGTTGACTTATGAGTTAGAGGGCTCAGAACGGATTTTCGATGGTTCGACTAGTTTCGGGGGATGATTTGTGACTTAGGAGTGAAAGCGGAAGTGAATTCGAAGGTCCGGTGTGAAAGTTAGCCTATTTTGGCGAAGTTGGAATTTTGGAGAAATCCGGTTGATAGGTGAGAATTTGATCCGAGGGTCGGAATGGGATTCCGAGAGTTGCATTAGCTTCGTTAGGAGAATTCAAGTATGTGTGCAAATGTTCAGGTCATGCGGACCTCGTTTGGTTGGTATCGACATCGGATATGAGTTTGGAAAGTTTAAGTTTAACTTAGAATGAAATTCAATGATTTTGGTGATTTTTTATGTTAAAGATAGCATTTTTGTAGCCCGAGCGATTTTGAATAAGGTAATGGTCATGTTTGTGTTTTTGGTTGAGGTCCCAGAGGCCTCGGGGTGATTTCAGATGGTTGTCGGACAATTTTAAAGTTTAAAAGTGTTGCAAAAATTGAGCTTTTAGGTGTTGCAGACGGATTTCTCTATGCGATCGCATGAATGGCATTGCGATTGCATAGAAGGCTGGGCTGGGGTCCCGAAATTTGTTCAATGCGGTCGCGTTCAGGGGGATGCGATCGCATAGGCTAAGGTCTTGGTGCTCTGCGACCGTAGAGCTGGGAATACGTTCGCGTAGGTTCAGCTGATGAAGCAGTGCGGACATAGGGTTGAGGTCGCGTTCGCATAGGCCATTGGGGAGGCCTGGAAATTTTGTTCTATGCGATCGCATGAGGAAAGTCGTGATCGCATAGAGGAAAGTAGAGCTGGGCAGAGGGGTTTTTAATAACATTTCATCCGCGAGCTCCTCATTATTTCCTCCATTTTTAACACCTTTTGAGCTCATTGGCGGTTTTTAAAGGGGATTTCACCGGAAAGTGATTGGAGATAAGTCTCGTGGTCTTATTACATCATTTTATTGAAGATTCAACCATAAATTCTCTCAAATTTGGGTGTAAATATTGAAGAAATAGGGCTTGGTATTCCCAATGAAGATTTGTTATTTGGAGCTGCAATTGGACTCCGATTTTGATGAACTTTATATGTATGGACTCGTGGCGAGACGAGGATTCCAAAAATATAAGCTTCGTAATTTTTCGAGAAGCATGCCCAGAGCTCGAGTTTTGCTAGTTTCGAGATTTTGGCTATTTCTCGGTTATTTTCGATTGGGTATTGTCCCATAGGTACTTTGTGATGTATTTGCTCTGTTTTTGTTTATATTCGATGCGCGAGTATGCCGAATTGAGAGGCAAAGGCGTCGCGAGCTTGAGATTTCATCGGTTCGAGGTGAGTAATGCTAGTAAATGTTGTTCTGAGGGTTTGAAACCCCGGACTTTCACATCGTAACGCTATGTTGAGGTGTGACATGCACTCCATGATAAGTGCGGGGTCGGATACTGTTGAGGGATTGTGACGTGGTCCATCCCGAGTGAGAATTATACTATATTGGCGTATGATACGCACATTGTGATAACTATGATTGGGCTTTATGCCGTGGCTGGGACCTAGTGCCGACCTGTGATATCCTTCGGGGGTTGGTATTACTGTTTTAGCATGATTGCATATCATTTACTATCAGTCCATGGTTTTTAAACATTATTTTAAAACCCAGCCGTATTTCAAATGTTCAGAACTCATATGTTATCTTTTAAATGTATCTCGGCTGAGGATCGTTGTTAATTACTGCCCAAGGGTCTTATTATATATTTTTTGGATTTTGGATGGCTCGGGCTGCGCGCCACAGCGGTGATTAGAAATAGTGGTAATACAGACACTGTGTGATATGAGCGGTCAGGTAACATGGAATGGCTGGTTTGATTATTCGCCACGAGATGGCTGGTTTTATTATTTTCCATGAGATGGCTGGTTTGATTATTCGCCACGAGATGGATGGTTATTGCGCTTGGGCTGTAGGAGCCCCTCCGGAGTCTGTACACACCCCCAGTGAGCACCGTCGACGATTAATGATATGGTTTGCTCGGGCTGCACGCCACAGTGGGTATTGGATTGTACCATCTTATGCATTGCATCGCATCCCTGTATTTGCATCACATATATATATATATTTTTATTCAGTTGTTCAGTTGCAGATACTGTTATACACTGTTTTAGCTTACTTTGTGTAATTATTGAGTTTTCTTGCTTTCAGAGCTTTATTTACTGTTATTACTCGCTAAGTTGGTAGACTCACCCCCTACTCCATCCACCTTGCGTGCAGATTCAGGTACTCCAGAGGAGTTTGCAAGTGTGGTTGCTGATTATTTGTTTGACAGAGTATTGAGGTAGCTGCCAGCGTCCGCAAGACCCATGTCTCTGATCTTCTAGTTATTTATTAGTTATTTTGACACTTGTATTTCCTTCATTCTGACATGTATTCAGTATTTTCAGAGGCTCTAAAACACGTGACCCCAGGTCTTTGGGGAAGTTATGTTGTTTCTGTGAGACTTTCGGGATACTTTTATAACTAACAGTTTATTTTGGTTTCCTTCACTATTAATGGTTTAAAAGAAATGATTTATGAACTCTAAGATCGGAGTATCTAACAGTTTATTTTGGTTTCCTTCACTATTAATGGCTTAAAGAAATGATTTATGAACTCTAAGCTCGGGTTGGGAGCACATTTGGTCGGGCTTGCCTAGCCATTGGGTTGGGCGACATCATGACCAGGTTTGGGGTCGTGACATAAAACTTGAATAGAACAACATTATTGAGGTTAAATATTTTTATTTGATTAAAAATAATAAAACTTTAATTAATCTATTTTTGAATTTGACATGAAAATAAAAATTTATACAATTGAAATAAATAGTAAAGGCATCAAAAAAATTATAAAAAATACATAGCTTGAAATTAACTATTTTGAAATTATATTTTATATAGCTCTAAATTACAGTGCTCTAATTTTTTTAAATATATTTTACCTAAAAAAAGTAAAAATACACTGTTAAAATAAATAATCATTGAACCAAAAGCAGAAATAAAAAAAGTGTACAATTACAAAAAAATTACATGTGCAATTGTACACTCTTTTTATTTTTTCTTTTGATGCAATGACTATTTATTTCAACTATGTATTTTTTATATCTTTTTAGATGTATTGATTATTTATTTCAATTGTATAGATCTATATTTTCAGGTCAAATTCAAAAAAAGATTAACTAAAACTTTATTAGTTTTGGCCAAATAAAAATATTTAACCTAAATAATATAGTTAGATTCAAATTTTATTATATTCAAAAAAAAATTATCCAAGAAAGTAATATTCTTAGAAAGGTAAAAAAAATATTTTATTTTTCAAAAAAAATGTCTCATAGACAGAAAAATTTATGTGACAGACGAATACACCCACACTTTTTGCCACGTTGACATTTAGGAAGTAATGACCCTCCAAAAAATAAATTAAGGAGGACAATTAAAATCGGGTATAATTCGAGAAAGATACTAATAACCTGAATCAAATCTAAGAATGGTTTATGATATTTACCCTCTTATTAATCAATGAGAACTATTAGCATATATGAAACTTTTATTTTACTCAAGTATCCTTTTTATTAAAAAATCTGGAAGTTGAATGGTGGCTCAATAGTGTAGTTATTATCTTGCATATAAAAGGTGCAACAATTACATTAATTCTAACCAAACTACTACTACTTTTCTCATTTTCAATTATTTCGGCATGCTTCACAAAATAGAAAAAAAGAAAAGAAAAGAAGCTAAATAGCCGTTCATCTAACTGATAAAACTAAAAAAGAATGACAAATATATTATATTAATATAATTTATATATATCAGTAATTTTCTTTTGAGAAAAAATAACCTATAACTAGGGGAGCTTCTGATATAGTAGTAGCAGAATTTTGTACACAAGAGGAAGACAGCGGCGAGTCGTGGAGTTACATAATCCACACAGTACACCTGGTATAGAGATAAGTTTAAGATAATTTTGGAGATATCCTTGGAATTATGCTAAAAACAACACTATTCTTCCTAGCTAGCTAGATTTGCTTCCCTGAAAAATGGCAAAAAGATTGGTCGAAATTTAAAGCTGCAACACAATCTGTCTATAATTTACTGGTGGTCCAGTACATTAACAAATTATTTTTAACAGTTCGTTTGAATAGTTATTACTACATCATACTCTTTTTATTTTAAATTAAATAAAATACTTTTTTTTAGTTTGTTCCAAAGTAAATGATATTGTTTATCTTAAAAATGATAATAATTGAATTTATATGCGGTTTTTAGAATATGTGGATTAATTCAATACAAGTGAATCTATGATTCTAGATTAAGCAAATAAAAAACGTAATAAATTAATCAACCAATGATAAGAGTGAGTCCGAGCTCGGCTAATGATAACAGGGAACCTGCCTTCGGTTCCGAGCTTGTCCTTATGAAGAACTTTATGACAAAAATAAGAACTTTGAATAACTTTGAGAAACGAAAAGAACTGAAGTATATTGGCTTGGTATGCGTAATACAATGCCTTTAATAGATAATAAATTTTCCCTTTATATAGTATGAGTATTTTACTTTAAGTACAATCCTAAAAACGGTAAAAATCTTCCTTTTTGCTAATCACTAATTTTTTGCCGATACGGACCAAGATTCACGCAATGATATCCGGTTGGGCACAGACATTACGACCCTTTGTTAGTCGTATGCGGTTGTTTTGGTAATGCTCTCTGAAATCTTGGGACTCGAACCGGACCTGGAGAGCTTGGTCCCAATGCCCCCGAGGGTAGTTGTTCTGCTCGAGCCTCAATACGAGGGGCACCTCACTCTGACTCTGATTCCATACGTTCACATCCTTTCTTTGATTGCCTCACCGGGTAACCATGGTGCTCAATGGGCTCTATTTTACATGAATACGAATATTCCCATCATTTCTCATAGAGTGGACTTGTTGAAACGACAGGAAACAATAGATGTCTCTGGATCCTTTCTTTGTACGTTACGATGAAGGAGCCGAAGTATCCCATCAGTCGCATCGTTCTGACTTTGGACATGTGTCGCTTGGCAGTTGGTTGCCTCCGAATATGGAGCGTCGGTTGTTTCCCTATAAAAGATCTTCCTCTCTTTATTCTTTTTCTACTTTTCGACTAAATTGTTACCTTCGAGCTTTCCAACCATCATCAAACCTTCATATCTTTATCCTTGCTTTTCAAGTTTCATAGTGATTTCCAGATTTTTACCCATGTTTTCTTTAAATCTCCATACTCTTTTCTTCATCTTCAAAATCCATTTTTCCCAAACTTTGCATTTTTTTCTTCAAATATTCGAACCCTCCCCCATATAATAATGGCTAAAATATCAAAATTTATTTCTCAACAAGTTGCCTCTTCGTCTTCTGAACTAGATGTTGATGCTGAAGTAGTTGCCCCCGACGTAGTCGCCCTCGAAATGGCTTCCCCCGATATGGCTGCTAGCAGGCGAACCGGTCGTTGAGCCTCCCTTCAAAGCGTTCAATACCGGAGGCTGATCAATTGTATATGACTTTAAAGTAGAGAATCCCTCACGCAAATAGGACCGTGGCGAATGTGTCTCGAGGTACATATGCTCCGTGACCGAAGACGATTTTTCCATAGTTTGAAATGACTGCATTGAGAGAGAAAGATGTAGTAGTCCTCGAACCCGAGGACACCATTACTACCCATGTTTTGTGGTACTTTATAATTACCCCTTCACATTTGGGCCTGGTCGTTCTGAACTTTTGAAAGAGGTACGAGGTGTGCCTTGGGCAAATCTATCCATTGCTATAGAGGATCATAATCCTCCTTCGCTAGTTTGTGAACAAGATCGAGTCTTGCCGGTTCACGATCGACCACCTACTTTTATTATACAGTCCCCGAATCATCTGAGGTTGACAGATCAAGCTTACTCACCGGGACAGCAAGGCCCCATTTTCGAGTATCGACGAAGACCAAGACCAGGGCTAGCAGGGACGCTTCGTTCAAGTGACAATCAAAGATTTGATCACCACGACTACATGTCATTCCCTTAGAAGTGGAATGTGTCTCGTAAGTGCTATCTCTCTTTAAACATCAAAATTCCTTTTTCATCAATTTCTTTCTTCTCATTTATGCTTGTGGTTGTGCAGCTGTCTTCTAGGTTCTGAATGCGGTTCCCCGGCTAAAGGAATGGATCGAGGGACATCTGTGCTCAGATATCTTACTTAGAGAGCTCATGGCATGGACTCTCGGAAGGCCTATGGGAGGATCATTCCCATAGTAAGGCCTTCCCCTGAATAGGTAAATCAGGCTTTCCTATTTGCATCATACTTACTCTTCTTTCCTCTCTTTTCTTTTTGCAAGTTTTCCTAAGACCACTTAACTTAGGCATTTAAAAGGAGACGAGAACGTTTCCTTATTTGTTGATCTCTTTGCTTCTTGGATAGCTCGGGGCTACAGTGGAGGAAAATGAGAAGAAGAAGAAGAAGAAGAGGAAGGCTTTGGGCTCCCCGAGTTCTTATATAAATCCAACGCAGAGATTGGCTCGGAAGCCAAAGAAGAGTTCTGGTTACCGAGCACCGGACTCAGATTTGCTTTTTTGGCTCGGAGATGAGCTCGAAGAAAATATTTTTTTGGCCCACGTGTCGACCCTCCTGGGGAGCAGGCAACAGCCGAGGGGGAGATGTTGGAAGTCGATCTCCTTCACATTCAGGAAATCGATGTGGAGATAGAGGTTGAGAACCCCCGAGACATTTTCCCTCCGAAGGAAGTGCTCGGTATAATAGAGATTTCAGGGTCACCCACATACACTGATTCCATGCTCGAGGAGGCCCAAGCAGGAAAGGAGAGGTCCAGCGAAGGGGTTTACGGCACGAATGATCCCCTTTATTCCTTTTTTGATGGCATGGACTCGTCTATTTTGGAAGATTTTTTCGGGCTGGATGACCTGGAAGTTTTGAGGAAGGATACGTCTTTCGAATTTAGCGGGTCGAGTTCGATCCCAAAGTTGATCAATCAATTCCCCACCCCGAGTGCGGATCCCGATAGTAAGAGATCAACAATTCTTTCCGTCCCAAAAGATGCCTGAGTTATTTCTTCTCCCGTGGGAGTAGCAAGCTATCTCCGATGCTTGGTGACCAAGGAGTACCAGGCAAAAATTAATATGGTGAACATGTCATGCCGTTTTAACGAGGCGTAGTAGGCACTAAATCGGGTAAGGCATTATTGTGTTCCTTTGAATTTTACTTAGGTCTTGATGTTTCTCACACATTTCACCTTTATGCATGCCTCAGTACCTCATCATGAGAGCTTTCTTTGGTACCAGGTCGAGGTCAATCAGCTCGAGCTCGAGGTCAAGTAGCTAGCCCCAAAAGGGATACGTACAAGCTCCTCAGCGAGCAATAAGAAAGGACCATTAAATACCTTTAGGCTGCGCTTGATAGGGCTCGGAAAGAAGCATCAATCGTACAACAGGAGCACGCTGACTTGGTAAAAAAGGTAAAATCTTCGAAGTTAGAAATGAGGAACTAATCATAGTGGCTAAGTACAAACCTTGCAGATCCAACAAAAAATTAACCAGATCAACCAGCTTCGAAAGGAGATGGACGAGATCCAAGTCATGGCCAATGGGTGGAAGAACAAGATGGATCTTCTAAACTCGGAGAAGGAAACCACTTTGGCAAAGCTTCCTCAGTAGAAGTTCAGCTCCGGGTGGCGCAGGAGAAAGCTGAAAAACTGGCTAAGCTGAGTGAAGATATCCAAGCACAGCTGAGATCTTTGTTGCAGAACGGGATGCGCTTGGAAAATAGCTCGAAGCAACAAAGTCCCAACTGGAGACAACTTCTACTGATGTCGAGGAGATTATAGCCCAAAATAAGGCCGATGTTGAGGCAGCCAAGGCCTGTCTGAAGAAAAATCTGGATATATAAGGCGATTTTCACAGAGGGATTCCCTCGAAAAGATTCATGCTCAAGGTTTCGACCTGTCTACCAATATTGAGGAGGCTAAAAGACTTGAGGTTAAGGCCAAGAAATTAGCCAAACCCAAAGGAAAAGAAGGCACCGAGAAATCCGAAGGCCCCGATGGTTCTTGTGACAAATTGGGCTCCGGTGAAGATCAGGCATAAATGCCTCAGGATTTTTTAGTTTTTTGTGTACATATTTTTTTCATTTTAAGGTCATTTTCCTGGGGCATATATAAATCTAGTCCAGAATATATATAATTTACCACTTTGGCATTTTCAATTGTTTTAACATCTTTTCACGATTTCTATTCTTGCAAATATTTCTAATGCCTTATCATAGAGTTAAATGTAGTAATAAGCCATTTATTTTTCGGAGGTCCAAATAAAACTTGGCCATAATGCAATTGTTTATTTGCTTGAAGCTTTGACAACTTGAAGCGATCGAAAATTTTTCAAGAATGCTTAAATGTTCTTAGAAGATGCTTTTGCCAAGGGTAACCTTTTTGGAAAGTTTTAAATTTTTATTGAAGACCTTATGTTTTTATTACTAGCTTCGAACGTCTCCGATCCGCTTTTTCCCATGGTCATAGCCTTTTGGGTTGAGGCACTACCTAATAGGTTTTATACCTTCGAGATTTGATAACCCGAGATGCGCGTACTTATTTCGGATGTAAGTCTCTGAGCAAGGATAGACCTAGGAACCAATAGTACCCGAATAGGGATGGCCCTTAGGCTCGATGTCGAATAGCGATGACCCTTAGGCTCGATGTTTTGAAAGGCAAAAAATGTAATAGCAAGGTGGGAACTTTCTTTCATTTTTGAGTACAAAGTACATGATCGAAAGCGAGTAAAAGTTTGTAAATTGCTATGGTGGCCAATGCAGGCATGGTTCATTTAATTATTTGTTCCTTACAATAAATCCAAACCACTGGGCCTAAGCTATTCAAGCACAAAGTTCCCTTCGTTATTTGCTAAGAAGTCCAATCCGAGGGTGATGGCCCCCAGTATTGGAAGTCAATCTTCGAGAGGGCTCGGATACAATTATTGCGACCATTTACTTTTATTCAATACTTGTCTTTGGATATATGTTTGCATGATACAATATTGCCTCATTAAAAACCTTGCCGGAAACTTGTTTAGGACACAACCAATTCAAAGAAAAAAAAGTGCAGCACGTGCTTTAAGACCTAATAGTCATACTTCTCCTTGGCCATGCTTGCAAGAACCAAGTCCTCGATTTTGAAGTGTCGGAGGTTGGCTCTTCGGCTGTAATTTCTCTCTATCTGCAATTTCTAGGTGACCAACAGGAATAGGGTGGCCTCTCGCCTTTTATCTAACAATTCTAGGCTCGTACTCATGGCCTCACTTATGATTATTCCATTGCATATTGAAACCTAAGGCTTGATTCATCTACTTCGATCGATCTCAATGCTTAGGCACCGTAGACCAACAAAAACGGGTGGCTCCGGTGCTGGATTTCAAAGTTGTACGATAAGCCTACAAGACTTTGGGCAGAATTTCCTTCCATTTTCCTTTGGAATCGGTCATCCTCTTCTTTAAATTATGGAGTGTGTACTTATTTGTAGACTATGGTTGTCTATTCCTGCTAGGGTAATAGGGGTGGATAGAATCTTTTTGATCTTATGGTATTCAAAAAACTTGCTTACCTTACTACCGATGAACTTCTTCCGGTTATCACATACAATCTCAATCGTTATTCTTAACCGGTATATTATGTGGTCCTAAATAAAATCAATGACTTCTTTTCTCGTACTTTATTTAACGCTTGAGCTTTGACTCATTTAGAAAAATGATTAGTCGTAAATAAAACTAATTGAGCCTTAACAGGTGCCCATGGCAGGGGATCGATGATGTCCATTCCCCACTTCATGAATGACAAAGGAGATAAAACCGAATGCAATAACTCTCCAGGTTGATGTTTATCGGTGCGTGTCTCTAACAGCCATCGCATCTTCGTACAAAGTCCTTTGCATCTTTCTCCATATCAACCCAGTAGTAGTCGGACCTGATGTGAACACCTAATTTTTGACCTCACCCAAATTCTATACTTTTTAGTGTAAATATTTAAATCTTAATATATAAACTTTTATCTTTCTCTTAATAGTTTCATTTATGAAAATTAAAAAAAAAAATTATTTGCATTCTTATAGTATAACTTTTGTTCCTATTTTTAAATAGAATAAAATTTACAAAAAATATATATATTTGGTTTCTTCTAATTTTAGATGTAAGCTATAGTATTTTTCATAGTATAATTTAAACTATAATGTAAATATTAGGTTTTCTTATAGTTTTCTTTAAATCTAAAGTAAGTTTTATATGCGTGTGTGCGTTTTTGATCTTCTTTTATTTAATTAAAAAAGGGGTTAGGGAAATTTAAATATATATATATAAAGTTTAAAAAATATATAAAAAATAAAAATAAAAATAAAAAAATAAAAAAATAAAACAACCCAACTTCCCCACTTCCTCACTTCACGTAACTTCCTTTCCCACTAACTCTCACATTCCTAACTTCCCAATTCCCACTTCCTTAGAAGTTATAAAACTACTCATACTCATCTATATAAAGAGAAAGAGACTTCTGTTATAAAAAAAAAGAGGGGAGAATAAAGGACAAAGAATGAAAAAAAAATCGAGAAATATTGTGCAAGAGAGAAAGAGAGTGTAAAGACAGAGTTTGAGATTTCGTTCGTGGTTCTAAAAAGTTAGCATTGCTAGCTTTGGAAATTAGTAGATTGTATCTATTTATCAATTGTGAAATCCTCGCAACAGGTAATATTGAATTTCCTTGCTAGTTCAATGATAATATCATGATTTAAGCCTGAATGTGTGTTAATATTTGTATTAATTTTCTTAAGAGCTGAACACAAGTATTGTTTTGTGCTCATCTGACCTATCGCCGTCTATTTTTTACGATTTACTACATATATATATATATATATATATATATATATATATATACATATATATACACATAGATAGCAGTTTAAAAATTTATCTTTTGTCTTTGTTAATTTAAATCATCTTCGAAGTTCAATTTATAAATTTGTCATGAATGAATCTAGGCTTGAATATTTTGTTTAATTAGTACTAGAAGTCATCTTTATATTAATTTTTCCCAATCATTCTTGTAAACATGCCATAAATTATGATAAGTTTTTTTTATAAGATTACAATAGGTTTCCTCTAAAACAAAATAATCGTTCTTTTTGGAATACACGTTTACACATGTTTGATTACTTAGCCATGAAAGTTGAATATTATCAAGTGTTAATTTAGTATGACTATTTTTACTTTAAACAAGATAAGAAAAATCGTTAATTGTTTCACATTTTCTACCTCATAACTTGTTGTATTAGTTAAGTTATTTTAGTAATGATGTTAGTTACTTACCATAGTATAAGGATATAGATTCAATCTTTGTCTTATTACTGAAGTATAAGTTGGAATATTTATGAGTTATTATCTTTATTTATAAATTTTATTTGATTTACTGTTAGTATAAATATGTTTCTTTATTAATAAATCTGATATTTGAGGCTAAGCTATTAATTGCGTTTCTTTCATATTCCAACTGAAGGTCGGGTCATGCGAGAATATAGTTAATTGGGGATAGAAATATTTCCAGGTCTAATACTAGAAAATAATTGTGAATGAGCAAAGGGAGTCATGAATTAACTCAAGACTCGTTCCAATAAGTAAAAGAAACAATAATGAAAAATATATAAATAGATGTCTTGGTTTAGAAATAAATAAATAAAATACTCTAAAAATACTAGAAAAGATTTTAGATGTGTTAGGATTTATGCCCTTCACTAGAGGGGGGGAGGGTGAATAGTGAGGCACGAGAATGTCGATAAATTTTCCGGAATTAAAATTGCAGGAGTAAAGTAAGTGCAGTAATTAAAAGAGTAAGGAGAGGACACACCGAATTTATACTGGTTCACCACAATGTGTGGTTAGTCCAGTCTCCCGAGAGACTCTCTCGAGTTTACACTAACTCCGTTAAGCTTACGGGTGCCTAACAAACCGTTACACTTGCTCGTAGATGTACGCTCTACAAGACTTCAACTTGCTCGAGGATACCTCACCTCAAGACTTCACCTTGCTCGAGGATACCGCACCTCAAGACTTCACACACTAAGATTGAAGGTACTTAGCAAACCCAACGCTCAATGAGAAGGTATGGTCTTCTCAAGAACCTTTCTCTTTTACAACAAGAACTCTCTAAGAAGAGTAGATAAAGAGATACAATATAAGCTCTATGAACAACACAAAGTTGTCTCTCAAATGGCTCAACAAAAGCTCTAAGTATGATGCATAAATGTTATCAATATGTTCAAGAATAATGAGAGATGTTGTTCATCTAAAATCAGCTCCAAAGACCTCTATTTATAGAGTGTGGAGGTTATATGTCCGTTGCTTGATAGTCAATCACTAATTGCTGATTTTACGCTACATAATCGATTATTGTATTAGCATAATAAATTATCTTCTTTAACAATCAAAAAACTAGACGTTGGATGGCAACGGTCAGGCAGATAATCGATTATGCACAAGATGATAATCGATTATTTTGTGGGACTAGCCCAATAATCGATTATCACCTTGTGCATAATCGATTATTGTGGTTTGCTGGAATTTCCAGATTCCAAATAATCGATTATCAAGTTGTGAATAATCGATTATTTTCCCATTCTGTCCAGAAGTGAAAACTTACTTCAAAAACCATTTTGGTTAAAATGAAAACGTTAAAATCATTTTGTTTGAAGTATATTAAAAATGTTTATGATATATATGATTTAATAAAATGATTTTATGCATATTAATGATGACCTATGTTGAGCCAAAAGACGAGATAACTTAAATGTTGCTCTTACATTGGTTCTACCTAACGACCTACGTCTTGGGTCTTCGATCTTGAACTTTTGAGCTCGTCTTGGCTTGTCTAAGCAATCCCTTCATCAATATGCTTCTTGGAATCCAATCTTGATTGTTTGATTCATCATCATTGATTCATCAACCATCTCGATTGTTTGCTAATACATCTTCATCCTTTGTCATACAATATCGTTGTTTGACAATTGACTTCATTGTTTGTCATTCATCAAAACCTATACCTGGAAATCATGCTAATACAACCAAAGCACACATATCAAATATATCAATGATTTCCAAACGAGGTTAAATGAGGTTTTACAATTTCCCCCTTTTTGATAATGACAAACAATAGGAGATATGCATATCGGATTCCCCCTAAAGACATGCTATATATCAACATATATGTCATGCAAAATATTCCCCCTTATTGAGTATTCCCCCTCAAATAAGGCATACTAAAAGGTAGAGACATTCCCCCTTATTAGATACATATCGCCTAAGCTCTTCCCCCTTTTGGCATTAGCAAAAAGATTATACAGAGCCTACTTCCCCCTTTTGACACTTCCCCCTTTTGGGTATACCAACTATTAGTGTCAAAAATAAAATAGGAAATGCAATGAGGAATATACATGATGACGATTTTCAAACAATTAAAAATCATACCAACATAAAATGATACCAAATGTTAGTAAAAACATAACAACCATATTAAAGGTTATTTTTAGCAAATCATATTACTTAAACATATCAACTGTTAATTTTTAACAAACCAATAGTTGTATTAAAAACATGAATCATTTATTTTTCAAGAATATACCAACTTTTATTCAAACTAAAAATAATATTTATCAAAACAAGAATCAATCATTATTTTTAACAAAAATAATTGATACCAATTGTTATTCAAAATAAAAGTTATCAAAACATGAATCAACAAAAATAATTGATACCAATTGTTAACAAAGACATATCAATCGTTAACACATATCAACTATTACGTTTTTATCAAAAATATGATAACTAACCGAAATTTCCCCTCGATGCAATAAGGTTTCGTACTTGGTGCATCTACTACGATATTGTAGTCTTCAAGCACACCTGCAAACGTACCTAAAAATAGGTTTTAGGTACCCAAACACTTTTGGGTCCTTGGGGGTTAGGCAAATAATAATCATAGCTAAAAGATAAATCCCTATGTTTTGCAAAACATACGGGTGCTCTGTGTCCTACCCGGTTGCAATAATGACATATAACATTCGGGTTGTGCATATGTCTTGGTTGAGCCAAAAACGTTCTAGGTGATCTAAAGTCGTTATTCCTAGAAGCGTTGAAATTCCTAGAGTCATTTCTAGGCGGTCTAAAATGATTAATTCTAGACTCATTAATAAAATTCCTAGAATCATTTCTAGGTGGTCTAAAATGATTAATTCTAGACTCATTTACAAAATTCCTAGAATTATTTCTAGGTTGTGCATCGCAATTTCTAACATGATTCTTATTCTTTTTACGCCTTTTATTTTTCCGGGGCCTTTTCTTTTTAATTTCTTCAACTATTTTAGGATTGTCTACACTACGTTTTTCTAGTGTGTTCCTAAGTTCTATGTTCTAATTTCAAAGAATCACAAGATGAACAATTAGAATTTTGATCAATTGAAGAAGTTTCATTCATCTCCTTAATTTTATTTCTAAGATTAATATTGTCATTTTCCAAAAAATTATTTTTCTCTTCTAAAACTTTAATTTTAGCCTTGGCCTCTTTGGAGATTTTTGAAGACTTTTTTCAATTCATCATATTATTCTTGAAAAGCTTCTTGTAATTCTTCATAAGAGTAAGAGTTAGGAGTACTTACCTCTTCTTCCTCGTTGGCCATGAGGCATAGTGCGGCAGTTTCATCACCCGAGCTGTCCGAATCCCATGTCACGCGCCTTTGGTGTTTCTTCTTCTTCTTGTCCTTGGGTTTTGGACAATGTGACTTGGTGTGGCCAAGTTTTCCACAATTATGGCATGAAGGACTTGGTTCTTCCTTCTTCATTTCCTTCTTCATAAACTTATAAAACTTTTCAATTAAATCGTTGGAAATAGTATCATCATCGCTTTGCGAATCACTTAATTCTACTCTTTTAGAAGATGAGGCTTTGAAGGCAATACCTAGACTTTTCTCATCTCCAAATAAAGGTTTAAGAATTATGCTTTCATAAGTTTTGAGGTTACCTCTTAGTCCATCAATTGTGACGTTCTGATTCCTATCGACTCTTGGATGGCATTGGATTTAGAACGCCATTCGGGAGTGAGACTCCGCAGGATTTTTCGAACAAGATCTTTGTTCGAATATACTTTCCCAAGAGCATGGAGATCGTTGATGATCATTGAGAATCGATCAAACATATCATCGATGCTTTCAGGCTCCTTCATTCTAAAGAGTTCATATTCATGTGTTAGAAAATCAACTCTAGCTTCTCGGACTTGAGGTGTACCTTCATAAGTGATTTCAAGCTTATCCCACATCTCTTTGGCGGTTGTGCAGCAAGAGATCTTCCGATAGTCATCCGGATTCACGGCACAATACAACATATCGATGGCCTTTGCGTTATTTTCAACCTTCTTGATGTCTTCGGTATTATATTCATCTTCCTCCTTTGGAACCATGATTTCCCCAACTTTCTTTGTCGGCATTTGTTCACCGTTCTTGATGATGTGCCATAATCGAAAGTTATTTGATTGGATGAATATTCTCATCCTCTCTTTCCAATATGTATAATTGGTTCCATCAAATAGTGGAGGCCTAATGGTGGAGTGTCCTTCGCTCATCATTCCTGCGTTCAACATTCTCAACAAAAAAATATATATCGTTCTCTCAACCGGTTAAGGCTTTCAGAGAGTTAGGCTCTGATACCAACTATCAGGATTTATGCCCTTCACTAGAGGGGGGGGGTGAATAGTGAGGCACGAGAATGTCGATAAATTTTGCGGAATTAAAATTGCAGGAGTAAAGTAAGTGCAGTAATTAAAAGAGTAAGGAGAGGACACACCGAATTTATACTGGTTCACCACAACGTGTTGTTAGTCCAGTCTCCCGAGAGACTCTCTCGAGTTTACACTAACTCCGTTAAGCTTACGGGTGCCTAACAAACCGTTACACTTGCTCGTAGATGTACGCTCTACAAGACTTCAACTTGCTCGAGGATACCTCACCTCAAGACTTCACCTTGCTCGAGGATACCGCACCTCAAGACTTCACACACTAAGATTGAAGGTACTTAGCAAACCCAACGCTCAATGAGAAGGTATGGTCTTCTCAAGAACCTTTCTCTTTTACAACAAGAACTCTCTAAGAAGAGTAGATAAAGAGATACAATATAAGCTCTATGAACAACACAAAGTTGTCTCTCAAATGGCTCAACAAAAGCTCTAAGTATGATGCATAAATGTTATCAATATGTTCAAGAATAATGAGAGATGTTGTTCATCTAAAATCAGCTCCAAAGACCTCTATTTATAGGGTGTGGAGGTTATATGTCCGTTGCTTGATAGTCAATCACTAATTGCTGATTTTACGCTACATAATCGATTATTGTATTAGCATAATCGATTATCTTCTTTAACGATCAAAAAACTAAACGTTGGATGGCAACGGTCAGGCAGATAATCGATTATGCACAAGGTGATAATCGATTATTTTGTGGGACTAGCCCAATAATCGATTATCACCTTGTGCATAATCGATTATTGTGGTTTGCTGGAATTTCCAGATTCCAAATAATCGATTATCAAGTTGTGAATAATCGATTATTTGCCCATTCTGTCCAGAAGTGAAAACTTACTTCAAAAACCATTTTGGTTAAAATGAAAACGTTAAAATCATTTTGTTTGAAGTATATTAAAAATGTTTATGATATATATGATTTAATAAAATGATTTTATGCATATTAATGATGACCTATGTTGAGCCAAAAGACGAGATAACTTAAATGTTGCTCTTACATTGGTTCTACCTAACGACCTACGCCTTGGGTCTTCGGTCTTGATCTTTTGAGCTCGTCTTGGCTTGTCTAAGTAATCCCTTCATCAATATGCTTCTTGTAATCCAATCTTGATTGTTTGATTCATCATCATTGATTCGTAAACCATCTCGATTGTTTGCTAATGCATCTTCATCGTTTGTCATACAATATCGTTGTTTGAAAATTGACTTCATTGTTTGTCATTCATCAAAAACTATACCTGGAAATCATGCTAATACAACCAAAGCACACATATCAAATATATCAATGATTTCCAAACGAGGTTAAACGAGGTTTTACAAGATGTGCTTTCAATATTATCTCATGTGTTCATATCCGAATCTTGGATTGATATGTTTAAATAATAAAAAGATCATGTGCGTATTCTCGCATCTTGATTCCTTTCAAATTTAAAATAATTATCTTTTGACCATGTGTACATTTCGTACCTTGGTTTAATATCTAACTTCACATACATACCTTGTGTGCGTATCGCATCTAGGTCCAGGCAATTAATAAAAATATAATAATCAAGTTAAGCGGTAATAGATAAAACACAAGAAAAGCCAAGAATTGATGTAAGCCAAACATTAGTCAATAAAGAGACCGTGCTAGAACCACTACTCGAGGGGTGCCTTATACCTTCCTCTCGGTCAACAGAATTCCTTACTCTGTCTTCTGTTTCGTAGACCATAATTAAGAGTCAAACCTTCTTTTTGAAAGGGGATTCAAATAAAAGGTGACTTGGAACACCAAAACTCACTTCCAAGTGGCGACTCTAAATAATAAATAACTTCTTTTCAAAATGTCACTTTAATTGGAAAAACTCTACTAACTCAACCCCGTAAAAAGGTACTTCGGGGGTAAATAAAGAGGTGTGACAGCGATGGCGACTCTCCTGGGGATAATAACCCAGAACTTCTGTTCAGGGTTTAGAATTCGAGCTTGTAATGTGATCTATACTTGGCTTTATTAATTTGATGCTATTACTGTATTTTTGGGCATAATGTGTTTATTTCCGCTTATTTACTGCTTTGATATTATTTTAATTGTATTAAACTACTTTCTTACGCCTCCCTTCTGAGTCTTCTGAATTTATGGTGCACACGTACGCGTGACCCACTTTTCTGTTAGAAGTCATACCAATTAAAACGAGGCTGGGATAAGTAACTAGGCCGGGTAGACTTTCGTGCTCCTGATACGTTTCCCCACCTCCTCGAGTTGTCTTCTTGGGTAAGTCAGGTCTAAAATACTCCCCCAGAATTTAAACCTAAAATAACATAGCCTCATGCCGGATTCCTAGTAGCAACATTTGTTTGCATCATGTGCATTTGACTTTAGGGACTCATCACAAGGGTTGGGTCCATCTAGGACAGGTGTACCCGAGAATTACAGGACCATCCTGATGCATCTTATGTGCTACTTGTGCATTATGTTTGATTCGGCTTGTGCATGTTGACCGGCTTCTAATAAATAACAAAATAAAATAAATATATATATATATATATAGGGAAAATGAGAAGGGAGGAAATTTTAACCGGTTTTTGAAAACTGTCAGTATTAACCCCAAAAAGATTATTACAAAATAAAGCTAATTGTTTTTCAAAAAAAAAAAGGGCCATCCTATTCCCGAAACATATATGAACTACGCTGGTCTGATTCTCACCGGATGTGAGATACGTAGGCAACCTTAATCGGGTCTGGCCCCTACTTTTTAAAAATCCAAAAATATTTTATTTTTAAATTATCCTCAAAATCCAAAAATATTTCCGTTCTTCAAGAGTTTTTCTTTCCAAAGTTCCCAAAAAAAAATCAATTAAAAACCAAAAAAATTATTTTTATTCATTAGAAGTTTTATTTAGAAAATATCCACACAAAAAAAAGAGTCAGTTTATTTGCTTTATTCCTTATCTTCTCGAACTACGCAAGATCCAATTCATGTCTTCACATGATACGTAGGCAACCCACATCAGGTTCGATCGAACAAATTTGAAAAATAAAATAATAGTAAAAAAGGAAAAAAAATAAAGTGGTTAAAAAAAAGAAAGAAAGAGTGTTCATTCTAACATGCTTATTGTTTTGAAATGAAAGCTAGTTAAATGTGGTCGGTTTGTTGGTTTGCAATGGCGAGTCACGCAAATAATCCAAGATCCCTCGGGAGTAAAAGCATCTTCTAAAAAATAGAACAAGCACAATAGTTGTTGATTCCAAGTCACAAAAAGGCAAGTAGACAAATTGACGGTGAAAAAAAAAGCAGACAAATATAGGGTTGACTTTACCAGATTTGAGAAATAGGACATGGCCTGCTCGGGATGATTTGATGATGGGAAATCTGATCCAGCATTGAAAGCCACAGTAGCCATTGCCGCGCAGAAGAGAAACAAAAAACTGGCACCAACCCAGAAACTTTCCCTATCAGACGGGAGTCTCCGTAGCTAGTCTTGCTATATTTTCTGCCTCTCGAATTATTTTAGTGTGTCATCCTTTTTTTTATTGTCTTACATTCCGGTGTAAACTTCTCTTTCTTTTTTCTTAAATATTCAAATAAATGAAATCAATATTTCATCATACATGAATGCTTCTTTTCTTAATCTTGTCACCTTTCTTATTCTCTTTTCAGTTCTGTAAATACAGATTTTTAATATCATGATATGCTTGCGGACTTCATGCCCAGATCCTAAAATGCTATCAGATTTTGAAATAGAGAACCAAGAAGCATAATGTGTTGAAGATAAGGAGTGTAAGAAAATAAACAAAGAATTGGAACAGTAAGCCTAAATCAAATTCAAATGAAGTCGCCCTTACTTGATCGGTTTATGGCACTGAAGCCCTGATACAACAGAAGTTTAAATTCTTTCCCTTCGGATCATTCTTGAAGTCGGGATTGAGGTTTAAAATTGAGTCAACACTCAATTGAAACATTTTCTTTGATTGATGGAAATTGATTGGCCAGAGGCTACCATGGGCAGTTGTACAACAAAGATGGCCCATGCTTACAACAAAAATTACGTCACAAGAAATTTTAAGTGGGGAAACTCGTCTTGAGACATATTATCCCGCACCATGAAGAAGCTAAGGTCCATACATTTTAACAAGAGTATTGCAGAGGTCCGTTGTATTTGGGAGACATCGAAGGAAATGTCCCCGAGACAACAGTCAATGCACATGCAGACAAAGTTATTATGTTTATCTCATTACTTGGTGTTAACATTCTTTGATTGGGATGACGAAGGCTTTCTTTCTCACTATCCAAATATCATAAACCATTTTTGCAAACCCTTTGAGCCGGTTCCCTCTATTTGATTACCCTATTTGGAATCTGGAAGTTATTATTAAAAATGACAAAGAAAAGAAAGAAAACAAAAAGAAAACAAAAAGAAAACAAAAGGAAACAAAAATAAAGAAGAAAAAAGGAAAAATGAAAAAAAAAACAAAATAAAAAAGTAGAGTTTCCTGAACTACGTTCGACTTGATTCCGAAAGGATACGTAGGCAGCCTCTCTCTGAGGTTCAGCCACACCAAAATAAAAATTCAAATTCCCCAAAAAGTGAAACTAGGGTACATATTATAATGTTTTGGAAATGGTTTTGCATGAAAGGTTCCAATGTTGTAATTCAATCCAAATTCTTTTTATCCAAATCCTTTCAAGTCCTTTCGATCAATCGACGAGAATGTTCAACAATTGGGAGGATACAATTACTTGGATCAGATGCAACCACATGAGAGAAATAAACTGAGAGAGTCCTATTGGTGAAAACCCTTATGGGTACTATAGGGTGATGGTGAGTAGAGAAAATAAAAATGAGAGAGTCTTATTTGTGAAAACCCACAAAGGGCACTATAAGACGAGGGCAAGAAGACAAATGAGAGAGATCAGCTAGTGAAAACCGGCAAAGGGCACTGCTGATCGAAAAGAGGATCCATGCTGCCATAGCATCAACACAATCATGATCAAGGTTTCTCGATTTCAAGTCAAACATAGTGATGAGTTTTTGAGAAATGGACGCTTCAAAAAGATCAGGCATCCAGTCCAAAAGGCATGTCATGTTTATTGAAGTCTGCATGTACTCCCAGATAAGTTCGTATTTCTTTATCCCAAAAGGGACACCTCTTGTTTTAAACTGATTCTCTATTCCATTTTTTTTCTCTTTCTTTGAATCTCTTTCGGTGTAACTTTGTTCCAAAAAATAAGGCAAAGAAAATATGGCAAGACCGATATACAGGGTTCTCGTTTGAAGCGAGCTGATCTACTCAAAAGGCACCCAGCCTCGACAAGGACATCAAGTCAACCCCCACTGGCCATGATTGGCCGATGCTTTGAAATGGAAAACATTGAAAGAAGTCAAAAGTGAAATGCTCACCATGGTAACATAAAATTGAAAAAGGTTAAGTACCTTTATGACAAAGTTTGGAAAATCTAAAGGTTCTCCATAGTCAGAAATGCAGTTGGTATTCAGGAAATAATTAGTTGTAGTTCAAATCATTAAAGAAGACGAGCCGAGGTCAAGAAATTGATATAATCAAGGGAAAAAACTGACCACCAGTTTAAAACTAATGAATCTTTCTTTGTTCAGAACAGGAAGAAACAATATTAAGAAACAGTTTGTGAGAAGATGAACACCACCAAGTGAAGTTCTTAAATCCATGATTTCCTTCCAATATGCATGTAATCATGTTACTTTTAGTTTCATTATAAGAATCAACATCCTATCTTCAACATAGGGTACTACATTCCCTGATCTCATTTTGTTGCCAACACAGGGTACAACATCCCCTGGTTGAACTATTTTCTACATAGGGTACAACATTCCCTAGTAGCATTTCATACTTCCACGAGCCTCATCTTGTTGTCAACACAGGGTACACCATCCCCTGGTAGCATTATTTTCTGTCAACACACGGTACACCATCCCCTGGATGCATTATTTTCTGTCAACATAGGGTACGCCATCCCCTGATTGCATTATTTTCTGTCAACACAGGGTACAACATCCCTGGTTGTCTCATCTTGTTGTCAACACATGGTACACCATCCCCTGGTTGCATTATTTTCTATCAACACAGGGTACAAAATCCCTTGGTTGTCTCATCTTATTGTCAACACATGGTACACCATCCCCTCGTTGCACTATTTTCTGTCAACACAGGGTACACCATCCCCTTGTTGCATTATTTTTTTTCCAACACAGAGTAAAACATCCCTTGGTCGTCTCATCGTATTATCAACATGGGGTACATTATTCCCTGGTTGCATTATTTTCTGTCAACACAGGGTACACCATCCCCTGGATGCATTATTTTCTGCTAACATAGGGTACAACATTCCCTGGTTGAATTATTTTCTACGTAGGGTACAACATTCCCTAGTAGCATTTCAGAGTGCCATGAGCTTCATCTTGTTGTCAACACAGGGTACACCATCCCCTGGATGCATTATTTTCTGTCAACACATGGTACACCATCCCGTGGTTGCATTATTTTCTATCAACACAGGGTACAATATCCCCTTGTTGTCTCATCTTGTTGTCAACAAAGGGTACACCATCCCCTGGTTGCATTATTTTCTGTCAACACAGGGTACAACATCCCCTGGTTGAATGATTTTCTACATAGGGTAAACATTCCTTAGTAGCATTTCAGAGTGCCACGAGCATTATCTTGTTGTCAAAAAAGGGTACACCAACCCCCTATTGCATTATTTTATGTCTACACAGGGTACACCATCCCCTGGTTGCATTATTTTATGTCAAAAAGGGGTACAACATCCCCTTGATGTCTCATCTTGTTGTCAACATAGGGTACACCATCCCTTGGTTGCATTATTTTCTGTCAACATAGGGTACAAAGTCCCCTTGTTGTCTCATCTTGTTGTCAACACAGGGTACACAATCCCCTGGTTGCATTATTTTCTGTCAACACAGGGTACACCATCCCCTAGATGCATTATTTTCTGTCAACAATGGGTACAACATCCCCTGGTTGTCTCATCTTGCTGTCAACAGAGGGTACACCATCCCTTGGTTGCATTATTTTCTGTCAACACGGGGTACACCATCCCCTCGATGCATTATTTTTTGTCAACACAGGGTACACCATCCCCTGGATGCATTATTTTCTATCAACACAGGGTACACCATCCCTTTGTTGCATTATTTCTGTCAACATAGGGTACACCATTCCCTGGTTGCATTATTTTCTGTCAACACAGGGTACAACATCCCGTAGTTGTCACATCTTGTTGTCAACACAAGGTACACAATCACCTGGTTGCATTATTTTCTGTCAACACAGGGTACACCATCCCCTAGTTGTATTATTTTCTATCAACACAGGGTACAACATCCCCTGGTTGTCTCATCTTGTTGTCAACACAGGGTACAACATCCCCTTGTTGCATCATTTTGTTGCCAACACAGGGTGTAACATCCCCTGGTTGAATTATTTTCTACATAGGTACAACATTCGCTAATAGCATTTCAGAGTGCTACGAGCCTTATCTTGTTGTCAACACAGGGTACACCATTCCATGGTTGAATTATTTTCTGTCAACACAGGGTACACCATCCCCTGGATGCATTATTTTCTGTCAACACATGGTACACCATCCCCTGGATGCATTATTTTCTGCCAACACAGGGTACACCATCCCCTCGTTGCAGTATTTTCTGCCAGCACAGGGTGCACCATCCCCTGGATGCATTATTTTCTATTAACACATGGTACACCATCCCCTGGATGCTTTATTTTCAGCCAACATATGGTATATCATCCCCTAGTTGCATTATTTTCTGCCACACAGGGTACACCATCCCCTGGTTGTATTATTTTCTGTCATCACACGGTACAACATCCCCTGGTTGTCTCATCTTGTAGTCAACACATGGTATACCATCCCCTGCTTGCATTATTTTCTATCAACACAGGGTACACCATCCGCTGGTTGCATTATTTATTACAACACAGGGTACATCATCCCTTGGTTGCATTATTTTATGTCAACACAGGGTACACCATCCCCTGGATGCATTTTTTTCTTTCAACACAGGGTACACCATCCCCTGGTTGCATTATTTTCTGTCAACACAAGGTACAACATCCCCTGACTGTCTCATCTTATTGTCAACACATGGTACACCATCCCCTGGTTGCATTATTTTCTATCAACACAGGGTACAACATCCCCTGGTTGAATTATTTTCTACATAGGGTATAAAATTCCTTAGTAGCATTTTGGAGTGACACGAGCCTCATCTTGTTGTCAACACAGTGTACACCATCCCCTGATTGCATTATTTTCGGTCAACACAGGGTACACCATCTCTTGGTTGCATTATTTTATGTCAACACAGGGTACAACATCCCCTGGTTGTCTCATCTTGTTGTCAACACAAGGTATACCATCCCGTGGTTGCATTATTTTCTGTCAACACAGGGTACACCATCCCCTGGATGCATTATTTTCTGCCAACATAGGGTACACAATCCCCTGGTTGCATTATTTTCTGACAACACAGGGTAGACCATCCCTTGGTTGCATTATTTTCTGTCAACACAGGGCACAACATCCCCTGGTTGTCTCATCGTGTGTTCAACACAGGGTACACCATCCCCTGGTTGCATTATTTTCTGTCAACACTGGATGCAACATCCCATGGTTGAATTATTTTCTACATAGGGTATAACATTCCCTAGTAGCATTTCAGAGTTCCACGAGCCTCATCTTGTTGTCAACACAGGGTACACCATCCCCTGATTGCATTATTTTATGTCAACACATGGTACAACATCCCATGGTTGTCTCATCTTGATGTTAACATAGGGTACACCATCCCCTGGTTGCATTATTTTATGTCAACACAGGGTACTCCATCCCCTGGTTGCATTATTTTCTGTCAACACAGGGTACAACATCCCCTGGTTGCAGTATTTTTTCTTTCTGTTTCAATTATTTATTTTTGCAATAGCAATGATATTTTAATGTATTTACAACAACTCACAAAAATTTCCTAGTGCAAACTGGGGCAGAAAAGTTTTGTTTGTTTTGTTTGTTTGTGATGGCTTGTAGGTTTTTCTGCAAAGCGCGGATTGGATATGCAAAAAGTAAGATTCCAGCTCTCGCCAGCGAAAGTGGAGCGTTTGATCTCAATACCAGCCGCAACCAGCTTTGACGTAATGCATGCAGAGACATATGGCCAAGATCTTTCTTCCTATCATCTGATCGAGAAACAAGCATGCGAGAATATTTCATAGTCTGTTGCATCAAGAGCATCAAGTTTCAGTCTAAAGTCAACGGGAGAAGCAAGTCAAGAATCAAGACTAGACTCTAGACGACATTTAGATAAGAATTTTATAACTCTTAATTTTAAGAGTATGTAATTTTCTTTTCATTTTGATGTAATAGTAGGAACCGCTGATCATAACCTCGACGGAACTTCACTCGACTCTCTTTCCGAGTACTCTGTCACTCTTCTTTCACTTGAACTACACGTGTCCTGATTCCCTTATAACCCGGGATATGTAGGTTGCCTAAAACAAAGGCTCGGTCACATCTTTTTCTTCTCTTCTTTTCCTTTTTAAATAATAGTATGGTTAAAAATCAGTCACCTTGTTCATTTTCTTTGCTTGAAAACTCTTCATGTTTCCAAGCAAAGAGGGGCATGTTGTGAACATGACCTCACCCGAATTCTATACTGTTTTAGTGTAAATATTTAAATCTTAATATATAAACATTTATCTTTCTCTTAATAGGTTTCATTTATGAAAATTTAAAAAAATACAAAAAAAATTATTTGCATTCTTAGAGTATAACTTTTGTTCCTATTTTTAAATAGAAGAAAATTTAATATATATATATATATATATATATATATATATATATATATATATATATATATATATATATATATTTGGTTTTTTTCTAATTTTAAATGTAAGCTATAGTATTTTTCATAGTATAATTTAAACTATAATGTAAATATTAGGTTTTCTTATAGTTTTCT
Organism: Nicotiana benthamiana; assembly: GCA_034376525.1. NCBI lineage: Eukaryota > Viridiplantae > Streptophyta > Magnoliopsida > Solanales > Solanaceae > Nicotiana > Nicotiana benthamiana. Next base: position 29,278,298 of record CM067331.1, on the reverse strand, counting down.
TTAAATCTAAAGTAAGTTATATATGCGTGTGTGCATTGTTTATCTTCTTTTATTTAATTCAAAAAGCGGTTAGGAAAATTTAAATAAATATATATAAAGTTTAAAAAATATAAAAAAAATTAAAACAACCCAACTTCCCAACTTCCCCATTTCACGTAACTTCCTTTCCCACTAACTCTCACATTCCTAACTTCCCAATCCCCACTTCCCCACTTCCTTAGAAGATATAAAACTACCCATACTCATCTATATAAAGAGAAAAAGACTTCTGTTATAAAAAAATTTGAAAAAAAGAAGGGAGAAGAAAGGACAGAGAACGAAAAAAAATTAGGAAAAATTGTGCAAGAGAGAAAGGGAGTGTAAAGACAGAGTTTGAGATTTCGTTCGCGGTTCCGAGTTCGAGGTTCTATAAAAGTTAGCATTGTTAGCTTTGGAAATCAGTAGATTGTATCTGTTTATCTATTGTGAAATCTTCGCAAAAGGTAATAGTGAATTTCCTTGCTAGTTCAATGATAAGCCTGAATGTGTGTTATTGTATTAATTTTCTTAAGAGCCGAACACAAGTATTGTTTTGTGCTGGGCTGACCTAAGTGTTAATTTAGTATGACTATTTTTACTTTAAAAAAGATAAGAAAATCAATAATTGTTTCACATTTTCTACATCATAACTTGTTGTATTAGTTAAGTTATTTTAGTAATGATGTTAGTTACTTACCATAGTCAAAGGATATAGATTCAATTTTTGTTTTACTACTGAAGTAAAAGTTGGAATATTCATGAGTTATTATCTTTATTTATAAATTTTATTTGATTTATTGTTAGTATAAATATGTTTCTTTATTAATAAATCTGATATTTGAGGCTAAGCTATTAATTACGTTTCTTTCATATTCCAACTGAAGGTCGGGTCCTGCGAGAATATAGTTAATTGGGGCTAGAAATATTTCAAGGTCTAATACTAGAAAATAATTGTGAATGAGCAAAGGGAGTCATGAATTAACTCAAGACTCGTTCCAATAAGTAAAAGAAACAATAGTGAAAAATATATAAATAGATGTCTTGGTTTAGAAATAAATAAAATACTCTAAAAATACTAGAAAAGATTTTAGATGCGCTTTCAATATTAGCTCATGTGTTCATATCCGAATCTTGAATTGATATGTTTGAATAATAAAAAGATCATGTGTGTATTCTCGCGTCTTGATTCCTTTCAAAATTAAAATAATTACTTTTGACCATGTGTACATTTCGTACCTTGGTTTAATGTCTAAATTCAAAGAAATACCTTGTGTGCGTACCGCATCTAGGTCCAGACAATTGATAAAAATATAATAATCAAGTTAAGCGGTAATAGACAAGCCATAATGAATAAAACACAAGAAAAGCCAAGAATTGATTTAAGCCGAACATTAGTCAATAAAGTGACCGTGCTAGAACCACGGGACTCGAGGGGTGCCTTACACCTTCCTCTCGGTCAACAACATTCCTTACTCAGTCTTCTGTTTCGTAGACCATAATTAAGAGTCAAACCTTCCTTTTGAAAGGGGATCCAAATAAAAGGTGACTTGGAACACCAAAACTCTATTCCAAGTGGCGACTCTAAATAATAAATAATTCCTTTTTAAAACATCACTTTAATTGGAAAAACCTTCTAACTCAACCCCATAAAGGGTACTTCGGGGGTAAAAAAAAGAGGTGTGACACCTGATTATCTTTCGAACCGAGATTTTGCCCTCGGATGGTTTCCGCAAGGGCCCTCGTAAACTTCTCTCAAGATGTATTCGATATCTCTAGGCCCCAAACATATGGTGACCAGGCCATCAAACGTTCTCCTGTACAAAGTGCCTTTGAATAGGCTAAACCCGGTTGCCTTCGTGCGTAGAGCTCTTGGTTTCATAGGATCTGAGGGTAGCTTCCCGATCTTCAAGTAGTCTATGTACTTGTTTCTCCAATCCCAAGTTAAACTTAATGAGTTTATTTCGGTGTGGCTTTCTTCCACTACCAATATCATGAGTTGTACAACTGTTCCTGAGTTGAAGTCGTCATCAACAATTGATGACCCCAAGTTATCCAGAGTATTGACCTCGCTATTAGATCTTGAGGTATATGCTGAAGGGTCCAAGGATATTCCTTGAATTGATGCACCACCACCAGAAATTTTTCTAAATAACTTCACATTCATTCCTCTTTTACTTCAAATGTCCCATTGACTTGATATACTACAATGAGGGAATCCCACTTAGCTTCCACCACTTCAACCCCTGGACTTTTAGCCAATTCGAGACCTGTAATCATGGCCTCATACACGGCCTCGTTATTAGTAAATTTCATAGTTCTAATATATTGTCTAACCACGTTAATCATAGCGGCTTTAACACGATATTGAGTCCGTACCATTTGTGTTTGAGGCACCGTCCCTAAAAGGGGTCAAGATTCTCGAGAAAGTCCTTGAGGTTAGCATCAACTCCTTTCGACTTAAGGTATTAAGGTCTGTCCATAAATTTTATGTTAGAAGGAAGGCAAAAATTGATTGGTGCTTTATTTGGGGACCGACGTAAAGTATGACACGTAGTCTGCCAAAACCCGGTGGTTCAGGGTCAATATTATCATACCCACTAATTTATGCGGCCTATTTGGCCAACCGGCCCGAGAGCTTAGGCTTATGCAGTATGTTCCTTAGTGGGTAAGAAGTTATGACGCATATGGGGTGGCATTAAAAATACGGTTTTAACTTTCTGGAGGCGCTTAAAAAAGCAATCGCCAATTTATTAGGTGAGGGTACCTTGTTTCGGCCTTACCTAGAGTTCTACTAACATACCGCTACCTTAGATACCTCTAACTACAGATATAACTATTCATCCACCTTTGGAGTTTGGCACAAGGGTGGACTCAAAAGATACCGTTTGATTTCTTCCAAAGCTTGTTGGCACTCTAAGGTCCATCAAAAGTTATTCTTCTTCTTCAATAATGAGAAGAATCGATGGCTCTTGTAGGAAAAACTTAATATGAACTGGCATAGGACGACTATGTACCCCATTAGCCTCTGAATGACCTTCACATTAGCTACTATGTTGCTCTCTTCTATAGCTTTGATTTTATCGGTATTAATCTCGATCCCTCGGTTGGACACTATGAATCCAAGGAACTTCAGGAATCCGACCCCGAATGTGCATTTCTCCAGGTTCAACTTCATATTGTAGTTCTTCAGTATACTAAAGGTTTCCTGCAAATGATTCAAATGGTCCTCTGCTCGCAGGGACTTAACTAACATGTCATCAATGTAAGCTTCTGATAATCGGCTTAAAGTATGTATATTTTAGTATATATCGCTTGGCATTTTGCTCATATTTTGATGATTTGAGATGTTTAATACGATGATTGTGCTAAATTATGGTATTACTATCTGTAGGAATCATTCGAATGCAATTTGGGACGAAAGGACGCAAGTTGGAGTGAAATTGGAGAAAAAAAGGCAAAAGTCAATTTTAAGGGCCACAGCCAGCATGGGGCGCTGGCTATGGTGAATTTCCAGTAGGCTAATATTTTGAGTACCAGGGTCAGCGCCCCATGCTGTCCTGGACGCTCGGGTCATTAGAGTGTCCTATTCTAAATTGGACTCGATTATTTTCACTCCAAGACGCCACCAATTGATATAAAAGTCATCCTAAAACCTATTTTTAAGGGAGAACGTGATTTTGGAGAAAAAACAAAAGAACCAAAACACTTGGGAGCACGGATTTGAGCAATTTTTTCATCCCTTTTCTAGTACTAATTGATTTTATGTTTGAAAACATTATTTTTTATTATTTTATGAACATGAGTGGCTGAGAACCCTATTATTCTAGGGTCATGGGTGAAACATGAATGTTGTAGTTTGAAGTTTAATTTGATGCAGATGATTTTATTATATTGAGTTATTTATTTTATTTTGTTTATAATTATTTTGCCGAGTAGCTAATAGTGAAATACTATATACGAATCTAGAGTTGAACTCAAAAGTGGGACCTCAGATTGCATATAAAATTAAATAGAGTAAGTTCTTGAACCCGAGCATCAGGGAACTGACTCGCAATTAGGATAAACATATACCTAATTGCCTTGTTTGGTTGAAATACAGGAAATATTAATGCTTTTTTGTTAATCTTAATTCCATAAACATATATGCCTTAAGTTAACTTGAATAGGCGAGTAAGGACTCGACAGATTCTTATGAGTAATATCAACCCTGTCAATTGACAATCCAGATAAATCAATTAGTTAATTTAAACCAAGAACACAACATGATTGTTAGCTAACCCGTGAACCTGGAATATTCTCTCCTGCCAATTGTTATTCGAAATTACTATTTGTTTTGGTTGGTTTCTAGTTAATTCATTGCTTGATAATTTTAGTTAGTAAATTAGTAATGTCTATATTTTGTGAAAGATCTCTTGAATCGATAAGTTAATTGTGTTTGAATTAGTCAATAGTTAATCACAAGTCCTCGTGGGAACAATACTCTACTCACTAATTTATTATTTGACAATCGTGTACACTATTTCCTATTTGTTCTTCAAACACCCGGTTTACTGGGAGTTGATAAGTGGAAGCGGTACCTTTTTTAGTCCGAACGACACTATGTTACAATAATAGGTTCCGGATTTACTGATAAAGGAAGTATTTTCTTGATCCACCATGTCCATCTGGATTTGGTTGTACCTAGAATAGGTGTCGAGAAAATTGATTATCTCATGATCGACCGCTGCATCAATCATGCGATCAATGTTAGGCAAAGAAAAAAAGTTCTTAGGTTATGCCTTGTTCAAGTCCTTGTAATCTACACATATTCTTAACTTATTCCCTTTTTTAGGTACTACCACTATGTTAGCTAACCAACTGTGCACTTAATTTTCTGTGTGGAACCTATTTAAGGAGTTTGGATACCTCGTCTTTGATGAATGCGTGCTTGACCTCGGACTTAGGACTCCTTTTCAGTTTAATCGGGTGGAACTTTAGATCCAAGCTCAGTTTATCAGTGGTTATTTCTGGCAGGATTCTTGTCATATTGATAAGTCCGTAGACTTCTTCAGTTGGCATGAGGGAGGATTCTGTAGTCGCACATTTCTAGACTACGACTGCGAAACAACTTCTATGTCCGCATAATTCTTGTGCGGTCCGCACATCAGCAAGGCGTGAGGCCTTAGTCTTCATGTGCGGTCCGCACTTCAGCAAGGCGTGAGGCCTTGGTCTTCATGTGCGATCCACGCATTTGTAAAAATCTCGTCAGGTTCTTTTAGCTTAAATTGCATCCACAGATGGAATTATTTACTCTACGATGTCTTCTGTAGATTGCACTTCTTTTCTTCTTTACCCTTTACTGACTTGTGCTTTGGAACACTCCTTTTTTAGTTAGATTTCACCATAGAATGCCAAACTTCCAACATTCTTGTAATTTGCACTATTTCATTAGTTTTGGGGACACAATTCAATACTTTCAGACTAAAACAAAAGCAAAAATGTGCTAATAAGCAGTCAAAACTTCCACTTATCACATATCAAGATGGGACCAAGCGAAAAAATTTGTGTTAGCTATAAGGAATTCAACGAGTTTTTTCCTGAGCTCGAGTGTTAACCCCGTTCCCAGGTACACCTTTCGATTGAGCAAGTGTTCATTCAATATGACTTGCTCTGGTTCCTCGACTGTTGATTTTGTGGCATTAGAATCATCAAGGGTGATGAACAACCTAGGGATTCTCATCATCCTCGACTACTTCCTTCTTTTCTGGTTCGATCAGGGTTGGTATCAGTGATTGCTATTTAGTTTCTTCTTTCCTAACCGTCTTTGTATTCTTTTATGACAAGAGAGCGGACATCGAGATCACCTCGTCGACCGTGAACATTTCTTTTGCGACTGGTTGCTTCTTGTAAACCACCTTGGTTCCTTCCGGTGTTTTGAACTTCAGTGCTTGGTGTATGTTGAGGGCACCTCCCTTATGTCGTAAATCCATGGAATTCGAAATAGGGCGTTATATGTCATATCCCTTTCGATCATATAGAACATTGTTTCCTAAATGGTCCCTGCACTGTTCATATGCAGGGTTATTTCCTCTTTAGCAGTTTTGCATGCCATATTAAATTCGCTTAACACCCGGACTGCATGCAGTATTTGGTCTTGTTGACCCAACTGCTCTACGACCCTCGCGCTGGTGATGTTGGTTGAGCTACCTAGATCGATCAATACGCGTTTAAATAAATATTTATTTACAAGTACATATATTATCAGTGATTTTGGGGCGATGTCCATAACAGAATTTGAAATAGGGCAGCCTTGGGTCAAGTCCTTGGATGAATATCTAAACGACCCTATCATCCGCGACCAAAGCGAAATCCATTCATTCCATCTGAAACCTTGACACGAATTCCATGATCATCTCTTTATCTCTTTGCGTTACTTTGAAAAGGTCTAACTTCATAGTCTTGACCTTGATGGCCTGGTCGTGCACCTTCACAAAGTCATCTGCAAGTATAGCAAATGAATCAATAGAATTAGCAGGTAAGTTGTGATACTATATCATTGCTTCTTTTAACAGGGTTTCTCCAAGCTTTTTGAATAGAACCGACTCTATTTTGTCATCTTCTAAGTTGTTCCCCTTGATGGAACTTGTGTAGGATGTTACATGTTCATTTAGATCCGTGGTTCCATTATACTTCAGAATTTTGAGCATACAGAACTTCTTCGGGATTGGCTTTGGTACTACGCTCGGGGGGAAAGGCTTATGGATAGATTTCTTAGAATCCAGGACTTTCTATATCGGGGGTGCTCTTGGGATTTGATCAACCCTAGAATTATATGTCTCCACTTTTTTGTCATTGGATTCTATCTTCTTTTCTCCTGATTCTACCCGCTTTGTCAGTTCCTCAAGTATCTTTATTTTGGGGTTGGTCTCTATTTCAAATTCACTCGATCTTTCTATGGTTGGTTGTTTCTGCATGTGTTTTCTCGGGATAGTTCAGGCTCAACCCTGCTAGGGGTGCGCGTTTGGTTCTGTAGAAGGGTTATCTCTACCTGTTGAGTTTCAAAAATTTTGAAGATTATCCAAATATTGATCACATCGCCTTCACCATCGTTCATACCAGATCTATTGATCGGGCTAATCTATCAACGTTGTTCTCAAGGTTGGCAGGCAAGTTTGCATCAATGTTGACATGTGAGTTGGTATCGATTGGGTCTACGACTGGAACTCCGTTGGGGTCAACAGAGGGCACCTCATTGATGGGCACTATATTGTTGTTATCGCTATGTGGCTAGAGTCAACATCAACGTTCAAGTGGGAGAATTGAGAGTTTGACAATCTTAAATTGATATGAAATTAAACTCTCTACGAACAAGCATAAAACATAGTGCATTATGAAAATTTGAATCAAATTACCACTATTATCCTTATCCCCAAGGTGGGAGCCAAGCTGTTTACCCTCAAAACGTGATAACAATTGAATTTACACGATATTTTAAGAACATTTGGATTAATTCAATACAAATGATTCTATGACATTAGAAAAGAAAACAAAATTCATAATAAATGTCCAAAACAATGATAAGAGTGAGTCCTAGTTCATCTAATGGCTTAATTAGGAATCTGCCTTCGGTTCCGAGTTTACCTTTATGAAGAACTTTATGAACAAAATCAAGAATTCTAAATAACTTTTAGAAACAGGGAGAACATAAGTATATTGCCTTGGTATGCATACCGCAATGCTTCTAATGAATAATAAGCTTCCCTTTTATATAATAGTGGAGTTTTTCCCTAAGTACAATCCTAAGAAAGTAAAAATCCTCCTTTTTACTAATAACTGATTTTCTGCCGATACAGGCTGAGATTTATGTCGTGATATACGGTTAGGCACGGACATCACGACCCTTTGTTAGTCATGTATGATTTTTTCACGACCCCAACCCTGGTCATGATGGCGAACAACACACTACTAGACAAGCCTGACTAATTTACAACCTTAACCCAATTCATTATACAATTCATTATTAGCTAACACAATTAAATTACCAAATCAACATATTACAAGTCTGAAATAAGAGTTAAACATGTAGAATCTCAAATAATAATCCTACAATATAGCCCATAAAGATCCGGTGTCACCATTCTGAGCCCATAATACAGGTTTATCAACCTAATACATGCCAATCTAGGGAATACGAAATGAAACAAGGGATAGAGGAGAGAAATCAGGGCTGTGGACGGCATGCATGTACCTTAATGCTCCCAGATATGGGCTGCTCAACCGAAAATCCTCACTCAGCCTCAGATGCACCCGGATCTGCACACAAGATGCAGGGAGTAATGTTAGTACTCCGACCCATTTAGTAATAAACATAATAATGGGTGAGAAAAAGAAATCATAGAAAAACACAAAGTAACATATACATCAGCTATTTTAAACAAGTAATATGAAAGAGAAAAACCAATGAAATCAAAATATGGAAATACTACAACAGATGAGCAGATAAATGACAGCCAAGTAAAGGAATGCAACACATAGAATAGTATCCTATAGCACCCACTGCGACGTGCAGCCCGATCCATTTATTTATTGTTGACGATGCTCACTGGGGGTGGGAGAGGCCCCTCATGGCCCAAGCGCAAAATCAAGCCATAGTGTGGCATCAACTAGGCCCTCGACCTCATATCAATATCAGTATAATACCGTCGCGCCGCGCAACCAGATCCCATACTCAGTCTAGAAATCACATAGCCTTTAGGCAATAATAAATAGTGGTTCTCAGCCCAAAACATCATTTAATATATCTTTTAGTTACAAAAATTTGAGTAAAGATGGCTGAGTTGCAAAATAGTAGAAAACGGTACAATTGAGTTCAAGTAGTAAACCATACAGTGAGGATATAGTGATAAAAACTCCTCGAAGGGTTCAAGTAGTTGACACAAAGCCCAAATATGATAGTTAGTCCAAATAATGATGATATTAAATAAGCTTCAATCAAATACGCGATGAAACATCACTCGAGATGGACTAAGTAACAATCCCCAATAGCAAACGACCTCGCGCTCATCGTCAAGCGTGTGTCACACCTCAATATAGAACTATGATATGCAAATCCATGGATTCAAACCATCACAATAGGCTGAGGGAATATCACCCAAGCGAAAATAATCGAAAAATATCAAATATTCCGAAATTAGCAAAACCTGAGCCCCGGTCCCACTTCTCGAATCTCAAAAAAATTTACATCAAGGGGTTCCTTATCTCGCCACGAGTCTATGCATATAAAGAACACCAAAGTCAGAGTCCAAATGACGCCTCAAATCCCAATTTTAAAATATAAAAATCCAAGCCCTAGTTCTTCTATTTTTGGCTAAATTTCCATGAATTTCTAGGTTGATTTAACAATATAATTAGGTTTTTGGTTCGTAAAACTTACCTCCAATCAATCCTATTCGAATCCCTCTTCATCTCTTCCAAATAGCTCTCAAAATGCTCTACAATGGTAGGAAAATGACTTAGGATCGTAGATGAAATATTTTAAAACCCTTCTGCCCAGCTATAATTTCCTTCTATGTGATCGCAGCCCCAGGCTCGCGATCGCGAAGCAAAAAAATCTGGCCTCTCAAAATAACCCTTCGCGAATGAAAATAATTCCCCGTGAACGCAATGCTTCAGCTTTCCCTCTTATGCGAACGCAACTCCACTGATGCGAACGCGATGAACAAAAATTACTAGACCCTAACTCCTTCTACGCGAATGCGGACGTCTTTGTGCAAACATGGAAAACCAGCTCCCAGAACTATGCGAACTCAAGCCCCTGGCGGCGAACGCGACGAGTAAACTCAGGCCACCTAAATTCCTTCTATGCAAATGCGGGAGACCTCCCCCGATCGCGAAGCATTAATAACTTGCAACTGTTGAGATGAAAAATTTACAACTCCAAAGTGCCAAACATAGTCCGGTTGACCATCTAAAACTCACCCGTGGCCTCGGGGACCTAACCAAAAGCACTAATACATCCTAAAACATCATTCAAACTTTTTCCAATCATCAAAACACCTGAAATAATACCAAAACCATCAAAATACATGAAATTCAAGCCTAAGTTCTTCTAAAACTTCTGAAATGCACATTTGATCAAAAACCCAACCAAATCACCTCAGAATGACCTGAAAGTTTATAAACACATCCAAAAAATCACATAACAAAGCTAAAGCAACTCTCAAAATTCTATTCCGATCCTCGGATCAAAATCTCACCTATCAACCAGAAATTGCCAAAATAGTAACTTCGTCAATTCAAGCATAATTCTACATCGGACCTCTAAAACCACTTTCGATCATACTCCTAAGTCAAAAATCATCTTCCGAATCTAACCGAACCCTTGAAATTCATATCTGAGCCCTCTAACTCATAAGTCAACATTCAGTTGAATTTTCCAACTTAAGAATTCTTAAAAAAGACTAAGTATTATTTCTTATCAAAACCACTCCAAACCAACTCGATCACATAAGACACGGATAATGAAGCATAAAGAAGTAGGAAATAGGGAAAACGGGGCAGTAACTCACTAGATGACGGGTCGGGTCGTCACAGGTTCATTCGTAATGCTCTCCAAAATCTTAGAGCTCGAACCGGACCTAGAGACTGTGGTACCGATGCCCCTGAGGGCAGCTTTTCTAATCGAGCCCCGATATGAGTGGCTCCTCGCTCTGACTCTGATTTCTTACGTTCCTGTACCTGCTCCGTTTGCCTCATCAGGAAACCGAAATGCTTAGTGGGCTCAATTTTACTCGTATACAGACACATTTCTAAATTTGAAAATAATTTAACTTTAAGCTCTTCATTTTAACCCTTTAGCTCTTAATGAGAAGTACAAATATCATGGACCCACAAAGCTTTTACCCCTTAAGCTTTTAACCACACATGTTTTAAAAGTCTTCTTTTCTTTTCTTAAACTTCGTGTCTAGTCAAACTACCTCATTTAAATAGAAATAAATAGAGAATTATTTTATAATGTATCAGATTGTATTGTGTTATATCATTTATTAATATAAATTTTGAATAATTTATATTATTTAATATCATTTCATAATGTCACATACCATTAATTTGAATAATAAGAGTATGGAGTAGAATAATTATTTAAAAATGTAAGATACAGAGTAAACTCAAAGTATAGTGAGAGCAAGATTTTTTTTAAAAAAAAGTAACTGCGCGACCATATCAAATCGGTACGTATCAACGGATTTAACACAATAAAATTTTAATAATAATCAAACTAAATAATTTATATAAAGTAACAATACAATACAATATACTCCCTTCGTTCTAATTTATGTGAACAAAGACATTTGAAATTTGTGGTCCTAACAAATAAAAAGGAGGTCAAAGTATTTGTGTGGTTATAAACACTTTTTTTGGTAATTAAAGGCTTTTCATTAATCACCAATGAAGTAATATTATAAAACCACAGTCGAGCTTCAACTCAGCTGACTGTCAGGGAAATAACATATTAACTATTCTTACTATCCTAACTGCCTAACACTACTATATCCTAAGGTGTTGTAATTGTTGTCTAATTCGTGGGGTACCTCTAACATTACAATTATACACTATGTCTCTCAGTAAGGCAGTGTTACATCGAAAAATCTTGTTGAAGACTCTTGCATTCCTTTCCAGCCAGATAGCATACGCAAATTCAGCTGTGACCATTTTGAAAGAGGCTGCTCGACATGTTCGACCCTTGGCTTTGCTAATCAACCACTGCATTTTCTGGTTCCAATCAATACTGGGTGGATAGTGTTCCTGCAACCAGTTCATTGTTCTTCCCCATAAGTCCACTGTGACAGGGCAGGTCATTAGCAAATGGTCTCTTGTTTTAGGGTGGATTTGGCATAAGGGGCATTGCTGATCAATACTCATTCCCTAGCTGTGTAGTCTATCCTTTGTTGGAAGTCTGTCCTGTAGAAATAGCCATAGGTTGAAAACTGCTTTTGGCCTTGCTTGGTTTTGTATGATTAAAATTCTTCCATGGGACTCTCGGTACTTCTTGCATCTGTGACTGTTACAATTGTCTGGTCGAGCATTTCCTATCCTTCCAGTTCTGGAGCCTTTGTAGAATATCTCTTGCTTGGATAATCTTTTTAACCATCCAGCTTGCATGAGCAGGAATTGGAAAGGATTCTATTGGTCTATCTTTAATATAATAAACAGTAATCCACCTAATCCACAGCTTGTCCTTTTTATGGGATAGATCCCAGCAGGTCTTTGCAATAGCAGCTTTGTTCCAGAGCTTGAGGTTAGTTAGATTCAGCCCACCAACTGATTTTGGGGTACACATTTTGTCCCAAGAGATGTATGCTTTCTAGTTACAGTGTTCATCCCAGACCAAATGAAAATCCTACAAATGCCTTCAATCATTTTCAGTACTTTCACAGGCACGATAAACAGTTGTGCCCAGTATGCTTGGACTCCAAAGATGACAGATTGCACCAGCTGTATCCACCCAGAGTAAGACACTGTTCTGGCTATCCAAGAAGTGATCTTGGCAGTGATTCTTTCCACTAAGGGTTGCCACTGCAGTAGTGTGATTTTCTTGGTGGACAGTGGCACTCCCAGATACTTGAAAGGCAATTGACCTTGCTCATAGCCGAGGTGGTCGAGGATATGTTTCTGTATAGGCATTGCTACCCCTCCAAAATAGACTGAGCTCTTGTACAAGTTGGCCTGCAGTCCTGAAGCAGCAGAGAATTGGGAGAAGCAGTTGGATAGTGCCTTGACAGAGGTAAGGTCTCCTTTGGCAAACAGCAGCAAATCATCAGGAAAGCACATATGTGTAATGCCCAGTTTTTTGCATCTGGGTGGAATTGGTATGCTGGATCATCTTGTAGTGCAGTGCATGACCTGCTTAAATACTCCATGACCAAGGCAAATAGGAAGGGGGAGATGGGGTCCCCTTGCCTCAGTCCCCTGGCAGCAGCAAAGGGCACAGTAGGCTCTCCATTAACTAGCACAAAGAAGCTCACTGTTGAGATACATTCCATTATCCATTTGGTGAAGGTGCTGGGGAAGCCAATCTGTTCCATAACTTGCTGTAGAAATACCCATTCCATTGAATCATATGCTTTCTGGAGGTCTATTTTTATCATGCATCTGGTGGAGACATGCTGTCTAGTATAGCTTTTGACAAGCTCATGTGCTAGGATGATGTTGTCCTGGATCTTTCTACCCGGGATGAATCCTGCCTGAGCTTCACTGATGATACTTGCCATCACCTTCTGCATCCTATTAGCCAGGACTTTTGAGATGAGTTTGTAGAGCACAGAACAGCAAGCAATAGGCCTGTATTCTTTGACTGTAGATGGTTTGGACAGTTTAGGAATGAGGGTAATAGTTGCACAGTTGATTGGTTTGCACATCCTAGTTGAGTTGAAAAACTGTTTAACGGCAGTGGTGACTTGGTTTCCAATGATTCCCCAGCTCTTTTTGAAGAAAACAACATTGTATCCATCTATCCCTGGTGTTTTGTCATCTCCAATGCCTTGAGGCTCTCTGTTATTTCTGTGTCAGTTACTGCAGCACATAGCTCCTGTCTTTGTTGTTGTGTCAGTTTTGGTCCATTTGACATATACAGTTGGTTAATAGCAGGGATATTAGTTGCAGAAGTGCCCATCAGTGTCTTGTAGAATCCCAGGATTTCCTCTTTGATATCTTCAGGTGTAGTAAGTTTGATTCGCATTGCATTGGTAAGTTCAGTAATCTGGTTATGTTGACTTCTGTCCTTCATTACTGCAGTGAAGTACTTAGTGTTGGAGTCCCCAAGTTGTATCCATTTTGCTCTTGGCTTCTGTTGCAGAACTCTTTCCTCAATCAGTGACCATTTTTCCAGTTGTAGGACCAGCTCCTTCTCTTTCTGTTGTAGGCCATCATTGTATGCTTGACTCAGCTGGGCTTGTAAGGCCCCCAGTTCCTGTCGACACTGTTCTATTCTGTGTGAAATTGTCTTGAATTCCTTATTATTCAGGTTCTTCAAGGGACTCTTCAAGGCTTTGAGTTTGTCCCATATTGCTCTCATTGTGTCTGCCTTCCCATCCTGCCACACTCTTGTCACAATCTGCTGGAAGTCCTTATGCTCAGCCCATACATTAAAGAATTTGAAATTCCTCTTCCCATGCCAGGAGGATGAAGTCAGTGTCAGTAACATAGGGTTATGGTCTGAGATCATGGGTAAATCATAATCAGTAACCACCTGGTTCCAGTTGATCATCCATTCATAGTTGCCAAAGACTCTATCCAACCTACTGCATACTCTGTCCACACCAGTTTTTTTATTTGTCCATGTGTAATAGTCACCTCTCCAAGGCAATTCTGTCAGTCCAGCGAGCTGTATACATTTGTTAAACTCTAGAGTTTCAGGGAGTCTGACTAGCTTGCAAGATTGCCTATCTTTGTCACATAAGACTGCATTGAAATCCCCAGCAACAACCCATGGTTCTTTGATTCCTGCTGCCAGTGCTTTTTTATGATAATCGATTATGTTAAGGCAGCTGCAAGACAATCGATTGTACCTTATGACAATCGATTGTGTTGAGGCAGTGTCCATCAGATGTTTGAAATCTGCATGACAATCGATTGTGTACCTTATGACAATCGATTGTGTTGAGACAGTGTCCATCAGATTTTTCAAAGCTACAAAATAATCGATTGTGAACCTTATGACAATCGATTGTGTTGAGGCAGTGTCTATTAGATTTTTCAAGACTGAAAAATAATCGATTGTCCATATAGCATAATCGATTATGTAAATGACCGTTGCCAAGATATTTTCAAACTCTGTCAGATAATCGATTATAGGATTTTAATAATCGGTTGATTGAAGTAAAATCTGAAAAAGATTTTTTGAACGTTGCCAAGTAATCGATTGTATATTTCTGATAATCGATTGTTTTAAGTAAAATCTGGAAATGATTTTTTGAACGTTGCCAGTAATCGATTATACGTCTTAGATAATCGATTATGCTGCGTAAAATCTGGGAATGATTTTTGGAATGATTGGAAAACAATCGATTGTGCCAATTAGACAATCGATTGTCGTAGCACAAAATCAGCAATTCTTGATTGGCAATTAGGCAACGGTTATGCATGTTTTTGACACTATAAATACATCTTCAAATCAGTCTTCTAAACACAACAACTGATCATATTATTGCTAAAGCTTGCATACTCTCTTATCCATCATTTTCTATTCATTACATAAGTTTTTGATAGCCAAATTCTTGATGAAAGTTGTTGCGTTCTTGAGTGTATTTATTTTACTCATATCTACTCTTAAGGAGAATCTTTTTTTGAGTGCAAAGTGTTTTTATACACTTGAAGGGAAGTGTTAATCCCTTGTATTGTAAGAAGGAACGTTGTGATTCCTTTGGTTGAAGTCTTGAAGTGTGGTATCTTCGAGCAAAGGTTGTTGAGGCTTGTGTGACTCAAGTTCTCAGTTTGTAACGGTTTGTTAAGCACCCGTAAGCTTAACAAAGTTAGTGTAAATCTTGACTCTCGGGGACTGGACTAGCCACGGGTTGTGGTGAACCAGGATACATCGGTGCGTTCGTTCCTTATTATTTACTTATCGCACTTATTTCATTCCTAAAATTTTTAGATTCCGCAAGTTTACGCTGGTTTTTATTATAACGCTATTCACCCCCCCCCCCCTCTAGCGTTATAATAAAAACCAGCGTAAGCGTATATTCTAACAATTGGTATCAGAGAAAAAACACTTTGCACTCAAAACAAGACTCTCCTTAAGAGTAGATATGAGTAAAATAAATACGCTCAAGAACGCAACAACTTTCGTCAAGACTTTGGCTCTCAAAAACTTATGTAATGAATAGAAAATGATGGATAAGAGAGTATGCAAGCTTTAGCAATAATATGATCAGTTGTTGTATTTAGAAGACTGATTTGAAGATGTCTTTATAGTGTCAAAAACATGCATAACCGTTGCCTAATTGCCAATTAAGAATTGCTGATTTTGTGCTACGACAATCGATTTTCTAATTGGCACAATCGATTGTTTTTCAATCATTCCAAAAATCATTCCCAGATTTTACGCAGCATAATCGATTATCTAAGACGTATAATCGATTACTGGCAACGTTCAAAAAATCATTTCCAGATTTTACTTAAAACAATCGATTATCAGAAATATACAATCGATTACTTGGCAACGTTCAAAATTTTTTTTTCAGATTTTACTTAAAACAATCGATTATCAGAAATATACAATCGATTACTTGGCAACGTTCAAAAAATCTTTTTCAGATTTTACTTCAAACAATCGATTATTAAAATCCTATAATCGATTATCTGACGGAGTTTGAAAATATTTTGGCAATGGTCATTTACATAATCGATTATGCTATATGTGTTGAAACACGTTCTCAAAGCACTAAACTAAACGTGTGCCAATTAGACAATCGATTGTCGTAGCACAAAATCAGCAATTCTTGATTGGCAATTAGGCAACGGTTATGCATGTTTTTGACACTATAAATACATCTTCAAATCAGTCTTCTAAACACAACAACTGATCATATTATTGCTAAAGCTTGCATACTCTCTTATCCATCATTTCCTATTCATTACATATGTTTTTTAGAGCCAAATTCTTGACGAAAGTTGTTGCGTTCTTGAGCGTATTTATTTTACTAATATCTACTCTTAAGGAGAATCTTGTTTTGAGTGCAAAGTGTTTTTATACACTTGAAGGGAAGTGTTAATCCCTTGTATTGTAAGTATGAACGTTGTGATTCCTTTGGTTGAAGTCTTGAAGTGTGGTATCTTCGAGCAAAGGTTGTTGAGGCTTGTGTGACTCAAGTTCTCAGTTTGTAACGGTTTGTTAAGCACCCGTAAGCTTAACGAAGTTAGTGGAAATCTCGAGAGAGTCTCTCGGGGACTGGACTAGCCACGGGTTATGGTGAACCAGGATACATCGGTGCGTTCGTTCCTTATTATTTACTTATCGCACTTATTTCATTCCTGCAATTTTTAAATTCCGCAAGTTTACGCTGTTTTTTATTATAACGCTATTCACCCCCCCCCCCCTCTAGCGTTAAGCGTATATTCTAACAATTGGTATCAGAGCCCAACTCTCTGAAAAACTTAACTGTTTGAGAGAAACAATCCATGGCTTCTACTCGTGATTCTTTTGCAGGAATAGGTGAAGGACAATGCTCCACCCGACCACCACTATTCGATGGCACAAACTATACGTACTGGAAGGAAAGGATGAGAATATTCATTCAATCGAATAGTTTTCATCTGTGGAAGGTTATAATGAAGGGAGAACAAATTCCAAACAAAAAGGTTGAAAATGAATGGGTTCCAAAATCCGAAGATGAATACGATGCGGATGATATCCGAAAAGTGCAGAACAACGCTAAAGCCATCAACTTATTATATTGTGCTGTAAACGCTGATGATTACAGAAAAATATCATGTTGCACAATGGCGAAGCAAATGTGGGATAAGCTGGAAATCACGTACGAAGGTACGGACCAGGTAAGAGAGGCTAAAGTTGATTTTCTAACCCATGCATATGAACTGTTTCACATGAAGGAAGGCGAAAGGGTCGATGACATGTTCGAACGATTTCCAAAAATCGCTAAATGACTTACATGCTCTTAAGAAGACCTTCACGGATAAGGAACTTGTCCGAAAAATTCTCTGAAGTCTCACTCCGGAATGGCACTCCAAGGCCGACACGATTCAAGAGTCTATTGGCATTTCAAATGTCTCCATTGACGGATTAAGAGGTAACCTTAAAACTTATGAATCTACTATACTTAAACCTCTTGTTAATGATCAAAGGAAACAAAGAATCGCCCTCAAGGCAAGCACAAGCCAACCTCAAAATAACGAGGACGGATATAACGAGTTCGGACTCGTTATTAAGAGATTTCAAAAGTTCATGCGAAAAGAGTATGAACGAAAAGTCAAACAACAAGGAGATCAAGTAAAGTGCTATGGGTGCGGAGAAATCGGGCACATTAAATCAAATTGCCCAAATGTCAAAAAGGAGAAGAAACCCTTCAAGAAACAACGAGCATACATATCTTGGGGAGGCGACTCCTGAGACGAGTCGAGTGAGGAAGAAGAAGACGAAACCGCAAATCTTTGTCTCATGGCTCACGAAAACAATCAAGAAGAGGTATGTCAAATTTCTTCCAAAAACTTCTATTCTCTTGAGGAAATGCAAAATGTCTTTGATGAGTTGTATAGTGAATTCATTAAAGCTTCCAAAACTGTTAAGAACATTAAGGAAAATGCTTCTTTGAAAGAAAAAGATTTTGAAAAACAACTCTCTTTGAAAGAAAAGGATTTGGAAAAACTGATTTTGGAAAATGAGAAGTTGAAAGAAGAAAACAATTTTTTCGGCAAAAGAAGTGCCGACAAACCCGAGAGTTCTAGTAAAAATTGTACTTCTTGCATGCATCTAAAAGATGAGGTAGAAAGACTTTAGGGCACCTTAGATAAGTTCAATTATTCTCATAAAAATTTTAATGAAGTTCTTGTTAATTTGAAATCGACCAAACATGGGATAGGTTTTAAAAACGAGCCTAAAGAAAAAGTTGAAGCCAAACCCCAACCACCTAAGGCTCAACCTAGGACAAATAAAACAAATGTTCATCCAAGAGATAACAATCCTAGAATCAACATGCATGCTAGAACAAACACTAGAAGAAACTTTGAACATTTTAGGACACCTAGAAATGGCCTTCAACCTAGAAATAACTATTCTAGAAATGATGCATATCCTAGACCAAACACTAGAAGAAACGTTGAACATTTTAGGACACCTAGAAATGGCTTTCAACCTAGAAATAACTATTCTAGAAATGCTGCATATCCTAGAACAAATAGTAGGAGAAATGATTTTCATGAAATGCGCAATAGTAATATTGTCGAAAATAGAGTAAACAATTTTCGTCCGTCCAACTACTATCAACCTAGACGAATGCATAATCCTAATGTCATTTGTCATTATTGCAATCGAATTGGACATATTGCTCCTTCTTGCTTCACTAGACATAGACACTTAACTGCATGTCAAGCACAACAGCATGTTACACCTAACTCTCAAGGACCCAAAAGACTCATTAATTTGTCTTGTAGGTATGTTTGAAGGGATCAAGTGTACTTTGGTACCTTGATAGTGGATGCTCCGAACACATGACCGGAGACGAATCCAAGTTCCTTCAACTAGAACACAAGGAAGGAGGAAGCGTTATTTTTGGAGATAACAACAAGGGAAAAATTATCGGCATTGGATCGGTCGGTAAGGATGAACCTTCTTCCATTAAGCATATATTGCTAGCTAAAGGTCTAAAACATAATCTCTTGAGCATAAGTCAATTATGTGACAAGGGAAATCTTGTTTTATTTGATTCGGATGAATGCTTAGTTTTTCGCCGTAGCGATTTTAAAATTATCCTTCGTGGTTTTAGAATGGATAACATCTATATGGTTGATCTCGAAAATTCTTCATCTGAGTATGTGAATTGTCTTATGAGCAAAGAAGATGATATGTGGTTATGGCATCGTAGAGTAGCTCACATCAACATGCATCTTTTAAACAAATTGGTTTCACAAAATTTAGTTATTGGTCTTCCAAATTTGAAATTTGAAAAAGACTCCATTTGCGATTCTTGTCAAAAAGGGAAGCAAACAAAAGCATCTTTTAAATCGAAAATATTGTTTCAACTACTAGACCATTGCAACTTCTTCACATGGACCTTTTTGGACCATCTCGCATTGAAAGTCTTGGTAGAAATCGTTATGCTTTTGTTATTGTTGATGATTATTCTAGATTTACATGGACACTATTTCTTGCTCATAAAAGTGAAGCTTTTCATAATTTTAAATATTTTCTTAAACGTGTTCAAAATGAAAAGGACACAACCGTCACTTCAATAAGAAGTGATCATGGGGGAGAGTTCGATCACAATCTCTTCGTGGATTTTTGTGACGAACTCGGTATCGAGAACACCTTCTCTGCTGCACGCACACCACAACAAAATGGAGTGGTGGAAAGGAAAAATAGGTGTCTCGAAGAGATGGCTAGAACCATGCTCGATGAGGCTAAGATTCCCAAACATTTTTGGGCGGATGCCGTGAGTACCGCATGCTACATTTTAAACAGAGTATTCATAAGGCCAATACTCATGAAAACTCCCTATGAACTCTACAAGGGAAGGAAACCAAATATCTCCCATCTTAGAGTATTCGGTTGTAAATGTTTTATTCATAACAATGGTAAAGATAATTTGGGAAAGTTTGATGCCAAATCCGATGAAGGAATTTTTATTGGTTATTCTTCACGTAGCAAAGCATATAGAGTATTCAATAATAGAACCGAAACTGTGGAGGAATCCCCTCATATTGTGTTTTCCGAAAATAATGCTCGCTTGGCGAGAAAGGATTCTGGTTTTGAACTTGCAGGTAGATTAAACTCAATGAGTCCTCAAGACAAAGTACAAGAGGAAACTTCTAAGGAATTTCAAGATGAAATCTTGGAAAAATTATCGGAGGAAGCGCCACAACTGGAAAAAGAAACGAAACTGCCTAACGCGTGGAGGACAATCAAAGACCATCCTCTCGAACAGGTAATTGGCGACATTGAACAACAGGTAAGTACTCGAAACACTCTTAAGAACAGCTTAGGACATACTGCTTTCGTTTCTCAAATTGAACCTTCAACCATCTCCGAAGCAATTGGGGATGAATTTTGGACCTTGGCAATGCAAGAGGAGCTTAACCAATTCAAACGAAATGACGTTTGGGATTTGGTGCCAAGACCCGAAAATCATACCATAATTGGTACGAAATGGGTTTTTCGAAACAAACTAGATGAAAATGGCGTAATCACTAGAAACAAAGCTAGGCTTGTAGCAAAAGGCTATAATCAAGAAGAGGGAATTGACTATGAAGCAACATATGCACCCGTAGCAAGGTTAGAAGCTATTCATTTATTGCTTGCTTTTGCCTCTTCTATGAATTTCAATTTATATCAAATGGATGTAAAAAGTGCTTTTCTAAATGGTGTTATTCAAGAAGAAGTTTATGTAGAACAACCCCCGGGCTTTGAAGATTTTAAATCTCCCAATCATGTTTTCAAACTTAAAAAGGCGCTTTATGGTCTCAAACAAGCTCCCCGAGCTTGGTATGAACGATTGAGCAAATTTCTTTTGGAAAATGAATTCATTAGGGGGAAAGTTGACACCACTCTATTTGTTAAGCATAAAAACAATGATATTTTATTAGTTCAAATCTATGTGGATGATATTATTTTTGGTGCTACTAATAATGCTTTGTGCAAGGAATTTTCTGATTTAATGACAAGCGAATTTGAAATGTCTATGATGGGTGAGCTAACCTTCTTTTTGGGGCTGCAAGTAAAGCAAATGAAAGAAGGAACCTTCATTTGTCAAGCTAAATATTGCAAAGAATTGCTAAAATGATTTGAAATGAGCAACGCAAAAGCAATGGCCACTCCCATGAGCACATCCGACCATCTAGACAAAGACGAGAAAGGTAAGGAAGTCCACACCAAGAAGTATCGAGGTATGATTGGATCTCTCCTTTATCTTACTGCTAGTAGACCGGACATCATGTTTAGCGTGTGCTTATGCGCTTGTTATCAATCATGTCCTACGGAGTCTCACCTAACTGCGGTGAAACGGATATTGAAGTATCTTGTTGGTACTGTAAATGTGGGTCTATGGTACCCCAAAGGTTCTTCATGCCAACTTGTTGTCTATTCCGATTCCGATTTCGCTGGATGCAAATTGGACCGCAAGAGCACTAGTGGCACTTGCCATTTGCTCGGTAGCTCTCTAGTTTCTTGGTTTAGCAAGAAACAAGTAAGTGTTGCGTTGTCCACAACCGAGGCTGAATATGTAGCCGCGGGGAGTTGTTGCGCTCAAATCCTTTGGATGAAACAGCAACTCTTGGACTATGGCCTGAGTATCGATCATATACCTCTTAGATGTGATAATACTAGCACCATATGCTTGACGAAGAACCCCGTTCTTCATTCAAGAACAAAACACATTGAAATTAGGCATCATTTTATAAGAGATCACGTTCTCAAAGGTGATGTCGAAATTGAATTTGTTGAAACCAAAGATCAATTGGCCGACATCTTCACAAAACCTTTAGAGAAAGAGTCCTTCTTCCGAATTCGTAGTGAACTCGGGATTCTTGACTCCGCATTGATCTAAGTCATGCATTGCATTTTCCCTTTCACATGATTACTAACTTGAGCGTCGGAGGCGTCTAACGTATATTTGCAGGTATCGCCCTAAAAGCAGGGGGAATTATAAAGACTGGTGCAGAATAATCGATTCCTCTTTAGAATAATCGATTTCTCTTTAGTATATAATCGATTATCAAGTATCAATAATCGATTATGTTGACATTATTTGCTTTATCATCCCTTTTATGAAGTTGAAATTTTTGATTAATCAATAACCAAGTTATTTACCAATTTTTTTGCTAATGTCAAAAGGGGGAAGAATAAGGGCTATGCACTTAATACTTATTGGCACAAATTGAGGGGGAATTCATATGTTGAGGGGGAACTAATTGCATATATATATACTTGTCTTGGATCGTCATTATGAATTACCTAATATGCATATCCCGATTAAGGTTTGCCATTATCAAAAAGGGAGAAATTGTTGAAACACGTTCTCAAGGCACTAAACTAAACGTGTGTTCATATTTGTAGGTTTTGATAAATGACAAACGATGCGCAATTGACATATGACGAGGTCCAAGCACAAGCGCGCAAATGTCACATAACGAAGTTCAAGCACAAGACAAACAAAGATCAACATTAAACAAAGTTATACATGAGTCGCTCTTTAATTGAGATCTTGATCCGACAATTTAACTCAAGACTTGGCTTCTCTCGTAAAAACATCTTTTATCAAATCATGCATATTTAATTTAGAGCAAAATGATTTTAAATCATGCATATTTATTTTAGCAAAATGATTTTTAAAACATGCCTCTAAAATCTGGACAAAGATAATCGATTATGTACTTATGATAATCGATTATGTTAAGGCAGCTGCAAGACAATCGATTGTGTACCTTATGACAATCGATTGTGTTGAGGCAGTGTCCATCAGATGTTTGAAATCTGCATGACAATCGATTGTGTACCTTATGACAATCGATTGTGTTGAGACAGTGTCCATCAGATTTTTCAAATCTACAAAATAATCGATTGTGAACCTTATGACAATCGATTGTGTTGAGGCAGTGTCTATTAGATTTTTCAAGACTGAAAAATAATCGATTGTCCATATAGCATAATCGATTATGTAAATGACCGTTGCCAAAATATTTTCAAACTCCGTCAGATAATCGATTATAGGATTTTAATAATCGATTGTTTGAAGTAAAATCTGAAAAAGATTTTTTGAACGTTGCCAAGTAATCGATTGTATATTTCTGATAATCGATTGTTTTAAGTAAAATCTGGAAATGATTTTTTGAACGTTGCCAGTAATCGAGTATACGTCTTAGATAATCGATTATGCTGCGTAAAATCTGGGAATGATTTTTGGAATGATTGGAAAACAGTCGATTGTGCCAATTAGACAATCGATTGTCGTAGCACAAAATCAGCAATTCTTGATTGGCAATTAGGCAACGGTTATGCATGTTTTTGACACTATAAATACATCTTCAAATCAGTCTTCTAAACACAACAACTGATCATATTATTGCTAAAGCTTGCATACTCTCTTATCCATCATTTTCTATTCATTACATAAGTTTTTGAGAGCCAAATTCTTGACGAAAGTTGTTGCGTTCTTGAGCGTATTTATTTTACTCATATCTACTCTTAAGGAGAATCTTGTTTTGAGTGCAAAGTGTTTTTATACACTTGAAGGGAAGTGTTAATCCCTTGTATTGAAAGAAGGAACGTTGTGATTCCTTTGGTTGAAGTCTTGAAGTGTGGTATCTTCGAGCAAAGGTTGTTGAGGCTTGTGTGACTCAAGTTCTCAGTTTGTAACGGTTTGTTAAGCACCCGTAAGCTTAACGAAGTTAGTGGAAATCTCGAGAGAGTCTCTCGGGGACTGGACTAGCCACGGGTTATGGTGAACCAGGATACATCGGTGCGTTCGTTCCTTATTATTTACTTATCGCACTTATTTCATTCCTGCAATTTTTAAATTCCGCAAGTTTACGCTGGTTTTTATTATTACGCTATTCACCCCCCCCCCCCTCTAGCGTTAAGCGTATATTCTAACACTTTTAAACTGTTCCATAAGGATCTTCTCTGTTCTAGCCCATTATACCCATATACCACAGTGAGGAAACATGTGAAATCCCCTGTTCTGCTGGAAACCCTGCTGTGAATCAACTGGCTTTCCTCCAAAACACTAGTGACTGTGAAAAATTTTGGATTCCATAGAATCCACACTCCGCCCTTTTCACCTGAGACATAGTTTGTTAAGACACCCCAGCCTGGTGCTAATAGATTAGCAATTCTACTAGCATGTGTTTCCTTAACCTTAGTTTTTACTAATCCTACTAGGTTAATGTTGTTTTTTCTAATATATTCCCTAACTTTTTTCTGCTTGTACCTTTTATTTACACCCCTTATATTCCACACTAACCACTTCATTGATAAGATGTTGATGTTGAACCCCCTACCTCCCTTGGAGGTTCATCTTTACTACCAGAAACTTCTGCAAATCTGTTACTCACAGTGATGGGGGGACAGAGGTGGGAAATTGGTGTTGTTGAGTGCTGGACTTTGAGGTTGTTTTCCTTTGTCATTGCTCTTATCAACCCTCTAGTTCTGGACTATCCTGGCTTCATGATGAGGCCCATTAGATTCACTATTCTGTGTTGGAGGCTGCCTCTGTATTGGCATAACAGGGCCCTTGGTTCTCCATTCCTAGACTGCCTTGGGCTTCCACACTTGTGTAGGCTGTTTTGGTATCTGTTTTTGCTGTATTGCACAATTGTGTCCTATTGTTTGGCATTTCTCACAGTAGGAAGGCTTCCGCTCATACACCACATCTTGGAGAAAATTCTTCCCATTTGGATCCATAACCCATATTTCCGTAGGTAGCTCTTTGGTGACAGTCACCTCAATGAGCATTCTGGCATAGGAAATCCGTGTCTGTTTTGTAGTAAATTCATCTGCAAAGATTGGCTTTCCTAATACGCTAGCAATTCTGCTAAGAGACCTCATACCGCAGCAAGACATTGGTAGTTTTGGGAACTTTATCCACAGTGGTATTTCAGTCGGAAATTCTTCTGAGAAATCAAATTCAGGTGTCCATTGTTTGAGTATCATCGCCTATTGGCTATTGCGTAAGGACCAGCACACAGTATCTCTTTGGCATCAGTCACTGCCTTGAATTTCACAATGTAGTACCATTCATCATGATAGAACAAATCTGGTTCGGGGACATGGGACCAATGGTGAGTGATGAATCTCCTCATTGCGTTGAAGCCAGGACCGTCACCTAGGATGTATACCATTAAGGCACACTTCCATTTGGCTTCCTCCTCCTCCACCTCCGCTTTTTCCAGTTGTATTGTGAGCTTTCCATCAACTATCATTGGGGCTATGTAATCAAGAGCCATACCATGAGTCGCAAATCGATTCTTCTGAAATAGTGTTGACCAGCTCTTCTTATGTTCCTCTACTATGTTTTTGATAGTCTCTGATTGTTCCTCTGTTGTTATTGTTGATTGCATGGTTGTCTCTGTCGGAGGAACTGCTTCCACTGTACTCGGAAGGGTTGAAATCCCTTCAAGCTCTGGTGTCATAGGTGTTTCCGTAGTCGTTTCTACTAGAGCATCTGGCTGTTCTGTAACTGTCTCAGAAGCTGGATCAACAGCTTCCATGGTGTCTAGGGTTTCCACAGAGGTGAAGTTCTGCACCTCCTTCGCACTGTTCTTCTCCATAATCAGTTGATTCAGCTTATCAAATGTATCAATCGGGATTTTTCGCGGTCTTCCCCTTCCGCGACTGCCGCCTTTCGCCATTAACACAAGCGCGGCGTACGTTATGCTAACGTGCACGGAGAGGATGAGAGAGAGACGGATCTATTTTATGTTGTGTTTTTTTATATATAAAAACTTCTTATTATGGGTAGAATTGTAAGTTTAAACTAAATTGTTACCAAATTTAGAAAGGGCTTATTCTTTTTGAAACAGATCAAAGAAAAATAGGTTCACATAAACTGGAACAGATAGAGTAATAAATAACAATCATTCAAGCAAGCTGTATTGGTACACGCACCAGGTGCTTATACACTTCAAAACATAACATTCATAAGATCATGCTATTTCATGGTAGAATTTCATAAACAAAATTCTAATTAAACTTAAACATGAATCCTAACATAACATGAATCTTATGAACATCCAAATTATCCAAAAATGAAGGGTGGCTCTGATACCAATTGTTAGAATTATGATTCCGACTAAATATAACAACCTTCATATTGAATAATCCGGAATTAAACTACATGAGCGGAAGCTAACCTGAATCCATATGTGGAATTGTTGAACCTCCTTTTTGATGATTGTCCTTATGCCTTTTGAAGAATGCTCCTTAATCCTTTCCTTCAAGTTTGTTCTTGATGGTATGTGTATTCACAAGATTCTTCACAAGACTAAATAATATGTGTGGTTTCACAACAATAAAAATGTAATGACAATGATCAAAAATGGTTTATGGTTTTCCACACTATTTGCAAGACAACAATGGAGTATTTTGGCTCTTGATTCAATGGGAGGAAGAAGAGTCTTGTCTTGCACTAATGTGGGAACCATAACCCCCACTTTATAACACAAGAGTTACATAACCCAAGAGTCACAAGAGTTACAAGAGTTACATAACTCAAGAGTCACAAGCATGTAACCATGGTTACATATATGTAACCTTAGTTAGCCCATCATAAACTAAGGTTACCCTTTTGGGTATCTATACATTAGTCCTACACTTTATATGACAATATATTGGCCCCCTTAACCTTATGTCCATAAGACCACTTATTTAGGCCAAACCAAAAGATAGCACATAACATATAATTTATCTTTATATTGTTCATATGTATGTAGATATAAGTCCATATATCTAGATATAAATCCATATATCTTACAATCTCCCACTTGGACAAGATATACATACAAATGTACAAACCTTATCATTATATGTTACAAAATAACCTTAGGTGCGCAAAATTGCTATCACAATAAAATTGTCATGAACAATCCGGTCCATCAATCATACCAACATAGGAACTAAGTGCTCGTCGTTACTCATTCGTAACTAGAACCAATCATAGATCACGTATATCAATATAACCAACGACATGGATCAAGTGTAGGTATGTAGCATGGAAATAAGATAAAGTGTGGTCAATAGAATGTCTATTTCCAACTGGTTCTCTTTATTGAGATGAATCATTAACTGTAAGAGTACAAAAAACTTTAAAACTGAATATCTGCAGATATAACTGAATTACTGAATTTCTAAATATAATGAACAATTACATAAATGTGCAATACAAACTCCCACTAAAATACATAATCCTTATCTGATTTGACACCCATACAAGCAATATGCTCATGAAATACTTTTGGTGGCAATCCCTTAGTTAGCGGATCCGCAAGCATGGAGTTTGTACTAATGTACTCAATGCACAATTGTCCATTTTGTACTCTTTCTTTAACAACCCGAAATTTGACGTCCATATGTTTTGCTTTCGTCAAACTACTGTTGTTATTAGCATAAAGGACTGCCGATCTGTTATCGCAAAATAGCCTAAGTGGCTTTTTGATGCTATCAACAATTCGCAGTCCACCAACAAAATTCCGCAGCCATAATGCCTCATTGGATGCTTCATAACATGCCATAAACTCCGCTTCCGTGGTGGAAGTGGCTGTAAGAGTTTGCTTAATGCTTCTCCAAGAGATAGCACCGCCCGCAAGCCTGTAAATATAGCCTGAAGTAGACTTCAAACTATCCTGACATCCAGCAAAATCGGAATCGGTATACCCAATGATCTCAAGCTGGTCCGATTTCCGGTATGTAAGCATGTAATCCTTTGTTCTCTGTAAGTACCTCATGACCCGTTTGGCTGCTTTCCAATGGTCCATTCCCGGATTGCTTAGATATCTTCCTAACATCCCAACAATGTATGCTATATCAGGTCGTGTACATACCTGAGCATACATCAGACTACCTACCGCCGAAGCATAAGGTGTCTTCTGCATTTCCGAAATTTCATAAGTATTGTTTGGGCACTGTTTGAGACTAAACTTGTCTCCCTTAGAAACAGGGGTGTTGCCTGGTTTACAATCCTGCATGCCAAATCTTTTCAGAACCTTATCGATATAGCCCTTTTGTGACAGACTGAGAACGCCTTTGGAGCGATCTCATAGAATCTGAATTCCTAATACAAAAGAAGCTTCACCAAGATCTTTCATTTCAAATTTCTTTGAAAGAAATTTCTTAGTTTCAAGTAATAATGCTATATCGTTACAGGCAAGCAGTATGTCATCGACATATAAAACCAGAAAAATATACTTACTCCCACTGAACTTATGGTATATACAGTCATCAGCAATATTCGGTTCAAAACCAAAAGATGTAACGACTGCATGGAACTTATAATACCATTGACGAGAAGCTTGCTTGAGCCCATAGATGGATTTCTTTAATTTGCAGACCTTCTTCTCTGATTCATCCGAAACAAAGTTTTCAGGTTGCACCATATAAATTATTTCCTCAATGTCACCATTGAGAAAAGCTGTCTTAACATCCATTTGATGAAGCTCAAGATCAAAATGTGCTACTAATGCCATTATAGTCCTGAAAGAGTCTTTCGATGAAACTGGAGAGAAAGTCTCTTTATAATCAATGCCTTCCTTCTGAGTGTAGCCTTTTGCGACAAGACGAGCTTTGTACTTAATAACATTGCCCCCTGAATCCCTTTTGGTTTTATAAATCCATTTACAACCAATAGGTTTCGTACCTTCGGGGAATGTAACAAGCTCCCAAACGTCATTATCGCTCATAGACTTCATCTCATCATTCATGGCATCAAGCCACTTTTGAGAGTTAGAACACTTAATGACTTGACGGAAGTTGATTGGATCATCTTCCTCAAGTCCAATATCACTTTTTTGTTCTTGGAGAAATACTACATAATCATCCGAAATTGCATTTCTCCTCTCCCTAGTGGATCTCCTTAATGGCATTTCAGTTACTTGAGGTTGTTGAGTTTGATTTTCATTAGTTATATCAGGTTCCTGATGGGGGAGATTTTCGAGATTGTCTTGAACTGGAGTTGTGTGATCCGAATCAGGAAGACCAAGATCAACAACTTGAGGGAAAGACACATGTTCTTCCTCAAAGACAAAATCTCTAACAACTTTATCTCCCCACCCCCCTAACTCAATATCCTCAAAGAACCTAGCATTATCCGTCTCAAAAATAGTTCTAGAAGTGGGATCATAAAACTTAAAACCCCTGGATTTTTCAGAGTATCCAACAAAATAGCTACTAACCGTCTTAGCGTCCAGTTTCTTTTCATTCGGCCTATAAGGCCTTGCCTCAGCTGGACAACCCCAAATGTGAAAATGCCGAATACTGGGTTTATGCCCCGTCCAAAGTTCATAAGGGGTTTTGATTGTAGCTTTACTTGGAACTCTATTTAGAATATAAGTTGCAGTTTTTAATGCTTCAGCCCAGAGTGAGTCTGGCAAAGAAGTACGAGAAATCATACTTCTTACCATATCCTTAAGGGTCCTATTTCGTCTCTCAGCTACACCATTCATCGTAGGACTGCCTCGCATAGTATATTGAGGGACGATCCCACACTCATCTAGGAATTTAGCAAAAGGCCCTGGACGTTGTTCATCGGAACCATCATATCGACCATAGTATTCACCATCACGGTCAGATCTAACGGATTTAATTCGTTTGCTTAGTTGATTTTAAACTTCAGCCTTAAATGATTTGAACACGTCTATGGATTGGGACTTTTCGTGAATAAGATATAGGTACTCATAATGAGAGTAATCGTCTATGAATGTGATAAAGTATTGTTGACCATTCCGACAAGGAGTAGGAAATGGCCCACAAATATCCGTATGTATCAATTCTAAGACGTCCGAAGCTCTCTTAGCACCTAATCTAGTCTTGTTTGTTTGTTTTCCCTTGATACGCTCAATACAAATTTCCGAATTTGAGGAATCAAGAGAATCAAGAATTCCATCTGACACGAGTTTCTGAATTCTTTGAATGGATATGTGACCTAAACGTTTATGCCAGAGCGAAATAGAATTCTCATTAGTTAATTTCCTTTTAGTACCACTTAAACTTGTATACAGAGTTTCTTTATTTGAAGTTATTGTATCAACCAAATATAAGCTATCAAATGTTGATAAAACACCAGTACCAATAAGATTTGAATTCTGAAAAAGACTAACTTTATTATCCCCAAATGTACATTTATAACCAGATATGTCCAATTGGGGAACTGAAATTAAGTTCCGTCTAAAAGACGGTACAATAAAAGTCTCATCCAAATCTAAATGAAAACCGGTCTTAAACAACAGCCTAAATTTGCCAATAGCTTCAACTGGCACCTTCTTGCCGTCACCCACATAGATGTATCTTTCACCATCATTTGGTTTTCGGCAGTTCAGGCAACCCTGCATTGATATACTTATATGAGTAGTAGTAGCAGAATCTACCCACCAAGTATCCTTAGGTACCGAAATTAAATTAACTTCAGAACAAACAAGAGAAAGAAGTGTACCTTTTTTCGCACGCCAGGCATGGTACTTGGTACAATCCTTCTTCACATGATTAGTCCCCTTACAGAAAAAGCAACCTAATTCAGTGATTTCAACCTTAGGTTCCTTATGTTGCTTATTCTTGGGCTTTGCAACCGCAACTTCCTTACCCTTCCTCTTCTTAGTTTCCTTAGAAGAGGATGCCAAATGAGCACTTTCAGTCTTATCTAGCTTTATCCTTTCCTCTTCTTGCACACAGTGTGAAATGAGCTCATTAAGAGACCATTTCTCCTTCAGGCAGTTGTAACTAACCTTAAACTGATTAAAGTGTGCAGGAAGAGATATCAAAACAAAGTACACAAGCAGTTCCTCAGGTAAATCCAGCTTGAGTGACTTAAGTTTCGAAGCAAGATGAGACATTTCCAAAATGTACTCCCGAATGTTTCCCTTGCCCTTATACCTCATGGAAACAAGTTTACTTAATAGTGTACTTGTTTCCGCCTTTTCGTTTTGAATAAAACGTGGTTCAAGGTTTTCAAGGAAAACTTTGGCATTAGGCTCATCATTCATAGTGCCCCTAAATGATTCTTGAATTGCACGTTTCATGATCATTAGACTCATGCGATTCGAGCGTTCCCACTTCTCCATCGCTCTCTTTTCATCAGGAGAGGATGTATCCTCAAGAGGAGTAGGTTGCTCAATCCGAAGAGCAAGGTCAAGATCCATGCAACCGAGAACGATCATGACGTTCTCTTTCCATTCCTTAAAGTTAGTGCCGTTAAGCACAGGGATGCTATTGATGTTGGTAGAGATCGTAGAAGCAGAATAATTTACTGAAAATAGAACAAAAGGATTACTGAATACATGCTTACAAAAACTTGAACTTTAACTTTATAGATTCAAAATTAGGCATTCCCATTACAAGATACCTAGCACAACATTGATTTTAGTCTTTGGACAGAAAAACAACTTGTAAGTGGTACTCTTGGTGTAGTGATCAAACATAGACAATAAACTCCTGTCAAATATTAAACCTTCCTTTGGGCCGATTTAATATTCACATGGAAAACCAAATAATCGTCTCATATTTACCACCACAAGCAAGTTCGAATTCCTGCGAAATAACACCTTCCTTTGGGCCGGTGTTAAACGCATGTATCCGCAGTCATCTTATATTTTAAAATTAATCAATCTACACAATAGAGGTTACTTTGGCAACATAATGCTTCAATTGAATAATTAAAATATTAGATGCTATAAACTTTAGTTCCTTAAGCCTTATTATGAATCTCAACTTAATATGTTACATATGTTGATATGTAACACTTGAATATTAATATTTGTTTACTTTATAGGACAATTCCATATAATATTAGAATTGATGGACTTTAAAAATAATTAACATTCACTGAAACTTAAGAGAGTTGAAACGTTTTTAACCTTACTGGACAAAAACAATCGGTTGTAAGCAATAGACAATCGATTATCTTTGGCTTAAAAAAAAATTTTCAGTTACTGGACCAATATAATCGATTGTCAAAACCAGACAATCGATTATTCTGGTTTTGAGAAAAAAAATTTAAGTTTCTGGACCAACATAATCGATTGTCAAAACCATATAATCGATTATGCTGGTTTTAAGAAAATTTTATAAGTTACTGGACCAATATAATCGATTGTCAAAACCACACAATCGATTATTTTGGTTTTGATAAAAAAAATTTAAGTTTCTGGACCATTACAATCGATTGTCTACAAAAGATAATCGATTGTATGGTATAATTAAAAAACGTTTCAACTCACTGGACCAGAACAATCGATTGTATAGAATATACAATCGATTATTCTGGTGTTCCAAAAAACTGCCAGAATATTAAACGTCAAAGACAATCGATTGTGTAAGGAAACAATCGATTGTATTGAGGCAGTGACCAAAAAAAAATTTTCTGAATAACACATGATTTCAACATGAATCTTAAACATAAAAACATGTTGTTAACCAACTAAAATCATGCTATTTACAATGTTTTAACATGATATTAAAACATCAAATTACATCAAAACATAACATTCATAAGATCATGCTATTTCATGGTAGAATTTCATAAACAAAATTCTAATTAAACTTAAACATGAATCCTAACATAACATGAATCTTATGAACATCCAAATTATCCAAAAATGAAGGGTGGCTCTGATACCAATTGTTAGAATTATGATTCCGACTAAATATAACAACCTTCATATTGAATAATCCGGAATTAAACTACATGAGCGGAAGCTAACCTGAATCCATATGTGGAATTGTTGAACCTCCTTTTTGATGATTGTCCTTATGCCTTTTGAAGAATGCTCCTTAATCCTTTCCTTCAAGTTTGTTCTTGATGGTATGTGTATCCACAAGATTCTTCACAAGACTAAATAATATGTGTAGTTTCACAACAATAACAATGTAATGACAATGATCAAAAATGGTTTATGGTTTTCCACACTATTTGCAAGACAATAATGGAGTATTTTGGCTCTTGATTCAATGGGAGGAAGAAGAGTCTTGTCTTGCACTAATGTGGGAACCATAACCCCCACTTTATAACACAAGAGTTACATAACCCAAGAGTCACAAGAGTTACAAGAGTTACATAACTCAAGAGTCACAAGCATGTAACCATGGTTACATATATGTAACCTTAGTTAGCCCATCATAAACTAAGGTTACCCTTTTGGGTATCTACACATTAGTCCTACACTTTATATGACAATATATTGGACCCCTTAACCTTATGTCTATAAGACCACTTATTTAGGTCAAACCAAAAGATAGCACATAACATATAATTTATCTTTATATTGTTCATATGTATATAGATATAAGTCCATATATCTAGATATAAATCCATATATCTTACAAACTTCTGTAGCCCTCATATTCCAATACTCAATAAAAGATATATAATTGCTGGAAACTTAGGTCAAGATAGGGTTTCATTAAATTTGATCAGTGGTCACGTAATTTTTGTTTCAAATAAAGCTCAATGCTTTCCTAACACACTGAACTTGTGGATTTATTTGGCTGCTTTACAATTTCAAAATAAACATTTGGTGACGATCTGAAAAAATAGATTACGTAGTTTCCACAAGCTTATGTGTTCAGCACACTAGCTAAGACTTATCCACATACCAAAAAAGTCCTCAATAATAATAATAATAATAATAATAATAATAATAATGATGATTTTCCAAAAAGGCAGTACTTATTGTTCAATAAGAAAAAGGCAAACCACAATATATACTTACTAACTAAGCAACACAAAAGACGAAAAAATATGAAATATGTGGTCGGTGGCAATTTCCAAAAGCTTTGATTATAATCAATCTTCTTTCTTTCTTTACTTAAAAAGCCAATTGCAATGAGACGCTTTGTTCAATAAAATATAATCCTTACGTACCGCCACCACACTTTTTCACTTTCGTCTTCTCTCTTCAATTGGCTGCAATTTTGTCCATTAAAAGTGTTGAAGCTGATATAAATTTATGAGTTGCTATGAGGCAGACGTTGATTGTAACAATCCCTATATCATTAAGCACATATCTCAAGTTCGAGCTTGAGGATAAAAAAAAGTTTAATATAAAGTATTTTTCTTTTTAATGAACCTTATGCAAATAAATTTAAATTAATCGAAGCTTCGACACAATTAGGTGATGAGGCTGCAAATAGCAATATGAAAGATTTGATTTGTTGTCTTAAGGCTAACTACCCAACAATGGCATCACTATTGAAGTTCTAAACTTTTTCATGAAAGGCACACATTTTACATTCTAAAGACACCAATAGTCACATTCCATACGACCTTTTAATGCACATATTAAATCATTTTCCTTCAGAAAGATGATGATGTATGCGTTGTCTTATTCATAACTTGTCTTTTGGATAATACTTTTAGCCCCCACCACCCCAACCATGTTTGACCCCCCACCCACCCTTTTTCGGGATGCCTCATCCATTCACCACATGTGATTATTAGGTCTCTATTTCATATTCTTGATTTTGTTTTCTTGTTTTTATACGTTTTCCTAATAGTTTTGTAGTATCATACTTGCGAAAAGATTTTGGCTCCTTTTTTTTCAAAAAAACAAAATTGAAAACAATATTTGTTTATGGAATATGTTAGTTTTTGAAAAAACTAGCATATATTATTATTTTAAAAATTCTAATTTGGGATCCAGTTATAAAATATTAATAATTACATTATTTTTTAAAAAATTATAAAAGTATAAATAAATATTATTCAAACTTAGCGACCAAAGTTGGACGAAAGAGAAAACAGATAGAGACCAACTTTGATTGTTAATCTGGGACTCAATTCTAATGTTTAACAATTATATTATTATTTTAAATATTATATAAAATATAAATAAATCTGATTTAAATTTAGCGACCAACTTTAGTCGCTAATTTTAATTTCTGGATAATTAGTGATCAAAGTTGGTCTCTTTTCAAGTCAACATTGGTAATAAAAAAATCACTTTTGTATTTACTATCTAAATAATATTGTAATCCGTTAACACTTCTGTAATAGAAGGGATGGATACACTAAAATATACTCTAACAAGCTATATATGTAGTTAAAGTAGTACAACGAAGCATGTTATATATATATGTGTATATATATATATATGTGTATATACATATATATATATATATATATATATATATATATATATATATATATATATATATATATATATATATGTATATATATATATGTGTGTATATATATATATGTGTGTGTGTATATTTATATATATATATATATGTATATGTGTGTGTGTGTGTGTGTAAATTTATTCATCGACTTATAACCTATTCAGATGCATCGTTAAATATTAAAAATAAAATGTATCGACTTATATCAATTAATCTGTTATAATTGATTCACCGACTTATAACCTAATGATGA